>CAUYUJ010013113.1:660541-843041 GCA_963575745.1 Prorocentrum cordatum | reverse complement strand
GGGTGTTTTTGGTTTCTTCGCGCCGCGTGTTGCGTGATGGGTTCTCGCGGTTGCCAAGAAACTTTCGTGTCCAGGATCCCTTGGGTGTTTCCCAGTTGTACTTCGGGCAATCGAACGGCCCGCTACCGAAAAAAAACCCAGGCGCCAAAGACACCTTGAGTTTTTTGCATCCTTGCAGACTCTGGTTTGCCACAGACGCACGCCGCGCACCGAAACAGGTAAACACACAATTGTTTCATATATATGTGTGTATATGTATACATATGTATGTATGTATGTATGTACGTATGTATGTATGTATGTATGTATGTATGTATGTATGTGTGTATGTGTATATATATATAGTCTCCTGAGAATCCGAACGCGGCCCCGATCGGAAAAAGGCGCATCACGGGGGGCGCGCAAAAAGAAAGAGCGCGCCCGTCGCGACCGGAATGAGAAAAAGGGGGCCCCAGCTTCAAGCTACCCTCCCATCCTTCCAAAGGGGAGGGGAGTTTCCGAAACTGCCTCCCCCCTCCTTTTCGTAAGGCTTTCTAAGCTGGGGGGGTTCTGGCTCAAGGGGGGGGGCTTCGAAGCTACCCCGCCCCCCTCCCTTCCTTTTTTGGAGCAGAAGGGGAGCCCGGGCTTACCTTTCAAAGGGGGGGGGGGTCGGAAGCTACCTCCCCTCCTCCTTCCTTTTTTGGTTTGGACACAGGGGGGGGGGGCGGCTTCAAGCTATCCCCCCCCTGTGCAAAGGTGGGGTGGTCCGAAGCTACCTCCCCCCCCTCCCTTCCGGGGCTCTGGCAAAATGGCGGAATCCCTGACGACAAGTGCGCACCGCGGCGCTAGAGAACGAATTGGAGAATAACGTCGACCCCTGGTTCGTTTTCTTGTTCTCTTGGTTTCTCGGCCCCTGGTTCGTAGTCTCGTTTTCTCGGGCCCTGCTTTGTTTTCTTGTTGTGTCGCGGTTTCCTCGGACCCTGGTTCGTTTTCTCTTTTTCTCGGCCCCTGGGTCGTGGGTTGTTTTCGCGTGTTCTCATTTCTTCGGCTCCTGGGTCGTGGCCTCGTTTTCTCGGGGCCTGGTTCGTTTTCTTTTTTTTGTTGTTTTTGTTTTCTCGGGCCCCTGGGTCGTGGTTTCGTTCTCTCTGCTCCGGCTCGTTTTTTCGTTTTCTTGTTTTCTCGGCCCCTGGTTCGTAGTCTCGTTTTTTCGGGCCCTGATTCCGTTTATCGTGTTCTCGTTTTCTCGGCCCCTGGGTCGTGGTCGTGTTTTCTCGGACCCTGGTTCGTTTTCGCATTTTCTGTGCTCTTGGGTCGTGGTCTCGTTTGCTCGGACTTTGGTTTGGTTTCTCGTTGTCTCGTTCTCTCGGCCCCTGGGTCGTGGTCTCGTTTTCTCGGACCCTGGTTCGTTTGTTTGTTTTCTCGCTTTCTCGGCTTTTGTTTTTTGTGTTGTTTTTTCGGGCCCTGATTCGTGATCTCGTTTTCTCGTTTTCTCGGCCTTGGATCGTGGTGCCAATTTTTCTCGGACCCTGGTGACCCTCGTTAATTTCCTCGTTTTCTCTGACCCTGGTTCGTTGTTTGTTTTCTCTGCCCCTGGGTCGTGGTCTCCTTTTCTCTAGCCCTGGTTCGATTTCTCGTGTTCTCCGTATCCCGGCCCCTGGATTGTAGTTTTGTTTTCTCTGACCCTGGTTTGTTTTCTCGTCTTCTCGTTTTCTCGGCCCCTGGGTCGTGGTCTCGTTTTCTCGGGCCCCGGTTCGTTTTCTCGTTTTCTCGTTGTCTCGGCCCCTGGGTTGTTGTCTCGTTTTCTCGGCCCTTGGTCCGTTGTCTTGTTTTCTTGTTTTGTCGGCCCCTGGGTCGTGGTCTCGTTTCCTCTGACCCTGATTCGTTGTCTTGTTTTCTTGTTGTTAACGTTCCCTGGGTCGTGTTTTTTTTCTCGGAACCTTGTTCGTTTTCTCGTTTTCTTGTTTTCTCGGCCCCTGGCTCGGACCCTAGTTTGTTTTATCGATTTCGCATTCTGCCTGCCCCTTGGTCGTGGTCTCGGACCCCGTTTCGTTTTCTCGTTTTCTTGTTTTCTCGGCTCCTGGGTCGTGGTCTTCTTTTTTTGTTCACCCTGGTTCGTTTTCTCGCTTTCTCGGCCCCTGGGTCGTGGTTTGGTTTTCTCGGGCCATGGTTTGTTTTCTTGTTGTCTCGTTTTGTCGGCCCCTGGGTCGTGGTCTCGTTTTTCTGACCCTCGTTCGTTTTCTCGTTTTCTCGGCCCCTGGGTCGTGGCCTCGTTTTCTCTAGCCCGGGTTCGTGTTCTCGTTTCTTGTTTTCTCGGCGCTTGGGTCGTGGTCCAGTTTTCTCGGACCCTGGTTCGTTTTCTCGTTGTCTTGTTTTCTCGGCCCCCTTGGTCGCGTTTTCGTTTTCTCGGACGCTGGTTTGTTTTCTCGTTGCCTCGTTTTCTCGGCCCCTGATTCGCGGTCTCGTTTTTTCTGATCTTGGTTCGCGTTATCGTGTTCTCGTTTTCTCGGCGCCTGGGCCGTGGTCCATTTTTCTCGGATCCTGCTTCGTTTTCTCTTTGTCTCGGCCCCTTGGTCGTGGTTTTGCCTTTTCGGACGCTGGTTCGTATTATCGTTATCTTGTTGTCTCGGCCCCCGGGTGGTGGTCGTGTATTCTCTGACCCTGCTTCGTTTTCTCGTTTTTTCGTTTTCTCGGCTCCTGGATCGTGGTCTCGCTTTCTCGAACCAAGCGTTTTCTGGTGATACCGGCAGCTGGGTCGTGGTTTCCTCGGACCCTGGTTCGTTTTCTCTTTTTCTCGGCCCCTGGGTCGTGGGTTGTTTTCGCGTGTTCTCATTTCCTCGGCTCCTGGGTCGTGGCCTCGTTTTCTCGGGGCCTGGTTCGTTTTCTTTTTTTTGTTGTTTTTGTTTTCTCGGGCCCCTGGGTCGTGGTTTCGTTCTCTCTGCTCCGGCTCGTTTTTTCGTTTTCTTGTTTTCTCGGCCCCTGGTTCGTAGTCTCGTTTTCTCGGGCCCTGATTCCGTTTATCGTGTTCTCGTTTTCTCGGCCCCTGGGTCGTGGTCGTGTTTTCTCGGACCCTGGTTCGTTTTCGCATTTTCTGTGCTCTTGGGTCGTGGTCTCGTTTGCTCGGACTTTGGTTTGGTTTCTCGTTGTCTCGTTCTCTCGGCCCCTGGGTCGTGGTCTCGTTTTCTCGGATCCTGGTTCGTTTGTTTGTTTTCTCGCTTTCTCGGCTTTTGTTGCATTGTGCTGTTTTTTTCGGGCCCTGGTTCGTGATCTCGTTTTCTTGTTTTCTCGGCCCTGGGTCGTGGTGTCAATTTTCCTCGGACCCTCGTTAATTTCTTCGTTTTCTCGTGTTCTCGGCCCCTGGGTCGTGGTCTCGTTTTCTCTGACCCTGGTTCGTTGTTTGTTTTCTCTGCCCCTGGGTCGTGGTCTCCTTTTTCTCTAGCCCTGGTTCGGTTTCTCGTGTTCTCCGTATCCCGGCCCCTGGATTGTGGTTTTGTTTTCTCTGACCCTGGTTTGTTTTCTCGTCTTCTCGTCTTCTCGGCCCCTGGGTCGTGGTCTCGTTTTCTCGGGCCCCGGTTTGTTTTCTCGTTTTCTCTTTGTCTCGGCCCCTGGGTTGTTGTCTCGTTTTCTCGGCCCCTGGTCCGTTGTCTTGTTTTCTTGTTTTGTCGGCCCCTGAGTCGTGGTCTTGTTTCGTTGTCTTGTTTTCTGTTGTTATCGTCCCCTGGGTTGTGTTTTTGTTTCTCGGACCCTGGTTCGTTTTCTTCTTTTCTCGTTTTCTCAGCCCCTGGCTCGGACCCTTGATTGTTTTATAGTTTTCGCATTCTCTCTGCCCCTTGGTCGTGGTCTCGCTTTCTCGGACCCCGTTTCGTTTTCTCGTTCTCTTGTCGTCTCGGCTCCTGGGTCGTGGTCTTTTGTTTTTGACCTTGGTTCGTTTTCTCGCTGTCTCGGCCCCTTGGTCGTGGTCCAGTTTTCTCGGACCATGGTTTGTTTTCTCGTTGTCTCGTTTTCTCGGGCCCTGATTCCTTTTTTCATCTTCTCGTTTTCTCGGCCCCTGGGTCGTGGTCTCGTTTTCTCGGGCCCCGGTTCGTTTTCTCGTTTTCTCTTTGTCTCGGCCCCTGGGTTGTTGTCTCGTTTTCTCGGCCCCTGGTCCGTTGTCTTGTTTTCTTGTTTTGTCGGCCCCTGGGTCGTGGTCTCGTTTTCTGTGGCCCTGGTTCGTGTTCTCGTTTCTTGTTTGCTCGGCGCCTGGGTCGTGATCCAGTTTTCTCGGACCCTGGTTCGTTTTCTCGTTGTCTCGTTTTCTCTGCCCCTGGGTCGCGGTTTCGTTTTCTCTGACGTTGGTTTGTTTTCTCGTTGCCTCGTTTTCTCGGCCCCTGGTTCGTAGCCTCGTTTTCCAGGGCCCTGACTTCTGTCGTTTTCTCATTTTCTCGGCCCCTGGGTCGTGGTCTCGTTTTCTAGGACCGATATCCGCGTTTTCTCGGCCTGAGTCGTGGTCATGTTTGTTCGGACCTTGGTTTGTTTTATTGTTTTCTCGTGTTCTCAGCCCCTGGGTCGTTATCGTGTTTTCTCGGACCCTGGTTCATTGTCTCGTTTTCTTGTTTTCTTGGCTTCTGAGTTTTTGTTTTGTTTTCTCGGGCCCTGGTTCGTTTTCTCGTTTTCTCGACCCTTGGGTTGTGATCTCGCTTTCTCGGGCCCTGGTTCGTTTTCTCGTTGTCTCCTTTTCTCGGCCCCTGGGTCGTGGTTTCGTTTTCTCGGGCACTGGTTTGTTTTCTCGTTGTCTCGTTTTGTCGGCCCCTGGGTCGTGGTCTCGTTTTATCGGACCCTGGTTCGTTTTCGCGTTTTCTCTTCCCCTGGGTCGTGGTCGCGTTTTCTCGGACCCTGGTTAGTTTTGTTGGGACCCTGGTTCGTTTTCTCGTTTTCTCGGCCCCTGGGCCGTGGTCTCGTTTTTTCGGACCCTGCTTCGTTTCCTCGTTTTCTCAGCCCCTGGGTCGTGGTCTCGTTTTCTCTGACCCTGGGTCGTCGTCGTCGTCGGTCGTGCGTCGTCCGTCGTCCGTCGTCCGTAGCTGTCTTCGTATGACCTCGTCCTCGTCGTGACGACCACAACGAGATCATGCGAAGACGGCGACAATGACGGCGACGGCGGCAACAACGACGACGAGGACGACGACGGCGTCGTACGAAGACGTCGAGCGACGGCGACGGCATTGACGACGGCGACGGGGGAGGATCGTCCGGCAGGGGGAGTTCAAGGGAGGGGGTGGTAGCTTCCAGCAGGGGGGGCTCAAAGGGGGGGGGTAGCTAAGCTCTCCTCCCTTTGGTAAGTGGGGGAGGGGGGGAGCTTCCGGAGCGGCAAAAAGAGGGAAGGGGGGGGGAGCTTCCGGGGGGGAAAAAAAAGGGGGGGGGGGGGCCCGGCAGAGGGGGGCCAAGGGGGGGGTAGCTAAACCCCGCCCCCTTTGGAAAGGGGGGGTGGGGGGGGGATCTTCCAACCGCCGAAAGGGGGGGAAGGGGGGGGGGAGCTTCCAGGGGCGGGCGAAACAGGGAGGGGGGGGGTAGCTTCCTGCAGGGGGGGTTCAAGGCAGGGGGGGGGGGTAGCTAAGGGGGGACCCCCCCCTCCCTGCTCCGTCACTGTGGGCGCGCTCTCTCCGCAAAAACCTCAGAGATCACCAGGGTGTCCGTCGGACTGGCCGTTGGGCGTTAGCGGCGACAAGAGAATCAGTTACGGGCTTTGGCGGGGCGCCCGGGGATTTCCTATGGCCACGGGAACGCTGCCGCAACCTTATGTACTGTACATCCCAGATCGCCATGGGTTTCTTCCCAACCCGTGCCGGCATATTCTATGAGCGTAGCCTTCTAAGAAATTGCTCGGGCCAGGGCCCCCTGGGTTTCTCCGTGTGACGTCGTCGGTTAAGAACCCAAGCCCTGTACAAGACATTTTGCGGTTTTTCAGGGTTCGGTTGTTTGCGAGGGTTTCTTGGCCGCGCCCCCACTGTACAAAAACACAAGGTTTCGCAACACGCATGTTCAACAAAAGCGTGCGCGCGCGCTCTTGTGTCGCCGTCGTCGCCGTCCTCCATCCTCTTTTTTCGTCGTCGTCGTCGCCGTCGTCGTCCTTTGTCATTCCTCGTCGTCGTCGTCGTCGTCGTCGTCTTGGCGTCGTCGTCGTCGTTTCCGTCGTCGTTGTCGCCGTGGTCGTCCTTCCTCCCTCGTCGTCTTCGTCGGCGTTTCGCCGTCGTCGTCGGCGTCGTCGTCGTCGGTGGCGTCGTTGTCGTCGGCGTTGTCATCGTCGTTGTCGTCGTCAGTGTCGGCGTCGGCGTAGTCGTCGTCGTCGTCGTCGGTGTTGTCGTCGTCGTTGGTGTCGTCGTCGTCGAAGTCGTTGGAGACTCGCCCGCAACGTCTACCTTTGTCGACGTTGCCATGATACCGTGCCCGCCAAAGTCGCCGACTCGCAATGAAATGCCCGCTGGCATGTGCCCAACGATCAACGCCACCGCAGCCGCGTCGGTCGGGCCAAACCAGCCGGCCGCTGCGCGCGCGTGCTTAGGTTGGCGCGGCCGCAAAGACGCACCAGCCAATGCCGAGCATGCATCGCAATCGCCACCTTGTGGGTTCTGCAAACCGAGTTACGAGCGGGTGGGTGGGATGTTTGCAACAGCACGGGATGTGTCAACTCGTTTGTTAAAATCAATTCTCCTTTTTAAAAGACTAATAGATTCTACCGCCCCCCCCCACCGGACTTATCGGTTACCCCGCGCGTGCTGTAAATTACATATGATTCTGACCACATGTCCATCCTAAATATGAATTCGTACCATCCCAGCCAGGCCGGGTTCCCCCCCCTGCGGTTCCCTTGTCAAAAACACTATGCGGTGACATTTGTTGTTCCAACTTCCAACATAGCACTTTTTCACGATTCCCTTGAACAAAAATAGGACGAAGTGCACACGCGCACGTCGTGGCGCGCGCATGCCGCAATCCTTCTAAAACATTCGGTTCCGGAGAGATTTCAAAATTGAATTTCCAAAAAAACATATAGAAACACATGGTTTCGCAACACTGATTCAAAAAACAAAAAAAACTTACGCGTTAGCTTTTGCGAAATCTTAAGAAAACAATAGGTTTTCCAAGATTTTCACAAAATGCTACCAAACGGGCTTCGCGCGCGCGCATGTCGAAATCTGTCGAACGCTCTTGCGCGTGTGCCGTCGCGAGAATCTTCTACAAAAAATGGGACGAAGTGCAGACGCGCGCGTCGTCGTGGGCGTATGCCGAAATCGTTCAAAAACCATCGGTTTCAGAAGAATTTCGAAATCGTGCGTCCAAAAAACTTACAAAAACACAAGGTTTCGCAACACGGGTTTTCAACAAAATTGTGCGCGCGCGCTCTTGCGTCGTCGTCGTCGTCGTCGTCCTCCCTCCTCCCGTCGTCGTCGTCGTCGTCGTCGCCGTCGTCGTCTTCTGTCTTTCCTCGTCGTCTTTGGCGTCGTCGTCGTTTCCGTCGTCGTTGTCGCCGTGGTCGTCCTTCCTCCCTCGTTGTCTTCGTCGGCGTCTCGTCGTTGTCCCTCCTATTTCGTCGCCGTCGTCGTCGTCGTCGTCGTCGTGGTCTTCACTCCTCCCTCGTCGTTATCCTCCTCCCTCGTCGTCGTCGTCCGTCGTCGGCGTCTCGTCGTCGTCCCTCCTATTTCGTCGCCGTCGTCGTCGTCTTCGTCGTCGTTGTCATCGTCGTCGTCTTCCCTCCTCCCTCGTCGTTGTCGTCGTCGGCGTCGCCGTCCTTCCTCCTTCTTCGTCGTTGGCGTCGTCGCCGTCTTCCCTCCTCCATCGTCGTTGTCGTCGTTGTCGCCGTCGTCGTTTTTTCTCCTCCCTCGTCGTCGTCTCCGTTGGCGACGTCGTCGTCGTCTTCGTCGTCGTCGTCGGCGTCGTTGTCGTCGTCGTCGGTGTCGTCGTCGTCGTTGTCGTCGTCGAAAACATTGGAGACGTCGTCGGTGTCGTCGCAGTCGCTGTCGGCGGCGCCGTCGTCGTCGATGTCGCTGTCGTCGTCGGCATCGGTGTCGTGGCCAAGTGCCACGCAGTACCTACCGTCACGGTCTTGTCTGAAGATGTCTTGCGACCAAGTTGCGGGTGGGAGGGTGGGACGTTTGCACGAACAGTGGAGAGGACAGCTTCAAGACAGTCGAAGTGGATTCTCCTTTCGGAAAGGCTAATAGATTCTACCCCCCCCCCCGGACTTATCGGTTACCCCGCGCGTGCTGTAAATTACATATGATTCTGACCACATGTCCATCCTAAATATGAATTCATACTATCCCAGCCAAGCCGGTATCCCCCCCCTTTGTGGTTCCCTTGTAAAAAAACATTGTGCGGTGACATTTTTTGTTCTAACATAGCACTTTGTCACGAATCCTTTGCAAAAAATGGGACGAAGTGCACACGCGCGCGTCGTCGCGCGCGCATGCCGAAATCCTTCAAAAACCTTCGGTGCCAGAAGGATTTCGCAATCGAGTTTCCGAAAAACATACAAAAACACATGGTTTCGCAACACTGATTTGCTAAAAAAACTTCCGCGTGAGGTCTTGCGAAATCTTAAGAAAACCATAGGTTTTCCAAGATTTTCACAAAATGCTACCAAACAGGCTTCGCGCGCGCGCATGTCGAAATCTGTCGAACGCCCTTGCGCGTGTGCCGTCGCGAGAATCCTCTGCAAAAAATGAGACGAAGTGCAGACGCGCGCGTCGTCGCGGGCGTATGCCGAAATCCTTCAAAAACCATCGGTTTCAGAAGGATTTCAAAATCGTGCGTCCAAAAAACCTACAAGAATCCAAGGTTTCGCAACACTGATTTTCAACAAAAGCGTGCGCGCGCGCTCTTGCGTCGTCGTCGTCGTCGTCGTCCTCCCTCCTCCCTCGTCGTCGTCGTCGCCGTCGCCGTCGTCGTCTTCTGTCTTTCCTCGTCGTCGTTGTCGTCGTCTTGGCGTCGTCGTCGTTTCCGTCGTCGTTGTCGCCGTGGTCGTCCTTCCTCCCTCGTTGTCTTCGTCGGCGTCTCGTCGTTGTCCCTCCTATTTCGTCGCGTCGTCGTCGTCGTCGTCGTCGTCGTGGTCTTCACTCCTCCCTCGTCGTTATCCTCCTCCCTCGTCGTCGTCGTCCGTCGTCGGCGTCTCGTCGTCGTCCTTTCATTTCGTCGCCGTCGTCGTCGTCTTCGTCGTCGTTGTCATCGTCGTCGTCTTCCCTCCTCCCTCGTCGTTGTCGTCGTCGGCGTCGCCGTCCTTCCTCCTTCTTCGTCGTTGGCGTCGTCGCCGTCTTCCCTCCTCCATCGTCGTTGTCGTCGTTGTCGCCGTCGTCGTTTTTTCTCCTCCCTCGTCGTCGTCTCCGTTGGCGACGTCGTCGTCGTCTTCGTCGTCGTCGTCGGCGTCGTTGTCGTCGTCGTCGTGTCGTCGTCGTCGTTGTCGCCGTCGAAAACATTGGAGACGTCGTCGGTGTCGTCGCAGTCGCTGTCGGCGGCGCCGTCGTCGTCGATGTCGTTGTCGTCGTCGGCATCGGTGTCGTGGCCAAGTGCCATGTGGTACCTACCGTCACGGTCTTGTCTGAAGAGGTCTTGCGACCAAGTTGCGGGTGGGAGGGTGGGATGTTTGCACGAGCAGTGGAGAGGACAGCTTCAAGACGATCAAGATTGGTTGCACCACAGATGGCACCGCGTAGATTGCAATACGCAGGTTGTACCGCGTAGGCTGCACCACAAAAGTTGCACTGCGTAGATTGCACCGCGTAGATTGCATTACATCGGTTGCAACGCGTAAATTGCAGCACGTGGATTGCACCGCATTGGTTGCATTGCGCAGGTTGCGCCCCGTAGATCTCACCACATAGGTGCACCGCATAGATGAACCGCATAGAGTGCATTACACAGGTTGCACCGCGTAGATTGCACCACGTTGATTGCACCGCATAGACTGCACTGCGTCGATTGCATTACATAAGTTTCATCGCATGCATTCTCCTTTTCTGGAAAGAAAATAGAGTCTCCCCCCCAGGAATTAACGGGCCCCCTTTTTTCCGTATTGCAATTTACATGGGATTCTGCCCTATCGTCCACCCTAGATATGAACTCGCACTATTCCCGCCAAACCGGTATCGACCCCCCCGCCCGCCATCCTCTGCACAACATACCATGCGCGCACTATCGTTTATCAAAAATCAAAAGTTTTCGAACATCGCTTGAAACAAATGGGACGAAGTGCGCACGCGCGCGTCGTCGCGCGCGCATGCCGAAATCCTTCAAACCCCATCGATTTCGAAAAGATTTCAAATTTGAGTCCCCAAACAACATACAACAACACAGGGTTTCGCAACACGGATTTGCTAAAGAAATACGCGCGCGGTTTTCAATATTTTCACGAAGTGCTACCAAACAGGGCTTCGCGCGCGCGGATGTCGAAATCATTCGAACGCCGTTGCGCGCGTGCCGTCGCGAGAATCCCTTGCAAAAAAACGAGACGAAGTGCGCACGCACGCGTCGTCGCGCGCGCATGCGGAAATCGTTCAACAACCGTCGGGTTCGGAAGGATTTCAAAATCTAGTGTCCAACAAACATACAAAAACACAGGGTTTCGCAGCACGGCTTTTCAACAAAAGCGTGCGCGCGCGCTCTTGCGTCGTCGTCGTCGTCGCCGTCCTCCCTCCCTCTTCGTCGTCGTCGTCGTCGTTGTCGCCGCCGTCGTCCTCTGTCATTTATCGTCGTCGTCTTCGCGTCGTTGTCGTTTCCGTCGTCGTTGTCGCCGTGGTCGTCCTTCCTCCCTCGTTGTCTTCGTCGGCGTCGCGTCGTTGTCCCTCCTAGTTCGTCGCCGTCGTCGTCGTCGTCGTCGTCGTCGTCGTCGTCGTCGTCTTCCCTCCTCCCTCGTCGTTGTCGTCGGCGGCGTCGCCGACCTCCCTCCTTCTTCGTCGTTCGCGTCGTCGCTGACCTCCCTCCTCCCTCGTCGTTGTCGTCGTTGCCGCCGTCGTCGTCCTCCCTCCTCCCTCGTCGTCGTCGTCGTCTTCGTTGGCGACGTCGTCGTCGCGGTCGTCGTCGTCGGCGTCGTCGTCGTCGGCGTCGTCGTCGTCGTTGTTATCGTCGGCGTCGTCGTCGTCGTCGGTGTCGCCGTCGTCGTCGTTGTTGTCGGCGTCGTCGAAGTCGTTGGAGACGTCCTCGGTGTCGTCGTAGTCGTTGTCGTCGGCGTCGTCGTCGTCGTTGCCGCTGTCGTCGTCGGCGTTGGTGTCGCTGCCAAGTGCCATTTGGTACCCACCGTCACGGTCTTAAGAGGTTTTGCAAGCCAAGTTGCGGGTGGGTGGGTGGGATGTTTTCGCGAGCAGTGGAGTGGGCAGCTCATTGCGAACAGACGCTTATTGTCCTTTCTAAAAAGAGAATAGACTCTACCCCCCCCCGGACTTATCGGTTCCCCATGGGATCGCATAATTTCATTTATATATATATATATGTATATATATATATATGTTCTGCACACTCGTCCATCCTCAATATGAAATCATACCATCCCAGCTAGGCCGGTTTCCCCCCCTGAGGTTCCCTTGTGAAAAAAAAAACACTATGCAGTGACATTGTTTGTTTTAACGTAATATTTGTGCACGAATCCCTTGCAATAAATGAGACGAAGTGCACACGCGCGCGTCGTCGCGCGCGCATGCCGAAATGCTTCAACAACCTTCCGTGCGGGACGGATTTCGCAATCGAGTTTCAAACAAAATACTAGAACACAGGGTTTCGCAACACAGAGTTGCTAAACAAGCTCCCGCGAAAGCTCTTGCGAAATCTTAAGAAACCATAGGTTTTTCAAGATTTTCACAAAATGCTACCAAACGGGCTTCGCGCGCGTTCATGTCGAAATCTGTCGAACGCCGTTGCGCGTGTGCCGTCGCGAGAATCCCCTGCAAAAAACGGGACGAAGTGCAGACGCGCGAGTCGTCGCGCGCGTATGCCGAAAACCTTCGAAACCCCTTCGATTTCGGCAGGAATTCAAAATCTGTGTCCAAAAAACCTACAAAATCACAATCTTTCGCAACACGGATTTTCAACAAAAGCGTGCGCGCGCTCTTGCGTCGTCGTCGTCGTCGCTGTCCTCCCTCCTCCCGCGTCGTTGTCATCGTCGTCGTCGCCTACGTCGTCCTCTGTCTTTCCTCGTGTTCGTCGTCGTCGTCCTCGTTGGCGTCGTGGTCGTTTCCGTCGTCGTTGTCGCCGTGGTCGTCCTTCCTCCTCCTCCCTCGTCGTCGTCGTCGTCGTCGTCCGTCGTCGGCGTCTCGTCGTCGTCCCTCCTATTTCGTCGTCGTCGTCGTCGTCGTCGTCGTCGTCGTTGTCGTCGTCGTCGTCTTCCCTCCCCCCTCGTCGTTGCCGTCGTCGGCGTCGCCGTCCTTCCTCCTTCGTCGTTCGCGTCGTCGCCGTCCTCCCTCCTCCCTCGTCGTTGTCGTTGTCGCCGTCGTCGTCCTCCCTCCTTCCTCGTTGTCTTCGTTGGCGACGTCGTCGTCGTCTTCGTCGTCGTCGCCGGCGTCGGCGTCGTTGTCGTCTTCGTCGTCGTCGACGTCGGCGTCGTCGTCGTCGCCGCCGTCGTCGTCGTCGTCGTCGTTATCGTCGTCGTCGGCGTCGTTGACGTCGTCGTCGTCGGTGTCGTCGTTATCGTCGTCGTCGGCGTCGTCATCGTCGTCGTCGTTGTCATCGTCGTCGGCGTCGGTGTCGTCGTCGTCGTCGTCGTCAGTGTCGTCGTCGTCGTCGTCGTCGTTGTCGGCGTCGTCGAAGTCGTTGGAGACGTCGGTGTCGTCGTAGTCGTTGTCGGCGGCGTCGTCATCGTCGTTGTCGCTGTCGTCGTCGGCGTCGCTGTCGCTGCCAAGTGCCATTTGGTACCCACCGTCACGGTCTTAAGAGATTTTGCAAACCAAGTTGCGGGTGGTGGGTGGGATGTTTGCGCCAGCAGTGGAGTGGACAACTTCAAGTTGGGCGTTGGTGAATTGCACCACATAGATTGCGCCGCGTAGAGTGCAATAACCTACAATTTGGGGTCCACGCTGGCTAATGGGACCGGTTTGGCCATGACGCCAGACTTGTTCATACGTCATCGCGATGCGGCCTGGCAGTGCCAGACTTCATCGTAGTGCCCCCTGACTTCGTTTGTTTCTTCGGCGCCTTCGGCAACGCCGAGACTCGTCGTTGCCGAAATTGAACGTCTTGTGGCATCTTTATGTAGTGATCTCCTTGGCCAGGCCTAGGGACGTGATCTTCTTCGCTCATGCTGGCCATTCGTCCAAGCCCATGGCTGGTTTCGTAGCCACACTGTGGCCAACCCCTTTTCACGTATCCAGGTGCGCCTTTTATACCATCATGTCGCTGTCTTCGTCTTGCACGATACACTTGCTGATATCATTCGGGATCTCGGACACGATGTTTGGGTTCTCGGTGCCTCCTCCGCGTCGTCCTCTGAACCTCGGTCCTTGCGAAACTTGCGACTGTGTAGCTCCTCATTTGGAAGTCTTGGCTGTACGTCATTTCTGCGCGCCCTTCCCGCTTCCGTATGGTGTAGTGCAGCCGTATCCTTTTTTCGTTTTCTCTTCGTCCGGGATTGGCTTTCCAGGGCCCTTCCTTTTTCCTTTTTCCGTTCGTGTTGCCCGATCTTCGTGGGGCCACGCCCGTCGATCATGGCCACCACGCCGTCGCCCCTTCTCTCATTTTTGCCTTCGCGCCCGTGTTCTCGGCAAACGCTTCCTCCGTCGCCCCGTTGGCGTGCTCCAGCTCCTCTGAGACGTCATCATCGTCGAGCCACTCGCCATCGTTTCCGCGGTAGGCTTCTCCGTAGTCGTCGTGCGGGTCGTACTCCTCATCATGGCCGTAACACGCATCGTCTCCCTCGATCTTGAAATCTTCGGCCCAGTACGCGTGCTCGTGATGTGCCTTGCCTTTGTAGGTACTGTTTACTCGATCGATGCCCTTCTTATGTGCCACGCTGTCACCTCTCAACATCGTCTTGGGAGCGTCAGTCACGACCTGCAGCTTGTTGCTGCACAACGCCTTGAGATTCGGCGTCTGCCATTGGAACCCATGCTCGTCGTCAAGTGCCAACATGCCAGGAGGTCCAGTATACCCAATGCTGCCTCTCGTAGAGTAGACAGCTCTTGCCCGTGTCGTAGCACTAACGCGTTGAGCGCCTCTTTTGGTCGCCAGTTGAACTCTTCAACACATGCATCACAGCGGCCAGGCAGCTCCACCTCCTGGGTGTAGAGGTACAGCTCGTCGAATTTGCCTAAGATCTCTTCGAAGTCGTCTTTAGTGTCCGTTCTCTCCCAGGTCAAGCTCTCACAAGCTTGCCACGCGTCCCCCTGCAGGCTCTGCCGAGTATGCGCCCTCGCTCACGATTGGTGTGCCACGCCTCGCGCACAGACAGCCTCTGGAACACCGTCGCCCTCCTTCCGAAGCCTCCGGGCAGCATCTCGCGAGGCCAGCGTCCATCGGTGGAGTCTTCTCGTGCCCGCGTCCGTCTCGTTGGCTTCTCTCATCTGGTTCTGCTAATTAGGTCGCCGTCGTATTTTCTCGGCACAGCTGTCCCAGCCGCCTCCGCAGCCGCGTCTGCAGCTGGGTCTCCGTCGTCTGGATCGCCTGGGCGCTCGTCCTCCATTGCCTTTGCCCTTGCCGCCAGGCTGGTGGCGGCCAGGGGAGCATCTTTTCAGAGAAAACTCAGAGCGATGCTTTCGATCCTTTTCGCCGCGGATCTGGAGCGACTTGGCTCCGCTACTAATGTCGGCAGCACATGCTGGAGTTGCCGAAGTCAATTCGCACGAAGTAAGGAACCAGAAAGACAAAATGAATAAGAGAAGATGGAACTATGATACTCGCTCGTATTTTGTATGACTCAGTGGGCCCTCAGGAACATTCGATACAAAGCAGTAGCGGGAACAGTCTTCGTACTGCATTGGAACAGAAGTGTGCCACTGCCTCCCCCCCACCCAGAACCCGCTGCCTGGGAGCGGCGCCACACGCGAGTGGCCATGCAGTTGTTCGCGTCCGCCTGGTGCCCTCTCTTCCCCAGGCCCCCGCCCTCGCGGCCCTGCCACGGCCTTCACACTTTTTTCCTCTCGGCTCCCCCGCCCCCCTTTGTCGCTCAGGCTCCGCGGCAGCCGCCCGACGACCGTCGGGTCGGGGTTCGTGGCTCGCTGGCCGCGCACGGCTGACGCGCACGGACGGCGGCACAGGGGGCTATCTGCGGACCAGCCCCGAGCCCCACTGCGCCCAGGGGGACGAGCCCGTGAGCATCGCCTTGATCGACAGCTCCGGCCAGAGGTTCGCTTCCAAGGAGGAGCCGACCAGAGTGGGGGGGGGCGACCAAGAGTGGGGGGGAGGGCAAGGAGGGGACATCATGGCGGGGCCATGAAATCTCTCACACTGCACATCCTCTTCTTCTTGCAACACCCCCTCTCATCCCACCTCGTCCGCGCACATGCCTCGTGCCATGGTGTCTTAGGCACCCCCGATGGGGTGTTTGGCATTCAGGTCGTCCAGAGTGGCTCCTTGGGGAGGTTTGCGTGCTGGTATCCGCTGCTCTCCTTGCCTTCCTTTTCCTGCTCTCTTCTGTTCGTCCCCATCGCGGGACGCCGTGCGACTGAGCTGGAGGTCGAGGATGACATGCCGGTGTGGGTATGAGTAGCATGAGGATGACGAAGAGGAGGGTGAGGATGGGATGAGGAGGAGGAGCATGGCTGCGGCAGATGAGAAGGGGCAAGTCTTTGAGCAATAAGGCAACGGAGCTGGGCAGATCGCCGAATGAGCCAGGCCAGGTGGAAGGTATCCGCTCGAACCGAGTCCGTGGAGTGACCCGACGGAGCAGCACAGTGAAGCCGATGAGATGAGAGGATGTGCACGCGCAGGCCAAGCCCGGCAGCTTGCCTTATAAGGCCCCAGAAGACAAGGGGATAACGTTATTTTTAGTGGTTGCCAGCGGAATGTCGGACGCGATCAGCCGTGTACAGTTGGCATGAGGGCTAAGAACAATCTAGGAATGTTCCTATGTTCCTCGCCGTTGGGCTCCCACCTCAGGATGTTGTTCAGTGTGCGTATCTCCATGCGGGACGTCGCCTTCGGTGAGGGCTCGTGCTCTTGATCCAAGCTCTTGTGGCCCTCTGCAGACTGTGTCCGAAATCGCAAGTCACTGAACGAACTACTCTGCCACCCGCAGGGTCGCGAAGGTGGTCGTACTAGAGCGCGTGAGCGCATTGCCCCTGCCGCGCTGCGACGGAAGAAAATATGAATCTCGCTTTTTCGCTCTCCCTCTCTGTATATCTTGTTCGCCGCTCGCTCACTCTCTCAATCGATCTCTTTCTCTTTCTCTCTCTCTCTCTTTCTCTTTCTCTCTCTCGCTCTTGCATTATTCCTTGTTCCTTGCGATGGAGAGATCAATTTCCTTGGAGGACCTCGAGGCCGCCTACGAGGAGCAAGACTCCCCTCCCGAGGACGCCTGCGACAGCCTGCTGAGTAATGCAGGTCGAGAAAAGTGGTAAAAGTCGCATTTGGTATCAAGTAGCCTTCGGCCTTTTTCGCCATCGTGCATGGGTTGTGGACCAGAGTCCTCGTGGGTGCCTGCGGGTGTCTTGGGATGCTTCTTGGGGGCATTTGGGGACCTCTTGGGCGCCTCGTGGGCCTCTTTTCATCCTCGGGTCCATCCCGGTACCAGAAGGCTCCCAGGCGAGTTCGTGGTCATCTTTCCAGGGCCGAAAACATTGAACACATATGTTTCAAATAAGTGTTTGCCTTGGAGAAATTACGCGACAAACCCACAATACGCGAGGGTGTCCAGAAGGCCGTGCCTTGGGGCCTGGACAGGTGGCCCGATTTGACGACTATTTACCGTGAGCGCTGTGATATTGAATTGTTGACGCTTCGCGTATCCCCACCAGCCCATCCAGAAACGATGCTCAGGGGAGTTGAGGTGATCAGGGAAGTCGGGGAGCATGCAGAATAACAAAGGGCGGGGGAAGCTGTCACAGACCCCGAGAGGGGGAGGATGGAAGAGGAGTCGTCGTCGTCGTCGTCGTCGGAGGAGGAGGAGGAGGAGGAGGAGGGGGAAGAGGAGGAGGAGGAGGAGGAGGAGGAGGACGGAGAAGGAGGAAGAATCGGAGGAGGAGGAGGAGGAGGGGAAGGAGCTTCTTGGGGGTCTTTTGAGGGCCTCTTGGAGGGCTTTTTGGGCGCCTTGGGGCATCTTGGGCGCCTCTTGGGACCCTCTTGAGGCGCTCTGGGGAGCCTTCGGGGCGCTTTTGGGGCCATCTTGGAGGGAGTCGATCAAACAAGAGGGGGGGTTTAATTAGCGCCCCCCCTCGGAAGCCCCTAAAATCGCCTCTTGGACCCCTCTTGGAACGCTCTTGGAGTGCTCTTGGGCGCTCTTGGGGCCGTCTTGGGGCTCTTTTGGGGCTCTCTTGGGGCCCTCTTGGGCCATCTTGGAGCCATCTCCAGGCCTCGGATGGCCATCGGAAGCGAAAAGGCGAGAAAGCAAAAATCATTGATTTTCCTTAGGTTTTGGGACGATTTTGGCCTCTTCGGGGCCTCCTTGGGGAGCTGTTTGGCCACTTGGAGTTATCTTGGGGCCGTCTTTGGGCTTCTTGGAACCATCTTAGGAGCCATCGTGAGCGATCTTGCGCTATCTTGAGCCATCTTGGAGCTCATCTTGGGTTCTCTGAGGCGCTCTTGGAGCCGTCTTGGGCCATCTTGGACGCTCTAACTACCCGCGGCCCCCCCCGTCCAGGTCCAGGGGAGGGGGTAGGGGGAGGGGTAAACCCCTCCCCAAGGGGGAAGAGGGAGGGGTGGAAGAGGATCTGCTCTAGACCACCTACGCCCAGAGGGCTGGTGGGATTCTAGTCCACCCACTTCCACCCTCCGCTCTGTTTGCATATACCCACATTCCATCCCATCTGTATCATGTCTCACTGTGTATTGTCACTTCCTTCGTCCTCATCGCGGTAGCTAACTTCATCGAGCGGCAACCCACGAAGCACCAAAACAACATTTGACACTCTCCCTTTCAACATAAAGTCGTCCGATATTGTAGAGGCCTCTGGCCAGTGCCGCCGATCCGGGACGATCCCGCTGTCAGAAGGACGCTTTCGCCCCAGCGCGGGGTGATTTTTTCCCATCTCCGCTCTGCGCTTCAGTTTTGTAGGCAGTTGAAAAGTCAGGGTCCGAGTCTTTCCGCATCCTTATCGTTCCCTCCTTGTTTCTCCTCCTTCCCCCGCGGCCCTCGCGCATCTTCGAGCCTCTTGGGGGCCTTTTGGGCGTCTTGGGGGGCATGCTGGAGGCCTCCTGGGGGTGTGTAGGATGTAGTTTGTTTAGCCTTCGGGGGCGCTTTTGGGCGCCTTTCGGGGGCCTCTTGAGGGCCACTTGGAGCCTCTCGGGCCATTTTGGTGCCTCCTGGGCCCTTCTTGGGCCGACTTGGGGCCCTCTTGAGAGCCTCTGGGCATGTTTGGGGGATCTCTTGGGCCGTGTTGGACACTGCGAAGGCCGAAGAAGCGAAAATGCAAGAAATGTACGTTTCCCAAAGGGAATGGGACATATTTTCCGTCTTTGGGCACTCTTAGGAGGTGTCGGGAGGGCACGTTGGAGGCTTCTGGAGCTGTCTGAGGAACATATTGGGTGTCTTGGAGCGATATTTCGGCCACTCAGGGCCCTCTTGGGCCGTCTGGGCGGCCGCTGGGTTTTTTATGAGCCCGCGTTCGAGCTCTCCAGGGCGAGGGGCCGACCCGGAGTGAGCTGGAGCTCCGATTTTGCCACCAAAATTGACTCGGACCCCCCCCCCGCCCCCCTACCCCGGCAGAGCCACCCCGGCACCCACCCCCCCAGCAGAGCTGAAGCTCAAGAACTGAGGCTCAGGCTATATCTGAGGGTCTTTGAAACTCATACGCCGGATCGGCGGATTTGCGCCAGGACTTGGGCGTGGCGCGCATTGCGCGCAATGTCGCGTTCGTCTTCAGCGTCACGCTAATGATAATGGAAGTTGTGTTCCCACTGTTGGGCGGCGCACGTGTTTCGCTTCCCACTTCGGCAGCGTCGCGCTCTCACGACGGCAAGTCTGTATGCTATTGTAGTGTGAGCCGAGCTGTTATGGGTGAGAGCCGAGCTGCTTGTTCATACGTGTGAGCCGAGCTGCTTGTTTATTGGTTTCATGTGCCATAATCAACCTGCCTGCGGCACACGCCGCCACTATGCCAGTGCACCTGATGTACTATTTTCGAGACGTCTGGGCGAGTCTTGTGGCCATCTCGAAGCCGTCTCGGCCAATCACGGGCCGTCTCGGGCGATTTGGAGGCTTATTCGGTCGCTACTGTGGGAGGGCAGAGCCAGGTTGGGGGCTCCCTGAGGCTCTCTACATTTTGCCAGAGGCGATCTGAATCCGAAAAGCATTAAAAGTTAAACAAAGGCATATGTTCCGAATGCTTTTAGTGTCGCTGCTTGGGTCCTGTGTGGTGGTCTCTTAGGGTGGGCGTTGGTGACTTGAAGAGCATCTTGGAGAGATCTTGGAGCGTCTTGGAGTTCGCTGCGCTGTCTGAGCACAGTCTTTGGGCACCTGAATCCATCTAGAGGCCAGGGCGCCGAGGAGCAAATCCGGTTGGGGTTGGGGGGGGGGGGGGGGGGCGATTCCCGCTGGGCTGCGCGTCCAAGAAGGGAAGCCATACCAGCGGTGCCTTGCACTGCAGACCAGCTGTCTCGGCCCAGCGTCCAGTGCTCTTTTGGGGAGTGGACCAGAGTACCCGGTACGTCCTGAGTGGCAGCCCCCATGAGGGTGGGGTCGGCACCTGGCGGCAGCGTTGAAAGCGAACATGGGGGAGAGAGGGGGCAGAAACCCGAATACGTTCTGGTGATAGCGGGCCGGGGACTTTTGCACGGTCAGACCAGAGCCCGAGGGGAACCAGAGCACCGAATGCACGGGCATGTGCACACCATTCGGCATCCAGTCGTGAAGCGATGAGCTGCGCAAGGACAAGCCTGAGGCCGAATGGTATGCGCTCCACCGTCTCACGCTTCATTTCGGTCCTTCTCACGCTGCGGCGCAGCCTTACTGTGGAGGTATGCAGCGTCAGTTGGTGATGCCATCATTATGACTGCTGCTGGCGCAAGCAGACAGAGCGCAAGAAGAACCCGTGCGTCGACTCGGTGGCTGCTATGCGATATCAATGCAGCCTCTTCCTAACGTTAGTCCAGCGGCTCATGCTACAGTTCAGTAGCGGGCCCTGATATCTGGAAGCGCATACGTATGGTATCTGGGCGCCTGTTGTAGCACATGAGCGGGTCACCCTCTCATTTCAGCGTGGTAGCTCCTTTGTCTTGGTGTCAGATCGGCTAAACCTGCAGTAAAGTGCATGCTCTGAACAGCGAGCCAGATATCGGAATCATGAAGTGGTCCTTATGGGTGAAGGTTGTCAACAACGAGTTTCCCACATTCCAGACAAGGGTTGTGCGATGGTGCCATTTCTGGCCCATTCCATCCAGCAGATTGGGATCGGTAATGCACCATCAATGCACACGTTAGGAGCCTTGCCGGCCGTTGGGCCAGGTAGTAGCCCAGAGTGTTCCAGGGCAGGCCGTACCGACGCCGACGTATTTGTCTTGCTTCGATTTGTCCGGTAGCGAATTCTGTCGATCCGCCGATCAGTTTGCAAGCTTGTTGGCGCGCGTCCAAGTTGTACCCAGGGACGTGAGTCGGACTCTCTGAGTCCCCACATTCAGCACTACGTATACGACAACCCTTCGGGTGATAAGGATGTTGGTGTGGGGGAGAGCGAACCAATTGACGACAATTGCGATGGCGATGATGATGACGATGCCGTGGACGGTGATGCCGACCTTGAACACCGTTTGGCGTATTGGCTTCTCTACGATCACCCCCCCAAGTCTCAATATGGACACCACCAGGACACCATCGAGACACCACTGGAACACCACCAGGACATCATGAGGACACGCATCGGGACACCAATCAGGACACCATCGGAACACCACTTGGGGGACCTATCGAAACGCCACCAGGACACCACCGAGACACCATCGAAACACTACCAGGACACCACCAGGACATCAATCGGGACACCAATCGGGACACCAATCGGGGCACCGATCAGGACACCATCAGGTCACCATCGGTCTCACGATTGATCTCATTATCGATCTCATCATCGATCTCGCTGCTATCGATCTCACTCGATCGTTCCCACCATCGCTCTCATTCGGTCAATCTCACGTTTGATCTCATTAGTACTCCCACCATCGGTCTCACTAGTGATCCCACTATCGGTCTCACTACCGATCTCACCACGGGACAGCGACGGGAAACCAAAGGGACACCGACGGGACACCACTGGACACCAATCGGCACACCATCGGGACACTTTTCGATCTCACGTTCGATCTCCCTAGCAATCTCACTCGCTCGATCTCAATATCGAACTCATTCGATCTATCTCACTGTTGATTTTACGGTCGCTCTCACTCACTATCGATCTCACTCTCGGTCTCATCATCGATCTCACCATCGATGTCGCCACGGGACACCACAGGACACCGACAGGACAACGACGGGACACCCGCGGGACACCGTTGGGACGCATACGGGATAACCACCAGCGGGACACCATCGGGGCACCAATCGATCTCATTTAGGATCTCTCTATCAGTCTCGACATCGGTCTTACTCGCTCGATCTCACTATCGATCTCACTATCGGCCTCACTATCGATCTCACGATCGACTCACTATCGATCTCACCACGGGACTCGGGACACCGACGGGACACCAACGAGACACCGACGGGATACAGACGGGACAGCGATGGGACAGCCGCGGAACACCGACGGGACACCACGGCGGGACAGCCTGGCCACGGCCCGCCCACCGCGGGGTAGAGGCAGACAGCGACGGGACACCACTGCGGGACAACCTGGCCACCGCCCGCCCACCGGGTAGGGAGGAGGGAGGGTGAACGGCTTTTGACCCGCCCCAGCCACAGCGGAGTCATTCCTCTCGCTCGCCCACGCAGCTGTGCCTCGCCCGCGCGCACGTCACGAACCCGAAACCGAATCTGACCACGATGACGACGACGACGACGACGACGACGACGACGACGACAACGACGACGTCCACCCTCCACGCCACGCCCACGGGCAGAGTTATGATTACAAGTGGGGGGGGCTCGATCCCATTCGCGAGGCCTTCGAAAGGCTCACGGGCGTACTCATCCAGCGAGGGGGGAGGGGAGCCATCCCATGAACACTTCGGGGGGGGTTAGCCCTGGAGCGTATGGCCCAGGTCATGGAACCCCCAAAGCTAATGGGATCGGTCCCCCCCATGGGTCCCCCATCCATGTGGGTGTGGGGTGGGGCTGTTGTGGAACCCTTGCTGGGGTCTATTATTCCGGGCGCCCCTCATCGATGGAGTCGATGGAGGTCGTCCCCTGTCGTCGTCGTCGGTGTCCCATCTTGGGGGGGGCGCAGGTCCAGAGCCTGGAAACATGATTCCCACTCTGATATTTTCATTACCCGGACCTCCCCCTTTCCCCTCCCTTAAACCGGACCCCCCCCCCCCCCAAGGACGCCCTGGACGCCTTTTCGAACGTCTCAGCGACCCCTTGGACGCCCTTGGAAAAGGTCCGCTGGCCCTTCCGAGCCCCCCAGGGCGCTTTGCCAGGCCTTGCGAGCAGGCTCAAGGCGATCAGATGGGTCATCGGAGAGGCGCAAGAGAGACCCAAGACAGCATAAGAGCGCTCCAGTGGGAACCTCGATGGTCTGAAGACGGCCCAAGAGGCTCCCAGGACGCCCCAAGAAGCTGTTGAGAGAGCCCCGAAGGAGCAAAATCGTCCCATTCCCTCGCGAAAACGTATAAGCTTGACATATCCGCTGTTTGGGATTTCGCAGCGTCCAAGACGGCCCGATGGGCCCCCGATATCGCCCCAAGAAGGCCCAAGAGGCCTCCCAGAGGTGTGAAGCCGGCCCAAGAGGGCCCCAAGACTGCCCCAGAGAGCCCCGAGATTGCCCGCAAGAAGCCCAAGATGCCCCCAGAAGGCTCCCAAGAGAGACCCACGAAAGCCATGGGAGACCCCCAAGAAAGCCATTAGATGGCTTCAGAAGGCCTCTGGAGGGCCCCAGCTCCCCAAGACGGCCAAGAAGGCCCCAGGACGGCCCAAGAGGGCCGCAGGACGGCCCAAGAGGGCCCCCAAAACGTCCAGACGGCGTTTTCCTACGAAGTACATCGAGCCGACCCGACGATCTTGGTTCCACGCTTGAGGTTCGAGGTTTAAGTTCCTCGATCGAGAGAGACATGCAATGGATCTAGATTCGAAGTTCGACGACCGAAGATTTCCTGAGTGCCTGGAGCACCCCAGGCATTCAAGAAGCTACCAAACATCGATTTGTTCGGAGCTACTGCGACTTCTTCGGCGTGTCATGGGAACGCTCTTTACTTCCTCAAAGGACCTTCGCGCGTGAAAAAACATAATTCTTTCCCCACTCCTGCGCACATGCGTGCAAGTGCATCGGGCGAACGCGGTGTCAACAGGCACCAAGGGTATCAGAAAAATGAGCCAGTGAAGCAAGCGATGATTTATTGTTTTGCCAGCGAGGGTATGGAACAAAGCGCATGGCGCGAAGCGCCAATGCAGTCTTGTGTGTATATATAGAGATTTATATACGCACACATTTGTTTTCATACATATGTATATAACACATAGATGCGTGTGTATGTTAACCCACTTGGGTCGGCATGTCGGCCAGTGGGGCAACGGCCGCAAAGGTGGGGGCAGGGATCGGCTAAACAATACTCAGATGTGGCGTTGTTTCTGTGAGTTCAGAGCCTGACCTAGGGCGCCGCTTGGAGGGCTCTCTGGCCGCTCCGCGGCCAATCCCTCCTCCCAACTTGCCCTTCCTCTTCTTCCGCCGTAACTGGCTGTGAACGCGTCCCGACGTTACTCCGACCGCTTGTCGGACTGGCAGTGCCTCTATTTCTGGCCCCGAAGGCGGCATTTCGAGGTTGGGAGGCGGGGTTTCACAAGCGGCAGTCGCGAGCCGGAATTGGGCCTCCAGGACGCGTTCCCGATGAGGCTCTTGGTCACGTACGACAGGAAGGGCCAGGAATCGAGGAGCACAAAACAGCATAAACATTAACGCTCTCGATTGCAACTCATCGGATCCTTGGGAGTTCTCGGAGTTCGCCTTGTGGAGTGCATTCGTTTACGCTACAGTCAACACTCATAGTAGGGAGGAGATTTCCCAAGGGTACCCTTGCAGTCTTGCCTCTTCGGTCATCTCCGGTCCATCCTCAACCGCCTCGATGGCCAGTCCCGCTCGGAAAGCTTCGACATGAGCGCCTAAGGCCCTTGCAGCTCTATCGCGCATCATTCGTTTGACTGCAGCTTTGTGTAATCATTGAAAAAGCACCGATCTAGCGTCAACTGGCGTCGGCTAGAGTCGACTCGCAAGAGCCAACAAGATGTTATGAGAGGCTCCCATGAGTTGCCACAGGACATAGTCGGAGGTCCGCGCGGACTTCTTGGATCGTTGTTGCCCCCCCCCCCTGGCGGCACGTACGGCGCTGCCCCTGGCGCAGTTCGCACGCCAGGGAGGGGGGTGCGGCGCCGATCCCAGAAATCCGTTCGGACCTCCAGAGGGTTATGTGTATGCTGGTGTTTGTTCCTCTCAGGACACTTCGGCTTCCAGCTGCTTGTCGGACACCACGTCCGTTGCCGACCGGAAGCAGTCTTCTCAGATGAGCTTGGGTACATGGGGGAGGCAGGGGCAGGCAGAGATGGCGAGGTCGACTGGTTGCGTCCGACCTGAGGGTAAACGACTACCACCGAGGTCGGGGAAAACGCGTGATCCGTTTTCGCGCGGTTTGGCTCTTGTGGTGATCCCGCCGTTGCAGTTTTGCCGCGAACGACGAATGGGGCCACCCCTCGCGCCCTGGGGGCGGAACGGGGCTCACGAAACCAATCGCGGTTGTGGTTTTTATGAGTTTGTTTGTACAGGGACCAGATCTTCAAACACCGCCACCATGTTGGGCGGTTTCTGTTTTGGGAAGTCCCCTTCCATGGAGCCCGTGCGCCGCGCCGCACTCCTGTTTCATGCGGAGGCCTAGCGTCGTCTGGCACGGTCTTATTTCCGATATAAGTTGCGTGACTTTCCCTCTCATGCAATCAGACACTCACGCATTTCTTTTGAGGAAGTCTCGAGTGGGAGCCTCGTCTGTGAGTGAATCTCGAGGATGTCTCGAGCGGGAGCCACCTCCATATCGGGCCTACCTCTCATGCTGGTAATCCGAGGCGGCCATGCAGAACATTATGAAACATTTGAATTCATGACCATCACCAGCACTCCATTTCCATACTGTATTCAAGTTTCTTGAGCCAGCCGTAGGCCACTTTGTGCTGTTCGGGTTTCCAGAACCACTCCCAGGCCTCACTGTCTGGACCCAACTATAGGCTCCTCGTGCTCTCAGAACTCCGTTTGTGGGGCAGATTTTACACGTCAGGAGCCAACTGTAAACCATTTCGGGCTCTTCGTTCTCCCAGCATTCATCTCCTGGAATTGAGAATGAGTGTCCGGAGCCAGGTGTGGGGTATCTCAGGTATTTCGTGCTCACAGAACTACGTTCCCACATTTGTTTTCGAGTGGCTGGTGCCAACTGTAGGCCACTTCGGGCTGTTCGTGTTCTCAGAATTCCATTCTTGGGGCTGTTTTGAATGTCCGGAACCAGCTGTGAGCTTCTGTGGGTTGTTCGCGCTCCCAGAAGTCAACCCCTGGTATTGACTTTGCGTTCGCATCCTGGCATTACTGGTATTATGTGGTATCCCTGGCGTCCCTGGCATCCTGCCATCCCTGGCATCGACAGGCCCTGCAATTCTGACAGTCTAGCATGTCCTACAGGCCTCGCAAGTCGCACACGCCCCACAAGTGGCAAAGTTCCCACAGGTAGCACAGGCCGTAGAATTCCCACAAGACTCACAAGTCCCATGCGTACTATAGGTGGCACTGGCCCCGCAGCTCCTACAGGTCCCACATGTGCCACACGTTCCACAGGCACCACAGTTCCCACAGGTACGGGGCCCAGGTGCTCCACAGGTCCCATAGGTCCATCATATCCCACAGGCCGCACAGGTTGCACAGGCATCCTGGGATCTTGCGATGCTGCCATTCTGACCTCCTGGCATCCCGTTACCTCGGCAGCACGGCATCCTGGCACCCTGACATCTTTGGCATCATTGCGTCCTGGCATCTTGGTGTCGTGGCATCCTGGCTGCCTGGCATCCTGGCGTCCTAGCATGCATCCTTGCATCCTATCATCGTTTCCATCGTGAGCCGTAGATAGTCACGCAAATGTGCACTAAGGAGTTTTTCATGCGGGGCCTACCGTCGGAGTAAATTAAGAGCAGTGGTGGTGTATATACATTGTCCTCGCATAGAGTGCACAACGGCCCAATGGCGCGATGGTAATGTTAGCCCCGGAATAATTTAGGCAGGACCTCCTCCCCTGCCTCTCTCGGGGGCGGTGGCAGCGGTCTTGGCGGCGAGCGATATTATTCTCTTCCCCCGCGCCTGCGGCGGCGACGGAGCTGCGGCGTTTTGGCTTTTACTTTTTGTCGTGGTTCGCGTGATGTCGGGAAAAGTGGCTCGGGCGATGTTGGGCCGCTCAATCATGTACCGTCTTGCCGCAGCGTTTTTCCCAACAGTTTGGACTCACATGAGCGCCCCTGCGCACATGAAGACAAGGTGCGGTGCAACGGCACGCAGACACGGCCCACGCGAGCAAATGCACATGCTGGGGAGGCGGAGGGTGAGAGAGAGCGAGAGAGACGAGCGCGCATGCCAATCCCGTGCGAGGCTTTCTGGGGTTCCGCAGGAGCTGCCGTTCTTTTCGCCCGTTGCCTCGCAAATTCTACAGGTGCCTGCGCCACACGCCGCCACCGTCCCGGCGTAGCATCGAAATGCATGCAGGTGGGTTTTGCCGAGTTCGAATTCGCCCGAGCCGGTTTTTGTTGGACCATGTGTCGTTTGGGAAGTATCTCTAGGAATCATCGCTGGGAAACATCAGCAGCGTGGCGCAACCGTATCGTTCCAGCTTTGCTGCATTCTTGAGACAGTCTTTGAGCCGATGGTTCTGCCGAACTTTGACGAAGAGGTTTTGCCGGGCTCTTGGGTAGTCCTGTCTGCGAGAAGATCTCTGGGCCGAACTCAGAACGCACCCCTGAAGATGTCCGGGTACTAGCGGCATCAGTATTTGGTTGTTCTCCCAAAGGCCATTTGAAGCCGACGGCCTCCGAAGCAACACACATTGAAACCCCTCATGACATTACATGTGTTTGGGTCGCTGGCGATTTGCTTGAGGGCTCCTTCGGTATTTTTGGGGAGGCTTCGTTGAATTTCCTGGACCTGGTCGGGGCATGCGACATCTTGAGAGATTTCGCGAACGTCTTTTGACATTTTTTAATAAGCCCATTTGAGAGCAGCTCGCAGCCCTTCGCTGGAGGTGATTCTGGCATATGATCTGCCAGAATGAGGCAGCCGCCCGCATTGCGGCAGATGTGTCCGGGGAATCTCGCCTCACAAGGAGCGTTCGCCCGAAGCGATTCCGAGTATGTCCACGTGGCCCGCCGCGTTGGCGCTCCAGGCTTGGGCGCCCGCTCCCGTTCTGGGGGACGTGCCGCCATCAACTTTGGCTCCAGCACTGATCGCCTCGCACCCTTGTCCCACCGGGTTTGTTCTGGTATCCGCACTGCGCCCCGCCCCTGTCGGTCCCCTGGCGCAGCAGCCGCCGCGGACCCCGCCGGCGGGGCCGGCCGCGCCACACGCCCCAGGTGTGACCTGTCACCCTGAGCGGCCCTCTCTCCTCTTCCCCCTCCTTCGGCCGCCCTCCTTGTCCTGTCCCATTTTCCTTGCGTTGTGGCACTATTCGCTACTACGGTGCCCCTGTCTACTTAGCTCTTCCGCCGGAACCGCTATTCTGCCTAGCCCCCGACGCAAAAGTGTCCACGGGGCCCAGCCCGAATTCGACGAGCGCGTTGTGACGGATGTATTCAGGGGGCCGTGCCCCACACGGAGCGCCCGCCTGAGGTGCCCCCGCTCGAAGAAACCGAGCACGGCAATGGGGCCCAGTCATGTGCGCAAGGTTCACGCCGCGCTGATGCGGCGGCGACCCCAGCGCGGGTTTTCAAGGGTTGAACGCTGCCAGAGATGGAACCAGCCGGCATCGAACGATCTGCCTGCGCTGTGGGTCAGGCCGCGACCGTTTAGGGGTGAGCGGTCCGCGCGGTGCCAGAAGCTGGCGCCGATGCAGGCAGGGTACGACCCCGGGCATGCGTGTCGGCTGACCGCACGATGCGTCGCAAATTTTTGCTCGATGTTTATCCGTCTCCCCGAGCCAATTCCCCCTTGACGCTCCTCCTGCCTGATGCGCTCGTTTCTGTGGAAGTCGGCCGCCGGCGGAGGCGGCCGTCGCGGCGGCGTGCCCCCGGTGCGGACGAAGAGCGGTATGGCATGAACGCGTTTCCGCTATCGGATGCGTTTGTGTTCGGGCGTCTGGAAAAGCATGTCAAAGTGAGGGGCCCGACCGGTCTTGCATATGCGTGAGTGAATGGACTTCCGTTGCCCACCCCGCGCCCGCCCCCTCACTCCGATCTGCAAGTGCGGCATTCTACATACCCCACCGAACCACACCGCAGGGGATCAAGTTTCCAGGCAGGCACCCCCGATGGCGGCGATGTTTGTTCCATACCGCCCTGCAGGGGCTCGACGTCCAGCCGCCCCGAGGTTCTACGCCGCGCGGTTCACCGGCAACTGGGCCCAGAAGGACGGCCTCGGCCTCGGCCCTCTGCCAGCGGGCCGACCGGCCTCGGCCACGGGCGCTGGCGGCCTCGGACTCCCGCCTAGCGGGGGGGAGGGGGCCTCGGCCGGCGGGCCGCGCGACTTGCCCGAAGCAGAGACCAGAGCCGCTGAGAACCCATCGGAGGGGTCTGGCGATCCTGGGCGGTGGCACGCCTGAGCTCGAAGGAGAAACAACTGCATATGCATCATGTCGCTGAGGCCCGCGCGGATTTCTTGGATCGGTGCAGGGCCCATCTAGCGGCGCTTTCGGCGCCGGCGCTGCGTGCTCCGCGCGCCAGGGAGAGGAGTCCAGCGCCGATCCAAGAGATCTGCGCCGACCTAGTGTTTCAGCCGTTGTTTGATCCTTGCTGAGTGACGCTCGGGCGTGCCACCGCCCAGGGGTCGGCCCACCCTCTGTCGGCCCCCTCGACGGGTTCTCGACGACGGTGGTCATCGTTTCCCTTCTGAATGAAACAGACGGGTCCTCAGAGTAACGGGGAGTTGTTCGCTGTGTTTGGGCTCTCGGGGCCATCCGCGGGCCCCCAGGCCTTCGAAAGACAACTCGGGATGAAGAGCTGATTGGTTTCTGCGGAAAGCCCTTGGTTTGCAGGACCCGCTTCCCTCAGGACCCACTTGCTCCATGTCAGTGTCAGAGGCCTGGTCTTGACCCTCACCCTAGTTATCTGGTCCTCCCAGATGAGGCTGGAGTAGATGCATCACCGCATCGCCGATGCGTCGCCGATGCAGTTCGGTGTGGAGGCCGATGTTCTCCACGCCGACGGCGCAGTTGCATCGCCGACGTCACCGATTCACCACCGGTGCATCCACCATGCGGCACACGATCCTCCGACCTCATCTTCACGGACCCCATCTAGAAGGCCTCTACCCCGCATGCGGCATCACCCGCGGCCCTCCATCTTGTGGCAAGTGTGACGAGGGGATCCCCTGTGTCAGAGGAGCAAGCATTCATATTCTGGGTACAGTAAGTTCCCGTATTTTCCAGAATTTCATATTTGTTTGTGTCCAACGGGCTCCTGAAACATATCCTGAGCCAATCGCATCATGACATCATTCCCGTCCCACTGTGGAGGTTCATCCCACAGCTGGGGCCGTGTGCTCCCCTTTTTCTAGTGGTGCTCCTGCCCGCTGCTGAGCCGTTGGTCTGACTGGACGAGTGCACAGCGCAGAGTTTGAGCTCCAGCTGATCGGCGCGCGCGCCTTCGTTCAGCGCGAGAGCACGGTACCCACGCAGGTTGCACGCTTGCTTCGGGGACAACGTTAGGGGGGATAGTCTCAAGGGGGGACGCATCGACCCGCGATCGGCCAAGCATCGCCGATATGGGCTCAGTAGCCCACCCCGCCCAGGAACGTGCGGTTTCTTTACCAGGGCATATCGTCGATCTATCTGCGATGTATCACCGATTCTGGGTCGATGTGCAGCCCCGTGAGCCAGTCCCCCCTATTGTTGCCCCTCACTGCTATATGGCGAGGTGGACCATGAGATATCTGTATTAGTTTTGTTGTTGCTGCTCTGCCTCCTCAAAATCATTCTCCCTTCCTTCATCCCTTCAGCGTTTCAGTTGGCACCCCGCGAAACAGCATGCCATCCTGCGCTGGTCAGTGGGCCAGCTACGGCGCTTCCCGTGGGAGGGCGTAGCTCGGTCGATCGTAGTGCGCCCCTCCGTACATGCGCGAGGAGCGTTCTCTCCCTCTCGCTCTCTCTCTCTCTCTCTCTCCCTCTTCCGCTACGCCAGGCGGGACATGTGGGCAGCTTTGGCTGGCCAAGTCTAGCCGCGCGGCGCAATTGGGGTGCACGTGCAGTGCTGCTTGCGCCTGCGAGCAGGATTTTTTCCATGGGGAGTGCGGACGCCCCACCGGAGTGGCAATACTGCACGGGGGCCTTGCAAAGCACGAGCTGCATGGGGAGCTAGCGGCTCGAGGTGAGGCCTTGCGCGGCAAGAGCCAACAACATGATGTCATTGGTGTCGTGGAAGAAGAGCCAGTTGAGGCGCACTGGCTTCCAGCGGTTTCTGGAGGCGTTCTTGGCGAGGGTTGCACAGGATGATTGCGTGGTATTTCGTTCGGCAAGCATGCACACCCTTGAGTGGCCCTTGAGGGCTTCAGAGACCATCGTCAAATCGTCAGAGGCCTCCAGCGGCTCCCAGGAAGTCTCGCGGGGAATTGCCATACAGACCCTGAAGGGCCTCGCCATGGGTCGTGACCGAGGAGGACTGCGCGGGACTACGCAGAGCCTCAGGGCAGTGGCGGCGTGGGTGCAGGCAAACACATGCCTGCTCTTCTGCACCAGTGTCTGAGTCGCCCCCCGCCCCCTGTCCTCGTCGAAGATCTCGGCGTCCTCGTTGATGTTCTCGTCGTCCTCGTTGAAGCACTCGTCGAAGCTCTAGCCAACGTCGCCCTCGTCCTCGTCGTTGAAGCCCATGCCGAATCCCTCGTCGAAGCTCTCGTCCCCGGCCTCCAGGACCCCGACGTTGTGCGGATCCAAGGCAGAATGCTGCACTGGCCCTCCAGCAGAGGACCCCGCCCGCACGAGCCAGCTCCTTTCGCCCTCCAGCACGCCCACGGGCGGCGCGGCCGCGCTTCGAGGCCGACCTGAACGAGCCTCATGGGGGAGAGTCGGGTCGCGGAGGAGGTGAGCGGCCCAGGCCTGGCTCAGAAGTCCAGCACGCCGGGCACCCCGGTTCGGTACGATCGAAATGGGCCCGAAGACCGACAGCAGTGTCTTTGTCCATGTTGAACCGAATTCGTTGTCGGCGTCGCCGCGGACGTTGTCCATTTGAGGCGCAAGGCCGGCTGCCCAACAGCGGCCGCTGTCTATTTGGGGCAAAATTTGGTTTAGGGTATCGTAACATGTTTGTTCCGTTCCCATGTCGGGCGTCCAGGTCAATCCACGACATGTGGCGGTGGATCGAAGACGCCTCCAGCGGATCAGCACCGCCCCCTGCCTTCAGGAGACGCTTGCGTGGTAAAGTGTCGAACGAGGGGGCGGCCATGCTAGGGGTCTGGGTGTTCCCCGGCGCTGGGCGGCACCACTGGTGGAACGCTTGGGAGGGGCCCTTTGGTCGTTTGGGAGCTTTTTTGGGGCTGTTTGGGTGCTCTGAGGCGTTTTTCCGCCTTCGGAACCCGTCTTGGGAGCATATCTGGACCGTCTTGGGGATTTGTTGGGGCTCTTGGCCGTCTTGGAAGTCTCCTGGGCCGTCCTTCTTGGGCCGTCTTGGGGTTCTCGCTGGGCCATCTAGGGCCGTCTTGGGGACCCCTTGGGGGCTGGGGCCGAGGCAGCGGCCGACCCCAGCGCACGCGCTGGAGCGAAGGCCGAAGCCAAGAGCAAGGGGCCGCGACCGCGACCAAGGCAAGAAGATTGCGGCGGCGACGGTTTCCCAGAGCACAGCTTCCGCAGAAGCTGCCCCCGCCCGCCCGCGCGCCTCTCGGGCCGTCTTGGGCTGTCGGATGCCCTGGACGGCAGAGTATCTGAGGCAAACACGAGGGAGTCACTGATGTGCTCTTTGTTGGAGCCCTCTTGGGGGCCACATAGGAGCGCTCTTGGTGCGTCTAGGGGGCCTTCTAGAGGCCGCCTTGGGCCATCATGGGACCATCTTGTCCCGTCTTACGACTAGACTGGCACGTCTGGGAGGTATCTGAAGCCTATCCTCCAAACCCTCTGGAGTTTCCAAGGCCTCGGATAGTGTTGGTACTCCTTTTTGAACTTAGGTGGGCGCTTCGCTTTCCCTCTCGCTGGGAAAATCGTTCCCGCTCATCGCATTTACGCGTCTTTCTCTCATCGTCAGCAGTTCCTCCTGAGCCCTGCTCTGCGCATCACGGGCTGGGCCGGCAACTTCCCAAACTTTCTACGAGCACGAGTGCAAATATTTGTGCATCCCGTGCCAGCAACAGGTCGAAACCCGATGCGGAATGTGTCATTCATTGGGCAGTTGCAGGACCCCCCCCGCGGAGGTGCTCTTGCCCGTGGTTCATCCCAAGTGCTCGTCGCGTCGCTTTGACACCTGAGATGGTCCCAGATGGCTCCGAGATGACCCAGAACACATGCAAGAGGGCTCGTGGACGGGCCGCCGAAGGCCTCGACAGAGCTCCAGGCGGGCCCCAAGATGGCCACGAAGTAGCGTCTTGGGAAGTTCCCAGGAGTCCAAGATGGCGCCAAGAGGACCACGAGGTAGGCTTCAGGTTGAAGCCCATATCTTAGGAAGCTTGCCGGTGTTGGATCGGCGGCCCATGCGCTGCGGCGACACCTTGTTTTCGCTAGGTGCAGTCGGCCGAAAGCATCATTCACTGCATCCGAATCCAATTGCTCATGCCCTCTCTTCTCTCCCCCTCCCAGCACGATAAGAATGGTCTTCCTCACACATTCAAGAATATTGGACCGTTTGGAGGGCCTCATTGGACCATCTTGGCTCTGTGGACACGAGTTGTTCCCAACCATCCTGTGGTGTTGGGTCCTCGTTTTGAAGAGACGGTACCCCGCGTCCTCCTCTCCTCTCCTCCTCCTCCCCCCTCCTTCCCCTCCCACACCCATTCTGGCACACCCCTCACACGTTTCGTGGCCCCATAGGGAGCTCCAGCGAAGGCCCCAGTGGCTGCGCTCGCATGCGGTTCCACCCCCCATTCTGGCACACCCCTCACACGTTTCGTGGCCCCATAGGGAGCTCCACCGAATGCCCCAGTGGCTGCGCTCGCATGCGGTTCCACCCCCCATTCTGGCACACCCCTCACACGTTTCGTGGCCCCATAGGGAGCTCCACCGAAGGCCCCAGTGGCTGCGCCCGCATGCGGTTCCACCCCCCATTCTGGCACACCCCTCACACGTTTCGTGGCCCCATAGGGAGCTCCACCGAAGGCCCCAGTGGCTGCGCCCGCATGCGGTTCCACCCCCCATTCTGGCACACCCCTCACACGTTTCGTGGCCCCATAGGGAGCTCCACCGAAGGCCCCAGTGGCTGCGCCCGCATGCGGTTCCACCCCCCATTCTGGCACACCCCTCACACGTTTCGTGGCCCCATAGGGAGCTCCACCGAAGGCCCCAGTGGCTGCGCCCGCATGCGGTTCCACCCCCCATTCTGGCACACCCCTCACACGTTTCGTGGCCCCATAGGGAGCTCCACCGAAGGCCCCAGTGGCTGCGCCCGCATGCGGTCTGGCACACCCCTCACACGCGTGGCCCCATAGGGAGCTCCACCCCCCATTTGCGGCACACCCCTCACACGCTTCGTGGGTGGCTCCATGGGGAGCTCCACCGAACGCCCCAGTGGCTGCGCTCGCATGTGGTTCCCCCCCCATTTCGGCACACCCCTCACACGGTTCGTGGCCCCATAGAGAGCTCCACCGAAGGCCCCAGTGGCTGCGCTCGCATGCGGTTCCACACCCCGTGGCCCCATAGGGAGCTCCACCGAACGCCGCAGTGGCTGCGCTCGCATGCGTTCCACCCCCCAATTCGGCACACCCCTCACACGTTCGTGGCCCCATAGGGGCACGCTCCACCAAAGGTCCCAGTGGCACTGCCCGCTTGCGTCCGCCACCACCCAGCACAGCCCTTGTTCCCTGCGCTTCACCCACCCAGAACAGCGCTTCGTAGCCCTATAGGGAGCTCCACCAAAGGTCCCAGCGGCACCGCCCGCATGCGTCCGCCACCACCCTGCACAGCCCTTGCCCCCTGCCTGCGTTTCACCCACCCAGTACAGCGTTTCGTGGCCCCATTGGGAGCTCCACCGAAGGTCCCAGTGGCACCGCTCGCATGCGTCCGCCACCACGCAGCACAGCCCTTGCTGACCGCGTCTCACCCACCCAGTACAGCGCTTCGTGGCCCCATAGGGAGCTCCACCGAAGGTCCCAGTGGCACCGCCCGCGTGCGTCCGCCACCACCCAGCACAATTGCGGCATTCACAACTGCATATGGTTGGGTCCTTCGCCAGGCTATTTTTATGGGCTGGCAGCAGGCTGGAATGGAGACAACAAGAACCCGTTTTGACGGGCCACAAAGAGTCAGGACGTCTGGTACACTCCGAAACACCACCGCCCCCTGTCTTCAGGAAACGCCTGTGACGTGCAATGTCGAGCGAAGCTGCAGCCACACTGGGAGACCAGGTGTTCCCCTGGCGCTTGGGTAAATCGTTTGGGGGGAGACACTGGGGAGGGGGCTGCGTTAGACGCTTGCAGTGCAGCTCCGCAGAAGGCGCATGAAAGAGGATCAACCTGCAGGTGCCCACTGGAAACGTTTTATCCGCCTATGGCCTTCGGGGCCTCCAAAAGCTCCTGGGCTCTTCAGGAAGTTCAAACACCGTCGACAGATGTCCCCTCCCAGATTTGCTTGAGCAATCTGTATCATCGTACGCATCGGCTGTGTAGTACACTCTTTTTGCAGCTCGGCTTACCCGCCTCTGCACGGCGGGCGCTGCAGCCGAAGGACATTCCGGAAGAGGTTGCGGAGATTGGGGGCCATCGGCCCCCAATTACCCCCTCGTCAACGGCCAGGCGGCGTGGTAATCGAGAGATCGAGAGTCCATCGCAGATTTGTCGGCGACGCCTCGCCGATTCCAGGTCAATGATCCCCCCCTCCGATCCAAGACCCCCGCCTCGCCCGCCCTCAGGAAAGAGGGATGACGCCAAGACGCCCATCCAGCCCGTTGACGGCGGCAACGACGATTCCACGTCGTTTGTCATGGCAGCGCACGGGGGGGCTTTCCTGCCCTAGGGCGAATGCCGATCGATACTTCGCCACGGGGTGCCTCTTGGAAGCGCGGGTGTTGCCCTCGTTGCTCTGCAGTCGCCCTTCTGGTTTTTGCTACAGTTTGAACTTCGGGCGTGTACTCCCATTGAAAGGCGCGCTGAAGCTAGCACCCCCCTACCTTGTCACCTTGTCAATGGGAGGGAGGGTGGCTTCGGAAGGACCCCCCCGCCCCGTTCAACGCCAGGGCCACCCCCCTCCCTCCCTCTTGAAGCCCTGGGTGAGCCAGGGAGCTTCGAAAGGGGGAGTTTTGCTAACACCCCCCCCGTCCACCTGCGTTGCCATGCGACGCGTAGAATAGAGTGATAGTTGGTCCCCGCCCTTGCGTTGCCAGAGCAGGAAGAATGCGCCATTCCGCCCCATGAGAGCATAGTACGAAACTGTGTTGTCTGCCTCTGCCCTGCCATGCGGCTAGCAGAGTCGATTACAATGTCTGCCCGATCTCATAAGTTGCAACGGGACGGGCAGAGCAGAATAGTCTCCCTCGCCCATTGATTTTCCCATGTATTGCGTAGAGTAGAATGGTATATGGTTAGGCACCTTACGTTGTCACGTCACGGGTAGAGCAGAGCAGAATTATGTATTGTTTCCGGCTCCTTTCGTTACCATGCGACTCGCAGAGTCGAACCATGTCGCATTTGTTGTTTTCCATTGACTCGGCTTTGCCTACGGTGTTCGCTATTTTCTTGCGAAGGAACTGGTGCATGTGGGGTGCCAACCCAGAGACCGCACCCAGAGTTGCTCGTTTCCCTGGTCTTTGTTTCCATCAGGCTGTGTTCGGTTTCCATGGTCTGATTCGTCCTTCCTCGGTTCCCCTGTATGTTCCTTGCTTTCCCTCCTCGGGTTTTTGGTCTTGTTCCTTGGGCTCCCCAGTCTTGTTCGTCAGGTTCCCCGGGTCGTTGCAACGCCAAGGAATGTCAAGCAATGCAGAGTAGTCAAGCAATGCCAAGGAACGATTCCAAACAATGCCAGGCAACCCCGAGCAATGACAGTCAATGCTAAGCAATGCCACGCAACGATTCCAAGCAATGCCGAGCAACGGGCATGAGAGGTCCAGCGGGGTGCGGCCCTGGGCGGATCCAAAGTGAATTTCGCTTCCATGGACGGTGCCAGCAGCGCAATAGCCGCTACTTTCGTAAGCTCACGGGAGGCCCAATCGAGTGCGGTCCTTCGGGGATCCAGCCTAGACATCGCATCCCGGGGTGGTGCCAAGTGCGAAGCTGTCGCCTTTTCTGTAGGCTTTTGGTATGCCCAGCGGGTTGCGGTACTACGGGGACCAAATTTGATCTCGCTTGAGGTGCCAACTTTGCAACGTCACCACTTTTGTGAACATCTGGGAGGTCCAGCGGGGTACGGCCCTGCGGGGATCCAAAAAGATCCTCACTTCTCTATGTTGTGCCAATTGCGCAGCTGGCCAGGGGGCTGCCAGCCGCACAAGTGCCCCCGTTTTTGTGAGTTCCGGGGAGGTCCCGCGGACTGACGGTCCACGGCGACCCAAACCAGGCCTTGCCGTGCCTGGGTGCTGACAAACTCGCACCTGTCTCAAGGCCCAGAGGGGGGGATGGTGGCCCTCTTGCCGCGCTCCTCTCATGTTTTACGCTTCCTCCTCAGCACGTCGCGCTTACACTTCCCAGCAGTGATTGTGATATTGGGTTTTATGTTGCGTTTTGTCAAGAAGCTCCCACGCAAGCCAATTATGATGCCACACTTCGAGTCAAGAGTGAGTCAGAGAGCCATAAGCGAAGCAGTCACCCTGATGTCTGCAGGGCATGATCAGACAGAGTTACGCTCGAGGTAGATATCTGATACTGGACTTCCATGATCTCTGTCATGGCTGCGACGGAAAGTGTCAGAAAGCGCTGGGCGTCACAGTTTAGCGAAACCGTGGATGTATTGGCAGAGGGCCATGCGTTCTGGTCTCGAAGGAAAGGGCGTGCGCGAACGAAATCCCGAGACGAGGCATATATAAAGAGAAAGATGGTGCAATGTATGTCCTTGTCTTTTGCTCCTCTCCCCCCTCCCCGCCCGTTCTTCCTCCTTGTCAGCGTCTTCTGGGTGGAACGGGCAGGAATTGTCTGGTGGCAGTGTTGCTTTCCGAGTAATTCGTTTCGAAAAATGTTGGTGGCATCATCCTTCACGTTGTCGTCATTGCGGTGGTGGCGTAGCGAATAATGTATCGTAGCCTCAGAACCAGCAGTGTAACCTCACTGCGCAGGAGTCGTTACTCGCAGGATACACGGGCGGCGCGTGCACGCGTATGCGTATAAAGTTCTGTTGTAGAGGCATACATATCCATGATAGAGGGGACGAGAGAGAGAGAGAGGGAGACAGAGCGAGGGAGGCACACGTAGATATGAAGCGCGCACACGCGTATTACAACATTTTGGATACTTACGCATCTGCATAGGACTGTACATCTACATCTGCGCGTGAATGATTACACATGCATTTGCGTACCTCTATACGTACACACGCACGCGTATACAAATACGCGCAAGGCATTCGACTATTCAGCTGAACATCGGGGCGTCACCAGTGAGCATAGGGCGTGAGGGTTCTGGGGGGAGGAGGGGGAGGGAGAGACAAAGATACGGTCAGAGAGAGAGAGAGAGGGAGAGAAAGAGAGAGAGAGAGATACACAGATGAACGGGTGAATCATGTTAGTGCTACCGAGCGGTTAAGGCATGTCTGGGGGGAGGGTCGCAGTGCCCCGCTGGTACGTGGCCGATTCAGACAATTTCCTTGTTTGTCGTCGTCGTCGTCGATGTCGAGGCCGCCAGGCCGCACCCAGCGACCCAGACAAGAACAAATGTGTTGTTCAATCGTCCCTGGCCTCTGTGTATTTGGTTTAGCGCTTGGTCGCATTACCCCTTGCTTCAGATCTTGTCGGCATTCTAGCTCGCTGCCGCCACCGCCCCCGCCTCGCAGACAAAGCCGTGCGGAAGAACGGCAAGAGCGACGTTGCACAAGGGCACGTCGTCCTGCGACAAGGCGCAGGACGAGTTGCGTTGGGACGACGGCGAGGCCCTTGGGACATGTTTCCCGCCCCCTCCCTCTCGCTTCATGAATGGATTGGTTTCTTTGTCTGCCTTTCTCTTTTGCTCTCTCTCTCTCTTTCTCTCTCTCCCCCATCTCTCTCTCTCTCTCTCTCTCTCTCCCCCCCTCTCTCTCTCCTGCTTTCTCTCTCTCCCTCTCTCTCTCCCGTATATACATACATGTTTTCCTACAGATATGTGTATATATATGTGTATATATATATATATATATATTTGCATATACACCTACGCGCTCATATGTATACATATTTATATGTACATGTGTGTATACATACATATTATTTATGCATATATACATACATATATATACATATATATATATACAGAGAGAGAGAGAGAGAGAGAGAGAGAGAGAGAGAGAGATCGAAGACACCTATGGCGAATCCCCATCGCCCCCTGCCTTCTGCAAGAGAGTAGGTGGCTGTGATATATATAGTGTGTGTATGACACGCTCGTACGCCACTCGCCGCCGCTTGGCTCTTAGGGGCCCCTTTTGCCTTGGCTTGAAAACGTATCATCAATCACACTGGCAGCGGAGCTGCTACACGATCTTCGGCATCGTACCATTGCGCAGGGTTCGTCCTCTCGCGAGGAGAGCTCCTCACCTTTTCTTTGCATTGGACATCCACCCTTACGAGGGGATTGCTTCCTTGCCGCCATGACGCTGTCTTCCCTTCGCTATCGGTCGAACGCCGACGCGTTGATTCAGTCGGAGACGAAGGGTGGCTCCTACATCTTTGATGGCACCGTGAACAACTTTCACGAATGGGAGTTCCGCACAGAGATGCGTATGAGTGCTGCTTTGTCTGCTGTAGATGCAGAGACAGGAGAACCCCAGGCACATGTTGTCACCGCAGCCGTCAACAAATTTGTAGAAGGCCTCAGAGGCGACGCGTTCGATATCGCCATGGATATCGGTAAGGACGCGCTTCTGACTCCCAAAGGAATCGACCAGCTGATAACGGCGATTTGTGCTTCATTCTTCCCTATAGAGGCTCAGGAAGCCAATATCCTGTTCCAGGTAGGTCAGAGGCCCTACGGCCCTCTGTCCAGGCAGAACGGTGAATCGATGGTATCATACATCTCCCGCAGGAAGCGTTGGTGGAAACTCGTCACCAAGTTGGACCCGAAGCTCGTGCTGAGTGACGACATGCTTGGATCCCTCCTCTTGGACCATGCAGGGCTTTCACCTTCGGAAAACCTGATGGTGCTGACATCCACTGGTAACGTGACCACCTTTGACAATATCAAGGATGTCATGATCCTCCAGCACGGCCGTATCCACATCCGCCAAAAGGGCAAAGGTGGAGACCCGTCGAGTAAGGGCTCCAACCTCTCGTCGTGGACACAGTATCGGCCCGGCTACCCCAGCAGGAGCAAGGGCAAGGGCAAGACCCGGTACAGCAGGCCGCCCCAGGCCTTCCACGCCACCGACGACGGTTGGTACGAGCAGGAGGGGCACTATTCAGAGGAGCTTAGTCCCTATGGATACTACGCGTCTGGCTACACTCCAGAGTACGGCTGGGACGACACGACTTGGACCGACATAGCCTGGATGGCAGACGGGCAGACGGATGACCAAACTTGGGGCGACGAGGAATCGCACGCTCTCTGGTCACCCGTGCAGGAGGAGAGCGAGCTCGATGGAGACGTGTTTGACGAGATGGTCAAAGCGGGCTACACGGAGGACGAAGCTTCCGAAGTAATCCAAGAGAACCTGGTCGCCAACCTAGGCACCAAGGGAGGTCGTAAAGGTAAAAGCAAAGGCAAAGGTCACAACAACTCAACACCTTGGAGAACTACACTGCCGCCCAAGGGCGGTGGCAAGGGAGCACCGACCCTGGAAGATCGTACAAAGCGACTCCAGGAGATCAAGAAACGTTCCAACTGCAAGACCTGCCATGAGATTGGCCACTGGCCCGGGGACCCTGAGTGCAAGGGCAAACCCAGGACGGGCTTTGTAGCGTTCACTGGAGAGCGAGAGCTTCAGTTACGCGAGGAAGGCGACGATCATCAGTTCGCGCCTACAGGAACCATTGCCTTATCATCCACCATCCATCATCATACTTATAGTAGCAATATGTCGCATTCGGGCAAGGTTTCCTTTTGCTCTTCCTTCTCCCCTCACTCCTCGAAGTGTCGCAGTGCATGTTCTTGCGAGGGAAAGGATTGCGATGGTCATTGTTGCTTGCAGTCCTGCCGTGAAGAGGAGCACGCGTGCAGGGGTTGCATGGGGACCGCTGCTGCGTTGGCCCAAACCAGCCCCGAGCGCGAGCGCGCGGCCGCGACTCTGGAGAGCCCCCAGACCTCATCGGAGGCTGGCGAGGAGCACTTCGGGTTCATGGCCCTGCGCGCGCCTAGCAAGGCCGCGCCAGGCAGACCCTCGGCCTCGAGGGCTGCTGCCCCGAGCGCCGCCTCGAGGGCGACCGACGCCTCCGACGGGCCAGAGAATTTGTCGATGGCTTCTGTATCGGATGAGGAGTTCGAGACGCCAGATTTGGCCCCTGTTCCAGGGCACGATACGGTGTTCGCTACAGGCCAGCATCGTGGGCTTTGCTATGGCCGAGTGCTGAAGATGACCCCAGAATATGTATCGTGGAGCCGCGGTGTGAAGAAGCCGAGTTTGGAGCTGAAGAACTTCTTGGTTTGGTTCGATGAGTATTTTGTCCAGAAGGAGGATGGTAGCATCGGCCGCCGCACCGAGGGGAGCGCCATGCCCTCGGCTAGCTCCAGCGGGACTTCGAGCAGGAAGCCGCCGGATCCGCCGCTGCCTCACCCCTGTGCTCGTGGTTGCACCAGCTTCTCGGGGTCTGGTTCATCGGCACGCTTTATCGTCCGCGCCTGCAGGGACTGCGGTCACAAGACCAAGAAGGAGAGATACGAGGCACTACATCAGCCGGATGAGTGTCCTCACGATCTCGTGGACCACCGGGGTAGCACTGCCGACATTCATCGCACGTTCTGCTGCAAGTGCTTGACGCACATCGATGAACAGCCCCGTGCACCCGCTGAGGACAGGAAGAGTACGGCGGAGAAGGTCAAACGCTCTTCTAACCTCCAGGCGGAGGCGATTGAGAAGGTCATCGAGGGCGACCGCCGTGTATCTCCTGAGGAGCTGAAGGTTGTAATGCAGATGTTCACCAGGCGCGCTATGTCGATCTGTCAGGACACAGGTGATATCAGCACAAGTGAGATGGTGTCATTACTACACGACTGTGTGCAAGAGGCAGCAGATACTGAGCTCATCGCGTTCATGGCACCAACACCAGCACCTTCAGTAACGACCGACACGTCGGCGATATCAAAGCTTCGTTTGGTTGACGTCTTCAAGGATGATGGTGCATGGGCTGCCATGGAAAAGCTTGGGCCCTCAATGCAGAGGACAAGTACGAGAAGCTAAGGTTCTTTCCACAATGGGTCCACAGAGAGCGGAAATCGTACAGTGGCATTGGTGGTCAGGCTGGCAGTTCCACGACGGGCAAGAAGTGTTTTCCCCATCGCATTGTGGGTACGTGCGGTGCTGTCAGCGGTTGCTTCGAGAATCATCAGTTGAAGGATTCAGATCGTGTGCCTTTCTTGCTGTCGCTTCCGGCACAAGTCTCCTTCGGTCTCGTCGAGGATCTCGCCAGCGGACGCGCCATCCTGGACCAGGAAGGCGAGATAGAGATGTGTCGCTGCAGCCGCTCAGGTCTCCTTGTCATTCGACTCGATCAGTTCGATTCGGATCGGATTTCCGGGTCTATTCGCCCTTTGCGCATATCATATCAGGCCCAGAGCAACATCGGGGATATCGGCGATACCGACCCCCAGCGTCAGACCGTTTTGGATCATAGCGACGACGAGCACGGCAAGTTCTCAGCCATGGGTCTGCACAAGGACAAGAGGCCTGATGCTGCTCCCAGCGCAGGACCATGCGCCAAGTCCTTCGCTGTCTGCACGATGGGCCTAGAGAACTTCGAGAGTCATCCTGATGCCTCGGGGAGCCAGCTGTTGACGGAGTACCTCCGCGACAAGCGCCGCGGCAAGAGTTATGGGATGTCTACGGCTGGGCATGATGGTCAAATTCTCTGCGAAGCCTTGATGGCCGCACGCCCAGAACATGGCGATTTCGATAGGCTCATATTTGTTGGCACTCGGGAGCTGAACGATCCTCAGTCCACCAAGCACATTGGAGTTCACCCTCGCATCTTAAAGGCCGCAGCTGATAACGAGCACTTCCCAGACATCGCTGAATGCATCGGCAAGACGCTGGCGAAGTGCAAGGTCACCGAATCCGTCGCGATCATCTTGATATGTCGTTCGGGTAGACACCGTTCAGTAGCAGTAGCGTACGTGGTGAAGCAATACCTTCGAGATCATGGCATCGAATGTAAGTCGGGCCACCTGTGCGATCACGAGTGGGATCAGCGGACTTGCGGTGGCAACTGTGAAGATTGCCGCCGCAAGAAGAGCTGGGCCGTCGACATGGCCGCGTACGCCGTGGGTAAGATGACAGCTCGTATCTCTGATGCCTTCACCAATCACAGCATGGCCCAGCAGCCCGCTAACCAGAGCCAGAAGCCAGCCGCCAAGCGCCGGCCCCTCTCGGCCGACCCTACACTCACGCTGCGCGAGGAGAAGCGCTCCCGCACCAGCGTTCACGACGAGGTCGGCGATGTCGCGGTTGGGAAGCTGATCAGAGGCTACATCCGCGTGATCTGGCAGACGCGCAAGGGGCAGGACTACGACGAGGAGGAGTTCAGGAAGATGATGAAGGATTACGAAGGTCGCGAGCTCCAGTTCTACTTACGCATTTGTCATGAGGATGGCCTTGTTCCTGTTGACTACATGAAGATGGCCCAGCAAGCGGTTGAGCATGAGAAGACGGGCACGTGCCCGAAGCAGCTGGGAGTTACTTTCTCTTCAGCCGCGTCGTCCTCGGCAGGCCCGAGCCGTCCTGGTAAGAGCGAGTCCGATGCCAAGCGGGCACGGCTAGAGCCGACTCCCAAGCACCGGTCCGAGGCGAGCGCGCCCGGAGCCGCCGGGCTGACACCGCGACCGCTTCAGACGCCACCACCGGGGATGCCGCCCAAGCCACCGCCGGCTGCGGTACCCGTGCCGCCGCCACCGCCGCCGCCTGCTGGCGCGGCTCGCGCAGGATCCCAGGGCCGGGACCTGCGAGCGGGCGACGACAAGAGCGGAGATCCAGTCGTGGACTTCGCGCCCCTGGAGGTCGCTGGCAAGCAGCTGGAGACATTGTTCAATGCGGGCAAGAAGCGGAACTTCATCACGTATGTTGATCCCGCTGCCTTTGCTGATCGGGGTGTAGCTGGTGCGCCTTCGGACTTGGATAGTCGCAATATGGTGCGAGCCAACGTCAAGTTGGACCCCTATGATACGAAGATCAAGCATCCGAAGTCATGCGACACTTGGCGTAAGAGCACGCTCGGTCGCAACAAGGAGTCGCAGAAGTGGGTGCAGATCGAGGATCGCGTGGCCATAGACTCGTCAAAGCCAGCCCTGGACTTCGACAGAATCTGCGTGTTCGCTCAGCCACCTCGTATCACACATGATGGTGTAGCATACCTGTGTAATTCTTTGAAGCTGGATGAACATCATATGTCTACAATGAATGGGAAGACGCGCGAGCACTACTGTGCCGGGCTGACCGAGATGGACAAGAACGACTCCATTCTCACGCAGTGCTTGACGAAGGGCACGATTGGCAAGATGGAGCTCAACGTGCCGCCGCTCGCGTGCCGTTACTCTGTGGGCAAGGTGCTGTGCTTCATCATTGGCCTCGTTTTCGCGGGGACCGTTAGCGCGGAGGATATGGTAATTCGCCCAGCCTGGGGCGAGGGCATGGAAAAGGAGAGCATCGAGTGCAATCCTGATCTCATCGTTGCTAGCACCACCGCCGATAATATTAGCATCATCCGTAACTGTTTGGAGGAAGCGACGAGAAACAATGGTTCGGTTGCAATTACGTTTGGTCAGGAGTCCACATGCTCAAACCTCGAGGTTACCAACGCCCTGAACTCCTGCCTGGAGTCAGAGCCAGGCTCAAGTGATGCGCTCAACAATTCCGCTGAGTTACCTTCGCGGTTTTTCGACTTCTTACGCGATCTTGGACACCGGGTTCGCCTGGGCCGCCTTGCCGCCACCGCCTTTCCAGCTGAAGCCGCAGCGGAAATGGCAGGATCGACCCTTGATGCAGTTAACGACGACGAAGATGCGGCTGTTACCGCTCAGGAAGACCTCAGGGATGAAGAGCAAGAAATCCTTGAGAAGCTGCCGCTCCCAGGAGAGCCGAAATTAGAAGGAGAACGAAGGAAGTCTTGGCTCAAGATTCCGCTCCGAGTGAGGATCGCCATTCGGCGACTCCACAGGCAGTTCGGTCATGTTCCGAATCGCGTGTTGATCCTATGAAACTTTCCAGGATGTCGTCCGAATATATTGAGGCAGCCAAACTTTACCGTTGTGAGTCTTTTGAGCATCACAAACCGTTACCGCAGACACACAAGGTAGCGCTTCCCAAGAAGTTCTGTTTCAATTACGAGATCGGGATCGATGTTCTGGAGGTGAAGGACAACAACGGCGAAAGGTACAGCTTCCTGAATATCGTCTGCCAGGGAACTACGTTCCAGCTGTCATATTCGTTCGACTAAGTGGTGGAATGCCGTCTTCGCGGACATGCCTCAGCTCTCCAGCAGCACTGGTGTGCTTGGGCAGGTAAGCCTAAAAGGATCGTGTTGGATCGAGGGTTACGTAACAGAGGTGTCTTCTTACAGTGGGTGAAGAGTCAAGGGATCGATCTCCGCGACGCAGGAGTCGAATCCCCGGAGCAGATCGGACGCACCGAAAGACGCGGCGGACTATGGAAAAACGTGTTTAAGAAAGTGGGTCACGACAAGAACGTTATTGGCCTCGACGAAGTTATGACGACAGCCGTAGAGGTCGGCAGCACCAAGAACGAGATGTCCCGAGTTGGCGGTTTTTCCCCGTCTCAGTGGGTACTCGGTCGGCTGCCCCGTGTGCCGGGGAGTCAGTTCGACGACGAAGAAGCTTACGACCTGGGTGTATTGGCTAACGTGGCTGAAGATGGGTCTGATGAGGTCTCACGTCGATCTGCAATCCGTGCCACTGCCAGGAAAGCATTCGCCGAGCACGACGTTGGTAGCAGGACCGCGCATGCTATGCTTCGTAAAGCAGCCCCTCTCGCGGGCGAGTACCAGGTCGGAGATGTGGTGTGCTTTCGCAAAAGGCCCGCCGACGGAGAAGTTACTGCAAAATGGAGCACTGGATCGAGGATCGTAGGGTTCGACGGCAAGAACGCATGGGTCATCACCGAGGGGGGTTCCGGTGTGCGTTGCGGTTGACAGGCTCAGACCGTGCACAGCGGCTGAAGCTCTGGCATATCAATATCTTTCCCGGCGCCAGGATGGAGGTATGGATCGATACGCTCTTCCTGAAGGTCAGCAGCAGTCGTTTGTCGACGAACGAAGAGAGTTACCTGGTGCAGGCCAGCCTGAAGCACCTCAAGAGGACGTGCTCCCAGTCATCCATGAGGAGCCGGAATTAGAGATACCAGAGCCGATGGAAGAGTCTCAACTTGTAGCACCAGGTGGGAACATGAGCGACGGAGGCGAGGGAGAAGCTGAATATTCCCCTGCCGAACAACCTGAGCCTAGACCGCCGCGCACCCCGTTGCAGAGATCTTTGCTAGATGATGTGCCGCGCGACCTACGTGGTCGCGGCGAAGTGATGCGAAGGAGATTGGACACAGGAGGATCATCCTCAGAAAGGAGATTCGCCTCAGTGTCAGAACCAGCACCCGAGCCAGCGAACCCGCTGCTCGAGGCATGGCAGAGAACGGGGACTACAGGATCAGGCGTAGATCTACTCCAGAGGAGGACTGCGTCCGCGGCAGTCAAATCACACGAGTCACTTGTTGGTTTTTTCAATGAGCGAGCCATCCGTAAGCCTCAATCTCGAAAGAAGCTGAAGAGCGCTAATAACCTTACATTCCATAAGGAATCGGAGGAAGTTAAGAGCGGACTGCGTCTCGCAAGACAAGACGAGTGGGGAAAATGGCGAAGGTTCAATGCTGCCGTAACCATTGATTCCTCAGAACTGCAGAAGCTCCTCGACGAGGGATATCGTATGGTTCCCACGCAATGGATTGAGGTAGATAAAATCAAACATTTACGCCTTTACGCAGACCGGGTGGACCACTGGCTGCGCCACAATACAAAAGCAGACTTGTGGTACGAGGGGACCTCGAGGAATCTCTCGGCATCCTCACGGACTCACCAACATGTGAGCTAGAAGGCTTCAGGCTGATAATATCGTGGGCCGCAGGCACGAAGAAGGCATTGAAATGCGCTGATATCACTACAGCCTATTTTCAGGGTCAAGAACTCGACCGTCTCATGTGATTAAAACCACCTCCCGACGGGCTCGAAGGAGTACCGGATGGTGGGGCGCTTATAGCTCGTATGCCTGTTTATGGAACGCGTGACGCTGGGAGAGGTTTATGGAAGAAGATCCGACAACGTTTTAAAGCTCACGGATTAAGAGAGAACCGTATCATGCCAGCCCTTTTCAGTTTATCTAATGATAAGAACGAGATTACGTGTATGATAGGCACACATGTGGACGACATACTATGGGCCGCAGACGACGAGAGCCAGAGGATTATTGACTCCGTGCTGGCAGAGTCCGACATCAGAGAGGTCAAGTCAGGAGATTTCCGCTACTGCGGGTTAGAGATTGCTCAAGATCAAGACTATACCGTCCACGTCATGGCCAAGGACAACATCGAACATATAGAAGCTGTATCCTATCCCAGGGACAGCCCCCTCACCAGGCGCTGTAACGAAGGAGAGACATCCCAACTTAGGTCAGTTGTAGGTGCCTTGTCTTGGGTTTGTCGGCAATGCAAGCCCGAGCTCCTCTACCGCGTGAGTCGACTGCAAACGGCAGTGACCCATGCGAAGGTATTGCACCATAAGGAGACCAACCGCGTCTTGGAAGAAGCAGTACAGACGTCGGACAGCGGACTCGCGTTTAAAGGTGGTGCCGTGCTGTGGGACAAGGACATGATCGTTCTTACCGTTACGGATGCCAGCCGGGCTGGAGAAGGCGATGTTGTAAGAGGCAACTTGGAGCCGCTCAGATCCCAGAGGGCCAGGTTCAACGGACTTGCAGGGCCGGGATTTGTCGAGGGGAACAGTGATTACGTTCACCCTATATGTTTATCGAGCAAGGTTATTCGGCGCGTGTGCACATCTTTTTTACAAGCAGAGACGTTGGCTTGTCTCTGGGGTGTAGAATCAGGTGTGCGTATACGTGCTGCCATCGCTGATGCGCGAGGCATGCTTGGGGTAGCTAATACACTCCCTTCAGACTGGGAAGAGATTTCAGCCATGACGATGAGACATCTTTGGATGACAGCTTGTAAGAGTTTGGAAGAGCACCTAACAACGCCTACTACGGGAAAGACGAAGGATAAGCGCTTGAGTATTGACCTGATCAGTCTCCGTCATGACATTTGGACACGAGGTGATGAAGAGGTAGAAATCCTGCACCCGAAGTTGTTTTGCGATAAGATCCGTTGGATCGATGCGAGTGTCATGGCCGTAGATTGCCTCACTAAAGCTATGCCAAATGATTTCCTTGTTATCATATTGACCACTGGTACTTACGATATTACTCCGGACCCCGAGTCAACGATCAAGACAGCGAAGAAACAGCTGGCTAGAGCCAGAGTGAACACTATCCCGACGGGGAAGTGATGTTACTGTTGCCACCCTGGCCGCCTTACGCTGCGTCTCGTTTGGAGACGCCCTTCTACTAGCCCCTAGGAGTGGCTGCCAACCGGCTAGCTCGTGACAAAGTTTCACGGGTGTGATATCTAGTGTGTGTATGACACGCTCGTACGCCGCTCGCCGCCGCTTGGCTCTTAGGGGCCCTTTTTGCCTTGGTTTGAAAACGTATCATCAATCACAGTGGCCGAACGTTGCGGCAAGAGCTCGACCAAGCTATCGGATCATGTTTCCCCCCAGTCGTCGTGAAAACACGTCGGGGACCCACGAGGGGGAGAGGGAAGAAGAGGAGGAAAGGGAGGAACAAGGAGGAGGAGGAGGAGGAGAACGAAGGAGAGGCCTCCTGGGATCTTCGTGGGTCACACTTTTGGCCTCCTTGGGGCCTGTTTGAAGCCTGGTGGGGGCTTCATTGGGCATCTTGGAGGCCCTTGGAGGCTCCTTGGGAGGTTCTTTGGCCATGTGAGGTCGTTCCTGGCCCGTCGGAAACCGTCTCGCGGGCCTTTCTTGGCTGACTTGGGGCGCTCTTGGGGCGCTTCAGGGCCGTCATCGACGCTCGAGGTCAGGTGGCCGAATCTGGCGGCGAATATATATAGTTGATCCTTTTTGTTCACGGCCTTGCACTCGTGGTTTACATTTGCGAATGCGACTGTGCAAGCATATCAGCAGCGTTGCATGTACTTCATGAGGGCATGGTCCCTGAGGCTTCCCTGTGTAAGCCATAGCAATAGTCAGGATCACCCCACTGTTTTTCGCGCGTCGGAAGTCCTGGGCCGTCATAGTGCCCTGTTGGTGTCGTCTTTGTGGTCTCTTGGGCCGTCAGTGGGGCATCTCGGAGGCCGCTCGGGCGCTCTCGGGGCTCTTTTGGGGCGCTCCGGGGCCGTCGTGGAAACCCTTGGCGTCTTGAAGGATTCTGGGCCGTCTTAGGGCTCTCTTGGGGTCGCGTTGGAGGCTTCTTTGGGCCTTCGAAAAAGCATCTCGAACTCTGCGCGTAGGTCAGAGGGCTGGGTAACGAGCGTCAGCGCCGCCGTTTGTTGAACAAACAAGCGGCCGGCGCTCTATCCACATCGGAAAGGAGTCTTACTCCGGGGAGATGTTTCCCGCATCTATCTTTTACCACCATTACGGCATCTCGCGATGTCTACTTCGCGTGTTGCTTGTTTGCGGAGCTGGCCTCATTCGCATATGATCAGCTCTGCCTATCGCACTCCTACTCCGCGGCGCGGCATGGCATGTCGCTAGTACCGCGGCGATGTCAGAGCGCGACTATTAGCTAGCAGGCGGCGGCGCCAATAGTGGGAACGCTATTTCCCCACCCGTGACGCCGGACAGGCTACCACCAACAGCGCATGCGCCAGGGGTTTACGCCACTGCGCTCCGACTTGCGTTGCGCTAGGAAACAAACTACTATATCAATTACCTTTGTGGAGAAGCGGTGCGCCGTTAGCCTTAAACCAGCGCGGGGACATGCCGCCACCGCCGCATCGCTGACTCACGGCGGCAGATGCACCAAAGACAACCCTCAACACCAATTACGGCCCAACATGAAATCACGACGTAAAGCTTCTCATAGTTGGTACTATCTGGCTATGCATCGGCTGCGATAACGGTTACATGCGTCGCGGTAGCCACAGCGACGGAGGCGATAACATCACTAGGGGCCCTCACTGGGACCCCGCGGAAAACGCATCGTTTCTCGAGTCCACTCGAGAAGTTCATGCATGGCTTAATGCCACCAGCGCCCGCATGACACCACAACAACAGGCTGCATGCATGCAGCGTGGATTCGGTGGGGGTAGCTCGCACTATCGCGATGCGGTCCCCTCGCAGATTATCAACCACGGCGTGACAGTACGAACGGACCACACGGACCCTGCCACATGCACCATGTTTCTCCGAAGCGCCAAGTTTGAGAATTTAGAGGACGAGCGCCAGCTCGCCTCAGGAACGGCGCTTGTTGACTTCAGGCCCGAACCCGGTGAGGGAACGGATTTAATCTTCGCGCGTTTCGATCGCCCGTCTTGCAGCCGATTCTGCAAACCCTGCCATCCCCAACTTCCAGTTACTCACCGCGCTGCTCTTCAGAGCGTTACGAATCGGCCCTGGCAGTGCTGCTGGACAACTCCAACCACTGCGTGGCCACATAACACGACCCCAGCAGCAGCGTGCTGATCTACTAGGCCGCATGCGCAGCTTGGGGCGCTTAGCCGAGCGCGCCCCCGGCAATCATTGCAACGCATTGCTGGGGGGGCGGAGGGCGCGGGGGCGCGCGCGCATGCATGGCCACCGCCGGCGGGGGCGCGGACGCGCTCATTTACGTCTGGGCCGACGACTCACGCAGCCCAGAGGAAGCCATTGTTCCATTAGCTGGCCGGGGAAGTGGCGCAGGCCAGGCATCATCATCATCATCATCGTCATCGCACACTGGTTAGGGGCAGCCTACTAACTTTGTCTCCTACATGTCACCTGACAGTCAGACAGCCCTGCGGGGCTCAGCCTCCAATGGGAACCCGCCCTCCGACTCTGGGGCCCGCGCCGGCGCGGCACCCTCGGGTGGAGTCGAGTCCGCAGACGTGACAGGCGTGCTTAACAGACTAGGAGACGCGGAGACCGTTTAATTTTGTTGGGCCATCGGCATGCGTGGCGTCGAGGGGGGCGGCTCATCAAAGAGCTATCCGACGGGCCCGCACGGTTGCCAGGAAGGTTGTTCACATGCGGGGCGAGGGGCGTTGCGAGGGCGGGCGCGGTCGCGGGGCCGTGCTTTGGCGTCTTTGACAGATGCCGACTGCGAAGAAGTCCGCCGGGGGAAAGGTCGGGGCTGCTGAGTTGCTCGGTTGCAAACCCCCTGCGGGCCACATGGTGCGATTTCAATGTTGTTGCTCTCTCTCTCTCTCTCACTGTGCATCGTGACGGATGCGTCGAGGATCTTACATGCGTGGCAGATTCGGGCTGCGGCCCGCTTCCATCGCCAATGCTGCGGATGCCCCACGGTCGTCGGCTGGTCCAGCCGAAGCCTTCATCGCCCGATTCCTAGAGCATGACATGAGCGTGTTTTGGCGATTGTCCTGGAACATTCCCAGGGCGACGCGCGGGCGCGCGGGCACTCGGACATGAATGGTCATAGACGAGCGCCCATGAGAGTTCAGATAATTCCATTCCATGAGCGTGACGCAGTATTGTCAAGAGCGTGCTTCTACCCTTTGCATGCTCATGAGTCGCAAATGTGAGCAAATCTTGCATGCCACCCATCAGTGCCATCAAAAAGCTCGACCACCTCTTCCTCCTCAAGTCCCCTTTCCCTCTCAGGACCGCTCAGGCCCTCTAGGGCCCTTGGCCGTGAAAAGGGATCGTAGAAGGCCGCGGCGCAATGGCGCCTGCGCGACAGAAACAACATGTGTTGCACGACGAAGCAAACGAACATTATTGACATGGAACAGAAAACGCACATCGCAGACAAACCAACACCACCAACGAACCAAACAAACATCAGATGGCAACGGCATGGCCACAACAACGATGTAGTTTTAGAATCCTCAAAATGCCCGCGCAGGATTTGGGAGAGCCCTTCAAATAGCCCCGCAAAGAGAGCATTGCCAGGATCCCGCGTCTGACTCAACGGGCCCGACAGACCCCTCAGCCCCCCGAAGAAAGCCAGGGGGGGAGGGGGGGGAACAAACACACACACACACACACAGAGAGAGACACACGCGCACACGAATCCCGAAAGCAGACCGCAACGATGGTTTCGGCGGCAGTTTGGTCCACCAGGATAGAAGTTGGCGGGGCACTCCTTTGTTATATTGTTTTTTTTCGAACGACAGCATCAAGTTCGGATCGACACAACGCCCGACTCATGTCAGTCAGCTCTCGCGCACGCATGCGGTAAGATCAGCTTTGCACCAGCGCGGCGGCAGTGCATGCACCAGTAATTCTGCACGCGCGGCGGCAATCATCAAACTCATCGGCGAAGCCGCGCATGTGACAATGGTTGATGGGCCAACGCGGGAGCAATTCGATCTGCGGAAAGGCATTTGCCCAATTGTGCAGCTTTATAGATGCAGCGTTGTCTCTGTGGATTGTTTGGGCAGTTTTTTTGGCCGCCTCAGCAATTCAGCAACGGGAAGCATCGTGGAACGGTAGCAGAGATGGAGCTGGGGCAGCCAGAGAGATTGCTTGAACATGCTGTCGGTGATTGGCCGCATGGAAGGCCGAACGTAACTATGCGACTGCCAGCTCCACGCGCAGTGTTAGTCTCAGAACGAGTGTGGAGGGACATTGTTTTGCCGCGTGATGGAGATGGAGCAAGATGGCTGCGGATGTGGCGTGATCTCTCGGGGTTGCAACCGCCTGGGCCTCCGCTGCCACTGCGACGACATCGGCGCGCCATCGATGGGCGCTTCCAGTTTGCACCTGGGACGATGCGAAAGATTCTTGATCAGCTCAGGGTCGCTGCGCAACAATATGATCCGACCAATCGCAGGGACGCAGAGGAGTACAGTGCCCTCGGGGATTCGATCCTTCTCCTGGACGCCATAACAGTGCAGCTCAGCCCCGCACAGCTTCGCACGCAGATGGTGGTCTGGAGGCGTGGAGACATAATCCTACGGGAGGAGATCGAGTTTCGATCAGACTGATGTTCATCGTGAAGGCGTTCACGCTAGGCAACTTGCTTCGAGACGCTGGCACCATGAACAAATCAAGCATGTGCGCAATCAATATTTCATTGCCGCCGGCCTTGGCGTCATGCGTCAGGGAGTGCGCGATGAAGAATACAATGCTCAACATTAAGAAGTACACGACTTCAAGATGGTGGATGTTGTTGGATGTTATGCGGATGCTGTATGGCAGGAATCTCGATGATGACATCTCGGCCGGCGAAGTTTGCTTTTATTTTTGCATGGCGGACTCGTCGATGCAACGTGGGAGGGACTTTCAGTCGGTCCAAGTCATGCCCTTCCCAAGTTTCAGGCGGCTGAAATTCTAGCAGTCGCTCAGGTCATGATCTCGCGCCGGCGCCAATCGATCGACTTGCCGGGCGTCAGCGGAAATTGCGACGGCAACAGTGCCGAGGCAAAGCGCATGCAGGACTTGACTGACGCGTTCGTGCACGAGCATTGTCCACCAATCACCTCGGGCTCACGTGGGACAACGCTGTCGCGCAAAGTCTTCGCCGTCGCATATGCAATGCGGCTGATGCCAGGCAAGCCGATGTGCATTTCAAGCGCTTCCTGGATGATCATTCTGTTGGGACTTCAGATTTCGGAGTCAAGTTCAATCTATCGAAGGTCGCGCCAAAAATGCCGTGGAGCCATTCCCCTGGATGTTCGCAGATTCCACGTTCGAGGTCCCGGACGAACGCGATGATAAACAGCAGCTTCGTCAAGAAGGAGGTGCTCTTCTCAGCGTGCAGAGGTCCATCGGCGCGCCGGGGATACTTCGCATTGCGCATAATGTTGGGAATGATATTGCATCTTGCTGCCCTGAGCTCGACGGGGCTCTCAGTGGTCTCGCCTCGGCCGCCAGGTGTCTGCAGCAAGAGCACGCGCAATCGGGAATCGTGGGTCGCTGTTTCTCTGGCATCGCATCCTCAGCCGTCACGCAGACCGTCCAATCCTTTCAGGGTAATGTGCACGGGGGACCCGGGGTGCAGTTGCATTCTGTTGTAAGCAGGTCTTGGATATAGAACGTGCTTTTCGATCGCGTTGGAATCTCCAGCGGCGCATGAAGATAGCGGAGCGAGGAGATCGAAAGGACAGGCTGGGGGGGGGGGAGATATCGCGGAGCTGGGCCAGCGCGTCCACTCAGCAGACTGTCAGGGCAAAAACATTGTTCTCGATCACTTACGAGGTGATCCGCGATTCACTGACGTGGGCGGAGGGCTGCCCGCGTCACAGCCGCTGGTTGCGAGCGCATGCGAGGACAGAGAACCTGGTGACAATCGCATTTTGAATCGTTGGAAGACGCGCCCTCTGAAAGGCATGCGCCTTTGTGAGTTGGCAGCTGGCGACTCCTTCGCCAATCTTCGGGACCTCGGCCTTTTTTTCGACCACTGCCCTACTTCGGGAGCCACCGCGGGGCTCAGATTGAAGTGCCAAGGGGATGTTGCTTCGGTGCTTTGGGAGAGACAGGGCGTTCTTAGCATTTCAATGTTCTCTCAAGTTGTGTTCGCACACGGAGCCGCCGTGCCTATTGTTTTCTTGCGCCCACCATTATGCTGTTGTTCCGCGCAGGGCTTTGGGGCCATGCTTGACTTCATCACGCGCGCATCCAGGCGCCCGCGATCCGAATCTCAAGGCGCCCGAGGGCTACAAGTGGAAGAACAAGGGGGAGGCGCGCGGCGGCTCTCAATCGAGGGCGGTTAGCCCGCGCAGCGGAGGAAGCTGGCACAGTAAAGCCAGAGATGTTGTCAGGACGTCTACATCTTCACGGTTGTTTCGTGTTGATGGTTGCGCCATGTTGCGAGTTCAGTGCAACGTCGGGCGCAAATCCAGCCGACGAGCAGACGACAACATCAGCATCTTGACGAGCAGCCGTCATCCGAAGCAACAACATAACAAACACACCCACCGTCATAATATCAGTACCACCACAACGCCATCATCACCCCAACCATGCCATCATCACTCTGTCGCCGCTGTGGCCCGCACTGCAAAGTCAAACTTGAAATCTTCACCATTCGCATCCACATCGCCCTCGGCAAATACACAGCGGCAGCGCTCGGACGCCATGGGGTGCAACGCATGTCGCCCGCCAGTGCAGCCCGCGGGGCACATTCGATATTGCCCGCCCGTACGGGTGATGCCAAACACTTCGGGCCGCGCATTGTATGGCATTCTTTTCACCTTGCGCAATCAAATGGCATCGTCGCAATGCTTGCGAATGGCGCTGCATGCGTCGCATCGTGTCTGGGGTGTTAATGCAACGCCACGCGGGCTGCTGCGTCCAGATCTGGAGCCCATAGAGTTCCCCAGGAGGCCCCTGGCAGGCTCCCAAGAAGAAGGCCAAATAGGCCCTCGGGACGCCCTCCAGACGCGTCAAGAGGCCCCTGGGAGGCCCCCCAAAAAGGCCCAGGAGGCCATCGAACACGCTCGCAAGAATCCCAAGGAAGCCGCCGACAAGCCTGGAGACCGACACCACGGGCATCCAAAGATAGCGTGACATGCATCAGCGCAGCTTATGGACGCAACCACGGCGCCGCTGCAATTTGTGGAGCGAAAACCACGCACAGCACATGTTGTATCGAGCGTGCCGCGTGATACGTGTAGGCATTCATTCCAAGCACAGCACGAAGCACTCTCACAGTTATCTTAATTACCAGAGTATGTCTTACGGTACGATGCTCCAGATATGCTGCACACGTAGGTTTTGCCTTGCATAGGAGCGATGCCAACGTGACCATCGCGAGAGCTAGTTCGCACGTGCATGCGTGAGTGTGCGCGTGTTTTGTCTGTCTCTCATTGACAGTAGACGAGACGATGTGGCAACATGTTGTTTTATATGTTATCGCCACAGTGCGATTATGTACTTCTCCTGCTGATCTCATGCCGGCCCCCCCCCCGCTGCGCGCGGCAGGTCCTGGTCGTCAAGGGCCAGGGTGCCATGCAGGCGTTGCGCCGCGAGTCCAAGACGACAGCCGGCGATTATCGCGACATCCGCACTACCGAGACAGAGGGCAGCTTGAAGGGGGTATGGGGGGGGGGGGGGGATCACATGAGTGAGTGAAGATGGCGCCGCTAGGCGTGCAGAGTTGATGGGCAGTAAGGATCAGCGCGCATGCATGTTCCTCAATGCCCCAGGGGGATGATTATGCTTCATTCCATCGCGCCGCCCTAACATCCCCACCTTTGGTCTCTTTGCGCACTGATGACTCATAGGCCTCCCGCCCTTAGAGAATGGCTGCTGAAGCCATGTTCTAATGCTGACCTAGGCGATCGCCCGGGGCTCTGGGCGAGCCCTGGAGATGATCAGGATTCCATGTGGTTTTAAGTTTCTTTAGTGAGTTCGCTTAGTTGTTGTTGTTGTTTCTGTTTGATTGTATTAGACTTTCGTTGCTTTTATATCAAAATTATAGGTTCGTATAATTATTTGTTTTTGCTCGGGATTTCCTCGGTCCCAGCGAGGTTTGGAGGCCGACGACGCACCCTGGGAGATGGTTTCCCCCCGGGAAAAATTTTATCGAATCGAAAGAAATAGTGGCCCGACGTGGCCATCTTCTTGCTGAAATCTGTAACAGAGGAAGCGAATTCGGTGTGTAAAACACCGACGTCATATTCGAGCCTATTGGAGCTTTATTTTCCCTGGGGGGAGGGGCCCCCACCGAAGTCCACCGAAGTCCACCGAAATGCCCCCCGCGCTGAAACTTGCAAACCTGGATTCTGGGTATGTATCACATTTCGGAGGGGGGTTTTCGCCAAAATCTATTAAATGCTGCGCGACACGCTCAAAATTCATCAATTTGGATGGTTTTTGGTCGATTCTAATTTCAACTGGAGCAGAATCGCTTATTTCTCACACGTCTAGCTTTTTTCATACAAAATGAGAACTCTGGACAAATAGGGCCGGCATGAGGCATTCGCGCAACCTGGCCTTCTGGGGGCGCCGGAGGCCGCCAGGATCAGCTGAGCACCTTAAGTGCCTAGGTGCAGGTAGCTGGATCGCTGAGTCGCTGAGTCCCATGTAGCTTACGGTTCATGCACGAGCGTTGCTAGCATCCCATGCGCTTGGACAGCATGGCAGCTGCTTGACCAGCTTGGATAGCGCGGGCAGGGTGCCCTCATGCTGCGCGCCTCTTGCATCTGGCAGCCACAAGCGCAGTGACTCATGCATCACCCCCCAGCAGCGCGGGGCTTGTGGCTGGAGCTGGATGCTTGCGCTGGGAGAACCTTAGGGTAGAGCTTACACCCTGAAGCCAACTGTTGGCGTAGAGCCCGCGCGTGGAGCTCGGGGCCCAGTGCTAAGGCAAGTGGCCGAGGCCATGGGCCAGAGCCATGGGCCATGACCTAAGTCGCACAGCTAGGTATCCAGAGTGCAGATGAGTGCCTGCCTGTGTGCCCAGAGTCATGGCTGCGTGTCAAGACGTAGGCTGGGTGTCTGAGGTCTGCGCCCCAGGGCTTTGTTTGGGCCCCGAGCAGTCGAGAGCGATGCATGGCCAGCCAGCGGTTAGTGTTAGGGCCCATGGGGCCGCGGGCCATGGGGGGGGGGGGGGGGGCGGCGGTGTGGCAAGCTTTCGGGGTAGGGGGCTTGCAGCCCATCCCTATCGCCGCGGCGCCCGCACGCGGGCTCGGGCGCATGTGATGCCCATGGCTCATCTTCTGAGGCCTCAGGCGCCTAGCTGAAGCGCCCAGCTGAAGGCCAGACAAAGAGGGATGGGGGGGGGGGGGGGGCAGAGCTGGAAAGCTGGGACGCCTAGGGCAACCATGGCAAAGACGTGGGCAGCTGGGGCCATAGCGCGTGGCTGTTTTATAGCAGGGCTGGGCTGCAGCCTGAAGCTCGAGATATGTGGGGGAGCTGCGCCAACGCTCGGGCTGGCGAGGGTCTGGGGCGTCCGCCTTCGGGTTGGCGCATGAAGCCTTAAGGTCAATGCATTAACTGATCAGGGCCTGGCAAGCAAGTGGCTAACCTCATTACGTCTTTAGTTTTGCTCCCCCCCCTGGAGCTCTCCGCGGTGAATGAACTCGTCCCGAAACTCGTCCGCCCCCGAAACCTCTCCTCCTCCTCCGCAAAGTGCAGCTCTCGCCTTAGCGCCGCGCGCATTCGTCTTAGAAGCTTGCAGCAGTTTCAAGGATGGAAGGCTCGTGTTGTTTAAAGTGCAGATCTCGCCTTAGCGCCGCGCGCATTCGTCTTGAAAGCTTGCAGCAGCTTCAAGGATGGAGGGCTCGTGTTGTTCAAAGTGCAGATATCGCTTTAGCGCCGCGCACATTCGTCTCAAAAGTTTGCAACAGCTTCAAGGATGGAGGGCTCGTGTTGTTCAAAGTGCAGCCCTCGCCTCAGCGCCGCGCGCATTCGTTTTAAAAGTTTGCAGCGGCTTCCAGGATGGAGGGCTCGTGTTGTTCGAAGTGCAGATCTCGCTTTAGCGCCGCGCACATTCGTTTCAAAAGTTTGCAACAGCTTCAAGGATGGAGGGCTCGTGTTCTTCAAAGTGCAGATCTCGCCTCAGCGCCGCGCACATTCGTCGTAAAAGTTTGCAACAGCTTCAATTGAGTGGTGCGAACACAAGATCGCGGCCGAAAGCAAAATATTTGCCCGCTATTGTTCGCGCGGGCGCTGTTGCCTGGGGGTTGTTCCTCCCATGGAATAATGCCGCAAGGGCAACCCTGCGCGCGTGAGGATGTTTGATGACATTCGTAAGGCGGCTGTAATGTAGAATTGTTGTTCGGAATTCTTGGAGTGGTTCCTGCTCGCGCTGTCTTGGAGTTGTCTTGGAGCCATCATGAGCCATCTTGAAAGGATTATGAAACCATCGCGGCCCAAAACAAAATATGTGCCCGCTATTGTTCGCGCGGGCGCTGTTGTCTGGGGGTTGTTCTTCGCAGGGAATAACGCCGCATGGGCAGACCTGCGCGCGCGAGGATTGTCGAGGACTTCCGCAAGACGTGTGCTCTGAGGAAAACAGTTGCAAGGCTGGAGGGCGCATGTCGATCAACGTGCAGCTCTCGCCTTAGCGCCGCGCACTCTCGTTTTTCAAGTTGGCAACCGTTTCAAGGATGGAGCGCGCATGGTGTTCAAAGTGCAGCTCTCGCCTTAGCGCCGTGCACTCTGGCTGTAAGAATTCGCATTTGTTTCGAAGATAGAGGCCGCACGTTGATCCAAGTGCAGCTCTCGTCTCAGCGCCGCGCGCATTCGTTTGAAAAGTTTGCAACAGTTACAAGGATGGAGGGCTGGTGCGGTTGAAGGTGCAGCTCTCGTCTCAGCGCCGCGCACTCTCGTCTTAAAAGTTTGTAACAGCTACAAGGATCGAGGGTTGGTGTGGTTCAAAATCCAGCCCTCGCCTTAGCGCCGCGCACATGCGTCTTCGTCTTCGTCGTCGCATCGCTGTCGTAGTCGCAAACGCACACGTACTCTTTTTCGTCTTCGTCTTCGTCTTCGTCGCCGGGCCGCCCGAACTACATTTATTTTCCGCCATTGTCGGGCGGGGTCGTTTTTCCGAGTTGTCAACGCATTCGCCCGAGAGATATTCATTTTTCATTTACTGGCCAGGGGATTTCTAAAGACTTAACGGGCTTACTGGCTCGCGCGACTAGCAGTTGGTGTCCGCCCGCCACAATGCTGGTTCGGGTGACGCCCTGGCCCGGGGGGGGGGGGGGGGCGCGCGCGCGCCGCTCGCGCGACAGGCGCCCGCGCGTAAAGATTCGCTTGCACGCGCGCGCGTTCGTTTCCCACATTCGCACACGCCCCCCCCCCCCCCCCCCCCCCCCTTCGCCCCGCGCGCGCACGCGCGCGCGCACGCGCGCACGCACACACATGCACGCAATAGACTTTCACTCGCAATCGCAGTGGCCCTCACATTCACTCCCGCTCAGCTTTGTCACGCATATAATCGCCAGCGCGCAAACGCACGCAACGCATCTTCCACGCGTGCTCACATTCGCTATATCACAGCACAGAGCGCGTGACCAAACTATGAAGCACACGGGGGGCCACTTGCATCAGCATCACCATCGCCACCACCAGTTGCAATGCCATTCTGCAGTTTTGGTCGAGCTTGCGTTCTCAGAGGGGGCGGTCGGTCGGAGCGGTAGCCTCCACCATCATGCGTATACACGTTCCCGTTTGTGTTGCCCTGTCGCTATCAGTGAGTGTGCCAATGGCGAATTCCCTCGCGAACCAGGTGGCATCGCCAACTAATGTGTTGGATTGGTCAAACTTCATTCTGCCAGCTCTCTCGGATGAGATGAAGGACCGTCTATTTTGGGACCTGTCTCACTGCGGCGCGTCATTGAGAACGGACTTTCCAAGAATCGACGCGCCCCATGAAGCAATGGGCCAGATGATTGCGGCCATTCAGATTTACTTCCATGATCATAAGCCGGGCAAGACCTACACGCCGAGCACCGATTGATCCAGATATTGTGATTATGTGGCACATCAAAATTAGGTCCTGACGCGCTCTGCTTACCGCGAGGGCAGCAAATGCTGCCACTTCGCGGGTATCGGATCGCATCCCGCCCTGGGCTACGAAGATCGTGGAAGGGGGGGGGTCCGCGTTCGAAGAGACTGCCACTGCTGACGACAAGGCCAAGAAATTGCAAGACGTGAAAACACTCATTGAGCAGAACCGCCACCTGCTTTTCAGTGTTACGACTACGTGCCAGTGCAAAGTGCATGGGTGCGAATGCCCCGCGTACCCTCGTGTCCACGGCCCGCGGGCGATGGCTTCGGATTCAGAGGAGCTGAAAGTCAAGCTTCGCAGAGAGATCCACGAGCGCGCGGCCGAGCGGCAGAAGAGATCGTCCGAGCAGTCTGATGGCGATGAGCTGGGCAACAATCCGATCCGCGCTAACGTCGCTGGAGCGCCATGCATCGCGTAAACGCCAATGGGAAGCAATGGTAAAGATCCCGGCCCCAGCGAAGTGCATCACCACATTTGGTTGCAAGAACGGCGGGCCTCGGCAGAGCAGAACCGAGAGTGCGTGACCCAATGCCCTGTTGAGAGGATCGAGCCGCACCTCGACCACGTCCAGACCATATTGTCTACATTCATGGTGGCCCCACCGAGCTCGGGCTCGGCGTTCGACAGTGCCGCATGATGTACGCTGGCACCAACAAGAAGACTCTGCCTTGGATGGGTCCTTCCCCTGATGATGTGCATTCAGAGTACATGGGTCGGTGCATGGCAACAGACTTCTAAGAAAGTCTTCACGGGTAGATGCGACGTTGTCTGTGCTGGTGAAGATCGTTTGGAAGAGTGCTAGCGTCGAGCCCGCAAGCGAGGTCCCCACCTGACCTTGAAACATTTGGCTGAGATGAGCCCTTTCGACCTCCTTGACGTCGCCTGCGCGCCTGGCAGAATCGACCGATCTACAGCTTGGAAGAACAAGCATCGCAATAGCGACTACGTCACCACAGACATCGACCATCGGCCTGGTCATGGCCCTCGAGCTGGCGAAGATTCCCCTTGCCTACTTACGCATGGCACCGCGGTCCTCATCGGGGGCGACAAATGGACGCCCGCCTTGGGCAAGGAGCGTTTATTCGCCCAGGGTTTCAACACATGGCCAAGAATGCATCCGACGCTCCCGACGGCTAGGCGCCTGCCAGAGATGATGGAACTGAAGGGGCAGCACGCAAGAACCGTCGGAGGCAACTGCGTGAATTTGGCCTGCCAAGCGTCTTGGATGATCTACGCGTTGGCAAACATCAGGGAGGTCAAATCAATCACCCCCGCACCTATCTCACCGACCAATGCCGAGAGCTCAGATGAGCAAGGGGACCCTGATGGCGAGCAAGTTTCAGCCTCAGCCAACAGCCACGGCTGATTCCTCTCATGGCACGTTGTCAGTTGCTACCCTTGACTTTGGGACCTCGGTGCCAGAGAGCCGCTCAAAGACGCCATCATAAGATTGCCATCAGTTGACTCATAGATTCTGAGACATCCAATTCAAGCGAAATGGGCCGCCAAAGTTCCATCGATTTCTATGCAATTGAATTTCCTGTCTCCCCCATTGCTCAGTCTCCTATGCCTCCTTGCTCCACATGTGTCCTCCACCCTCCTAGTCGCGTTAATTTGCCAGGCGCTGCTTTCACTGTGCTGACCTCCAGGCCCGGGTACAAATAATTCTTCTCCCCATGCGAGTTGAGATTGATCGACCGCTGGAGATGCGAGCCCGCTCGAACGCAAATGTTGGTTGTTTCTCCGCTCGCGCACTTGCGTTCGCGCGCGTGCGCTTGTGGAGAGCGCGGAGTCTGGAAGGCGGCGAAACGCTCCAAGGGCGACCCGAGAAGCTCCCAAGGGTGACGCAAGAACGCCCAAGAGGCCCCCAGTGCCCCCAGACAGGCCAATATACGCCCAACACATCGCAAGAGGGTTCGCAAACAGCATCAAGAGGTGTGCAAGAGGGAAGGGGCGCAAACTTCAAGTCCGCATCCCGATCAAAGAGGCTCCTGAGCTAGGCTGGGAGCACCCAAGAGGCGCCTGAGGCCCGAACAGGCTTTCAAGCAGTCCCTAGGAAGCCTAGAATATGTCTCATGAGAACCCTAAGCTGCCGCCAAGAGGCCTCATGCTGTCATCTAATGGGCCCCCGAAAGGCTCCCAACGAGATCCGACAGAATACGCCGAAGGCCACATAACACACAACCCTGGCAGCACCCACACAAGACACAACATGTCACATAACACACAAGAGGTGGGTCATATGACACATGCCGTGCACATCACAGACAGAACAGCATCACGGAAGATATCATAACCATTCATCGCTGCCATCATTTTGGCTCACAAGGCTCGTTGTGAACGTGCGACTGTTCAGCGACAAGTGTCCTTGCGGTGGGTGTCGGTCCACTGACTTGCGCTTTCGCTGCAGACCACGGAGTGGGAAGATGATATTATGGGAGTGGCTCAGGGCGCCCGCGTGGAGGAAGAAATCCGGCCGCCTCCGCATCCGCGCGCTTCTGGCCGTGGTCGAGGGGGCAGCAGAGGCCGCGGCGGCGGCAGAGGCCGCGGCGGCCGCGGGCGACCCAGCTCTGCCCCTGCCACCACCATGCGTTTTGCGCAGCAGTGCAACGAGGAGAAGAAGTCCAACGGCAATTTTTGCCCCAAGCACTGCACCACAGGAGCGCTGAGAACATCCGGAATCAGGCAGAGAGGGATGGCGAGTTGCAGGCCAACGAGCAGATCTTCAGGGACCCAGCCAAGGCTGATCAGGCCTTGGAGCAATTTGATAGGGGCAGCCGCGAGGGCCGCTCCCGTCAGAAGCTCATCGAGCGGGGCCAGTGGAAGCGGCAATTCGGCGTCAAGGTCAGCACGAAGACACGACGCGCGGCATTGAGGAGCGGCTCGACGTGGCGGAGCATGTCGATCTGAGAACGAGGAACATGCCAGTGGGCCCCGATAGGGGGCAGCTCAATATTGCGAAGACTAAGGAGTCCGAGGAGACGCGCAATGCGCCTGGCATCGAGAAGGAGGGCGAGTGGTCCAACACTCGCATCTGGGTCTTTGTGAAGAAGCAACGAATTGGAGAAGTTGAGAGGTTGATCGACACTGGGTTCGAGGAAGCGTCGAAGCAGATGAAAGACATGGCCAAGGACGAATAAGTCTAGCTCAAGCAGTACACCCTCGCCTCAGCTCCTTCCAGCAGCAACGCTTTCCTGGCGGGGGCGCTCGGGAAGGGCGCCGGCGGGCGGGGTGGCGACAGCGACCTAGAGAGCGCGGCGAAGCTGGCGAAGCCGAGTAGTGACCCCAAAGATGGCCCGCCCCGTAGGAAGCTGAAGCGCCTTGACATTGCCAGCGCGGCGCCCAAGCTGACAGGAAAGCTCGCGGCCAAGCTTGACAATGTGGGACATAATGAGACTTCCCAGATGAAGGCGACGCAGGCGGCTCTCGCAGAGGCTGATCCTTCACTCGGCGGCGACCATGCCATGGTGAACTACAAGAAGATCGTGCGCGCTCGCATGGAAGCGCTGCGCCTTTGGCTCGGCTCTGCCGGCGTTGGCGTGCGCTTGCGCCGTCGCCTCTCTCTGGCGCAGTCCATATTTCTTTTTATTTTCACGCCCGGTCTGCAGGTGCAGAATAACCGACGCCTCTTCTTGGTCTATGCAAGAGGTACTCCTCAGGCATACAAGTTTTCGCCTGACTTTGGGCCGGATTATTCGTGAGCCCTTGCGTGGTGGATGTCGCTGTGGCCTGACCACAGCACGCCAGAGGATATATTAACCAAGCATGGCCGCGAGGATTGCTTGCGGAAAAAAAGGCTCGAGCCGTATAACATCCGTCGTGGCCGATGGCGCTGGCAACCCCAGTGAATAGCAATCGACGTCCGAAGAGCTCGCCGAGCAGATCGTGGCTTTGGAAGAACCAGCCAAGGGTGGCGGGCAGGCCAGGGATGAAAAGGACGACGAGAAGAAACAATATGGCAACAAGAAAGGCAGCGCCAGCCAAGACAACTCGAAGGGCACCCCTGATGTCGCAGCTGATGCATAGGCCGTGGCCCTGGCAGCAGCAGAGGGCAGTGGATCAGCACCTTCAGCGGGCACATCGACGCCCGCGACCGCGCAGGAGAAGAAGGGCGGCCCCTCTGGCAGGTCAGGCACCTGCGCGAGCGCGGCGCCGGAGCAGAGCAGGATCTCGAGAACATATTTAGCTGATCAAGGGGTTCGTGGCCAAGTGACCAATAACAGCTCGAAGTTGATCTCGCCGCCTGAGTTGCGGAAGTATGTTGAAACATCTTAACGCGACACCAATAACATTACTCCATGAGATCGAGACGACCGTCAATGTGGGTTGCGCGTTTTTTTTTTTTTTTTTTTTTTTTTATATATAAAAAAAAAAAAAAAGTTCAGCTTGTCACTGGGGCAATCTACAGCGGCTCTGACGGGGCACCTCACGAACCAGAAGAACTGGGCCGAAAGGGATCAGCGGAAGAAGGACATGGAGGAGGCCAACCAAGCTATCCAAGCTTCGAAGGAGAAGACGACGCGTTTGCAGGAGAAGTTGAAGGCAACGGCCAATATTGCGCCACCTCTCTTCAAGCTTCAGCCCGATGGGCTGTCGACGAACGATCAGATCAAGGCCGTCATGACTGCTGATGCAGGCATGGGGGCTGGGCGATGATAACATCCTAGCACCTCTCGTCATCAAGTCGCCGCCGGAGTGGCGCGCATCTGAGCAGCCCGCGCTCGCAGTCCAGCTCGGGAAGTTCGGCGCGAGCTGCAAGAACCCGCCGCCGCAGGCGTGCAAGTCATCGGGCCGGGTCCATGAGCCCCTCTACACTTTGTGAGGGGAAGGGGGTCGCTGACCAGTTCTTGGAGAAGCCCATCAAGGACGCGGGCCAGAATTCCCAGGTCAACGCGGCGACGGCCACGGACAACGTGAACGTTTTCAAGAGCGTCTTGGAGAGATTCCGAATTGCAATGCTGGTCAGACCCTGAACGGCCTTGGGGTGATCAAAACAGTGACCGCGGTGCTATGCGATGCTGCGCAGGTGGTCCCAGCGCTGCGACAGATACTCGGAAAGGACAGCGTCGCGCTCCAAGAACTGGCGAAGTCTATCAAGGCGTTGGGCTTCACAGAAATGAAGGAGTTGAAAGAGAAGGGCGCGATCATTCAGTATGCAACGCTCAACGCTGATGACTCGATCTATGTTCCCTCAGGCTGGATTATCGCAGAGAGCGCGTTGTGCGGTGCGATGTTTTACGGTCTTCGGAGGGCGATTCTGTTCAGAGGTGCTGGCTCAGCCTCCTACGACGAGCCGTTGGGCCCGACGGCCAGCAAGAAGCATCCCGAGCAAGAGGCGGTCGCGAAGTCTCTGAAGAATGCGGATGATGACGGCGAGGGCTCTTGGAAGGTTAACTGCGGGCTGCGAGCTGGCAGTGCAGCCGCGTGGGTTCAGCTCCTGTCTCCGCGAAACGAGTTTCCCCACGCCTTGCACGCCCTTCATCTGCACTCGCAAATCAACCATCTAATAACAATACACCAACGCATGAATCACGCCACGCCTCTCCACCCCTCGCACCGCGCACCGCGCGCGTGGATCCGCCATCAACATCCCGACTCCTTCCGTTCACCTTTCCTTTTCATTGTGCGCATCTCGTTGCCGCCCTCCCCCATCCGGAATGACAGGCACAACCGCGCCCGCCCATGTCTGTCATGCGTTTTTTTGTTGAGAAAAGAAGGGAAGATGGAATCTGTCTTGTCATCCAAAAGACTACCGCCGCTCCGCGCCCCCCATCCCGCATCCGAGAGAGCCGAAATGAGGTCTTCAGAGGGCCCAAAGAAGGGGGGGGGGAGAAGGGGGGGAGAGGAATGAGAAGGAGGAGGAGGAGGACGAGGAGGGGCAAGAGGATTCGGGGGGGGGGGGGGGGGGGGGGGGGCAAGGGGCCCAACAGAGGACCCCAAGAAGCTTAAAAGAGGGGCCCAAGATGCTCCGATGCCTCCCAACTGGCCTACACTCTGCCTTTCAGAGGCCCTTCCGAAAAGCTCATGTCCAAACGACCTTCCAAGAGACCTCGCAACCCAGGCGCGCCGCCTGGATGGGCCGATCGCCGTTGGATGCCTTAGTCTGGGGACTTGCTCGCGTGAGAGTATAGGTTTGCACTAGAAAGGCGAATTTGAAGCAGACCTAAACTTGCGAAGCTGGAATCATGCAAACTTAACTCATGCGCGAGTTCATAGACACTTTTAATTGAAAGATGTAACCACATTTTTTATCCGCATATTCCAGCTAGGCCGCGAAATCTCCACGCGCGAACCCCGAGCGCGCCCTGGGAAGAGGGCCCCGCGCTACTCAGCAGCCGGGGCCGGCGCCGCGCCGCCGGCAGGGGGGCAGGCCGAGAGCAGAGCCCCGCGGGCCGCTCTGGGAAGGGGGCGCCCCGCAACAGGCGCGGCAGCGACGGCCACTTCCAGAGTCAGTGTCGAAGGGAAGTGGGATGGGTGACGCCGCTGCCTCGCGACGGTTCAAGAAAGCGCGGGCGGCGGCGAGCGCGTCGATTTCACCGCGCGCGCGACCTTCCTTCCGCGCGCGCGCGATCTCCATTGCCCCTCGCTCGCGGCATGTTCATGCGCGACGCCGTGGCCCATGCCCCAGCGGATCTCGGCATCGATTCCCCGATTAGAAACTTCTGGGGCGAGATGGGGGCTGCGACGCGTCAGAAGCAGGGGCGGCTTCTGCCGCCCGGGAAAAGACGACATGGCACAGGACTACCCGCGCCAGATGACCGACCGCGCGGGGCTTTGCGCGCGCCGACTGGCAGGGGCATTGCGATCGACATGCGTGGGAAAGCGCATATGAAGACAATGACCAAGGCAATGCGTGGGGGCGCGCTAAGGCAGCGCACTGGAGCGACCTCTGACTTGACAGCTGATGATGCGATTGACGCCGGATGGGGCCGCTCTAGCGCACTTCATTCATTGCCCTTCGTGCCCCGCGCTCTCGCCCGCGCGGTTCATTTTGGGCGCCGCCCGGTTGGGATGGCCCGCCAGCCCGGCGCTTGCCGCAAGTATCCCAAGAATATCCAGACCACTGGGCGGCGCGCGGGCGCGCCTGAGAGGCGGCGCGCCACTGGCAGAGGAGCCGCGGGCGCGATGGCGCAGGCAAGATCACTCGGGGTTTGGGGGGTCGCCGCGCTCTTGGGCGCGCAGAAGAGCGAGGCGCCGATCAGGAGCGCGTCGGCCACCGCGCAAGGCCCCGCATCTGCGCGCGCTCCGAGTACCACCCACTGCCTTATGGACAGGGACAGCAGATCACCCAGTCTGGATGCCACGGCATGGCGACGGCATCGCGGGAGTCGCGCCGGTGACGTCGTAGGAACAACGCGCGCCGTATGATGCCATCGACTACGGCAGCGCTGCCCGCGACTGGTGAGCTCATCCATGCGACCACGAGCTCCAGGAGTTCAGCCTTTTCTGGCACTGGGGCGAGGTGGGCGATCGCGGATTCGCCGACGCTCGCGGAGACGCTGAGGCTGAGCCTGAGGGTTAGATGAACAAGCGTGCTGAGCCTGCCGCCGCCGCGACCTCGGAGCTCCCGTGCCCGTCCAGGAGAAGGGCCGGCCAGGCGAGCGCTGCTGGGCGCGCGCGCTCCAGTTCCGAGAAGCGCACCAATGGTGCGACCGAGCTCGCGAGTGTCTCGCCTATTCCACCCTCGGCCCACTCCGCTGCCGTCGCATCAGATACACCATTTGCGGAGACACCAGATGGGCCCATGGAGGAGGAGAGCACCCGCCCAGGAGAAATCCTCATGCCCACCGTGAAGCGCACGGCCGACAAGGCTGCCACGGGCGCGGCGGGAACGCGACTTGACCCCCAGTCGCCCCCCAAGGACTCTCCCGAGATCAAGCGGGGGCGCCCCGCTGGGCCAGGCGCGGCAGCGGCCGCCCCGAAGTTTTCAGGCAGTTCAGCGCCAGTGCCTAGACAGCCCGTTGCTGCCTGAGAGGATCGACAGGCATGTCGCAGACAATGGCGACCTGTTCCGAAGCCGGCAACAGCTCGGAGCAGGGGCCCAGAGCCAAGGGCTGCCTCATCATCGGGCGGGGGCGCCCCTCATCTCGGAACGGATTTCCCCGACCTGCGTCGCGAGAATCGGGGTCTGATCGATTTCTTGACCCTGAGGCGTCGATTTAGGAATGGGCCGTTTTCGGTTCTCAAGAGGGCGTCGTGGCCGTCATTGATGCGGGTCTCCGTTCGTCGGTTTCGGCCCTGGGCCGTATTCATTAAGGGGAGGTATATTGAGGGGAGGTTCGTCCACTTGCCGAGAGAAAAGCGGTTGCGCAGGCGGGGGCAAGCCCAAGAGACTCCGCCCGAACGCGTGCCAGAGGTTGATGACCAGAGGGGGGCCTCAGTCAACGCTGGTCGCTTCCTCGTGGCCACCTGCGAGATCAAGCGCACCAGACCGGTCAATGGCGCAGGTGCGCGGGAGCGCCAGCGGGCGCGCAATCTCCTCCGCGAGGCACCGCCCGCGCGGATGGCTGCGGAGGGGGCGGCTCTTGCAGCGCGGGATAGAAGGCGCCTTTACTGCTTTGCCGAGCTGACCACCGTCGGCAAGTGGTTCTCACGGATCCCACGCCACTGACCGTTTGAATGCCACAGCTGCAACGACCAGTGCCACAGGGAGTTTCTCAATGAGCTCAAGAGCAGCGATGTCGTCGATGGTTGCGTGGAGGCGACCGGCGCCTTCGAGAACCAGAAGGGCGGCGTCGAGCACGGCGCGGCGACGAGGTGCATGGGGCCCGAGGTGGGGGGCATGGGCTTCGGTCGCGGACGTCGAGGGCGCAGACAGGCCGCTTCTAGCCGGCGGAGCCCCGCGCCGATAGCGGCCTCATCCTGCGCATCCGTGCCACCGGCGGGGACAGCCGGCCTGGGCTCACGGGCGTAGAGAGCCCGCGCAGACAGGCCACTTCCTCCGAGCGCGGGATGCGCTTCATCCGTGGCGCGAAGGAGCACCCCGAGGCCGCGCTCAGGTTCGGTCATCTGCGCCGGACGGAGGACAGCCCCCGCCGCGGCCAGATGGGGGCAGGGGCGTCAGTTCACCCATGGATGCCCCAACCTGCCTGGCGACCCCCGCGCCCCCAGCGCTCTCCGCGGAAACGCAGAGGTTGCCATTTTGATTTCTCCCCCAATGCTGCTGCGAGGGCCGGCGAAGATGCGGAGGTCAGCCAATGGCGCATTGCTGACCTCGGGGAACGACAGCAGGCGCCTGTCACACAGGTGCAGCACGCAGCTTGTTTCAATGCGGGGGCGCCATGCGGACCATGTTCGGCGTGGTCCTCTGTATTTCGACTTGTTTTGCAATTGTGCTGGGTTGGTCTTTCCGGTCGAGCTGGGACGCGGGCGGCGCCGCCCAGAAGTGGCATTCGAATGCCACCTGGCCAGACCGATTGGTCTCAACGCGAAAGCGCCATATGGAATCTTGGGCGGCACTGAGGTTCACATGACTAGCGTAGACGCCTCCGCCCCAGCCGCGGAGACGCAAGCAGCGCAGGGGGCGGCGCGGTCACAGGCCGTCCCAACACCAGCAGTTGGGGGTGCCATGACGCCCGATGCCATCGTAGCCGCGGTGGCGCAGCTCGCCAACATTGACCTCTGGGCCGCTGCGGCCGGCCAGCAGGCGAGCGCGCGCCCACCCGGCATCGCCGCAGCCCCCAGGCGGCCTTCAAGCGCCGCAGGCTCCGCCCGGATCGAGCCGACGGGGCTGGGCCCCCCAGCGAGCCAGCGCCCTCCTTGCGCACCATTCGCCGCGCCGCCTGGCTGGGGGTTCACCGCCGCGGACCTGCAGCCGCGGCTCCAGCAGCTACGTCAGCGCCCAGACTTATGAGCAGCACATGACGAGATGACGCCCGTGACGCCAACTGCTGGCATCACGACTCCACCAGCGCTGCAACAGCTTGAGAATGGAAATGAGGAGTCAACGACATGGATCCACACTGCCAGCGGCAAGGCTTTATCCAACAGCAGCAGGAGGAGGGCACGCAGCATATTCGGGCCTTTGGCTTTGATGTCGCGGGCAGGCGTGAGATCCCGACCCTAGCTCTGGCCGGCTGCTGCTGGCCGATCCTAATGCATGGCTGCGTTTGCCGCGCGTCCTAGGCAGGCAGAATCTCCTCTATGTGCGCCCGCGCCGCCCCAGATGGATGCGCCCATGTATCCTGAGTATTTCCACGAGCGGAGCGCGCGGGGCCGTGCGGGCCGCGCCATGCCGATCAATCGGTGCGCGCGGGAGACCGCCGAGGAGTTCCACAGGTTTTTCGGCCGTAAGAATAGTCGACCCAGCACTGCGCCTCCACGTGTCACGCCAACTTGCAGCGTTGGGTGCGGGGGCGCAAATGCAGGTGACCGGAGGGGGGGCTATGGTTCCAGTACTGGTGACCCCGACCGCCGAGGGCGCCAGGGGCATCTACGCGCGACGCAGGCGAACGTGGCTGCACAGTAGAGCCTTGTCGCAGCTAGCCGTGCACACACTGGTGCACGACGTGCTTCTGCCAGGGCTGCCGAGCGCGCCGAGCGCGGCGGCGCGCGGATGGGTGCTGATGCGCCGTCGTCTCTGGACCGACTGCCAGCGGCATGCAACGCCATCGAGAACACCGCGAACAAGCAGGGGCGTTTCAGGCCGGAAAACCAGGCACCATTCATGTTGGACATTGTGTTTAGGCAGTGCTCGACATGCCTGCAGACGTTCTAGCCGCGCCGTGCGACGCTCTCTGGCGCCTTCTGTGCGGTCATCAAAACCGCGACTCATGCTGGGATGGTGTTAGCCGCATTCGCATGTTTAATCGGCGGAAGGGCAACTCCTACTGAGGCTTCCTGCGGAGCGTGCCGCGGCCCTGGTATCACAGTGGCATTATACCCATATGTTGGTCATACAAAGAGAGCGCAGAGCCAACGCAGACCGTCGAAATCCTTTCGCTGCTGACGCAGATTGCCGACCTGCAGCGCCTGCTAAGCGACGCGCCGCAACTTGCCCAGTCGCGAGGGGGCTCGCCAACCAACGCACCGCGCCACGTGACGGTTACGGCTTATGCTCCGATCACCGCGGAGACGCCGACGCCAGCGCCAGAGCCCGCGGTGCCCGAATCAGAGCGACACGACCGCGTCAACAACCCGCTGCTGGACAAGCTGGAACAGCAACGGCAGAGCAGGGGCCGACGTGCAGGCGCTGGCAGGCGGCGAGTTCGCCCAACGCGCGGGGGGCCGCCACGCCGTGTCGACTCGCCGCAGATGTCGCGCAGCAGCGCCAGTTCGAACCGCGAGGTCGTGTATTTGGTCAACAGCGGAGACGCCTCCCGTGGCGTCGCGCTCGATGCCATCACGAGCGCCGACCCCGACAAGCACTGGAGCTGGAGCCACCTACAGCAGACGAGCACTTCTTCGGCTGGCTCTCCGACTGGGAACCAGCATCTGGGCACGTCCCACGTGGAGAGTGGGTGGTCGAGCAAGGGCAGAGACGCTGCGCAGTTGCCGAAACCTTCAGGATCAGTAGCCCGAGCGGCCATGAAGTCGTCCTCATGGGTCCATCAAGACCACCTTACCGGATGGCAGGCTCTCGACCCTGGTGGACACCGACTCCAACATAAATTTTGCGGGTTAGAATGTCGGAGAGAGCGTGACCCACCAACGTTTTATTGTGGAAAATTGCAGCCCTTTTCCTCCGGAGCCCGCCCCCCCCCCCGCCGAACATCCCCCCCCCCCCCCGGACCCCCCCCCCCCATTCCCCTAACCTCTCCCCCCCCCCCTCCCCTCCCCCGTCGGAAACCGGGGGGGGGGGCCACTGCCGGTTCGACCCCCCCCCCCCCCCTTCTTCGATAACCGGAGGGGGGGGGTCGCTACCGGTTCGAACCCCCCCCCCCCCCCCCCCCCTCTCACCGCCAGCTAACGACTCCCGGTCCCTACCACCGTCCTCGCCACATCCCCCACTGTTGTTCCCAGCACTCACCGCCACTGTCCCCGCTGGTTCCACCACCGCCCCCACTGTCCCCATCAGTGCCACCGCCACTGTCGCACTGTCCCCACTGTCCCCGCCACTGTTCCCGCCACGGTTCCACTCTCCCAACTTTCTCGACAGCCCCAACCATTGCCCGACTATCCCCACTGTCCCTTTTGTCCCACTGACTTCTCCGCTGTCCCACTGAGCTGTCCTACTGTTCCCACCACTGTTCCCACCACTGTCCCCGCTGTCCCCGCCACTGTCCCCACTGTACCTCTGTCCCATTGTCCCACCGCCGTCCTCGCCACCGCCTTCACCACTGTCCCCACCACCACTGTACTCTCCACTGTCCTACTGTTTCCACCACATTCCCACTGTCCCCACACCACTGCCCCCACCACCACCGCCCCCACCACTGTCCCACTGCCCCCATTGTTCCCACCATTGTCCTCAACATTGTCCCCACCCCTTCCGTCCCCACCGCTGTCCCACTGTCCCCGCTGTCCCGCTGTCCCTTCGCCGCTGCCCCCACCACCACCGCCCCCGCAACTGTCCGCGCCCCCCCGCGGTTTTCGAGGGGGGGGGGGTCCGAACCGGCAGTGACCCCCCCTGGTTTTCGAGTTCGAGGGGGGGGGGGGTCGAACCGGTAGTGACCCCCCCCCCCCTTCTCATGATGAGCTGGGGTGTGGGGGGGGTCGAACCGGTAGCGACCCCACCCCCCCCGGTTATCCGGAGGGGGGGGGGGGGTTCGAAGCGGTAGTGACCCCCCCCGGTTTTCCGCCAGCAGTGGTAGAACACGTTCTTTCGAATGTCGCCAGCCAATTTGAGGAGATGGCGGGGCGCTGGGGCCTCAACGCGCGCGGGCGTGCCCTCCTGGAGACGTTGTGCGTCAATGGGGTAGGTGCCGGATCGCTAGATGCCGCGCCCTGAGCGAGTTCCCCATCGCGCGCTATTATTTGAAGAAGCGGCAGTTGGGGACGTTCGTCGCCAACGTCGCCGAGAGCATTGGAGCCGGCATTCCAGCTTTGCTCGGGCATGCAAGCGCCCGGCAGAGACGGGCGATCCTAGTGCTCGAAGAGGGGAATGAGTCTATCTATTTCCCAACGAGGCCCAGCACAAGGTACTAGTGGGCCAAGGAGCCAGGATATATCCTCGGCTTCGAGAAGAGCACCAGCGGGCACCTCGCCATCCCGTGCCCCAGGTTCCTCGGCGCGGCGTCTGCCGACTCTCAAGCCCTAGCGCGCCAGGGCCGACATTTGTCAGCATTCTCAGGCAATATATGATGACCGAGGTTGAGTGCAATTTCGCTGACGCGGGAACGCAGTCCGAGCCAGTCCACCAATGCAGAGTCGCAGACGCGCGTCAACAGGTTCACGCAGCGGGGAGACGCTGGATCGTCGACGGGCATCTTGCCGCGCGACCTGGCTCAGCGGCCTAGCACGAAAGACACGCTCGGCGAGGCCATCAGAGACTTTGTGAATCAGCAGCTCAGTTAGTAGCACGCGACACATACCAGTTTTTTTTTTTTTTTGTTTTTTTTTTGGGGGGGGGTCCAGGGCGGCTGGCGACGCAGCCAGCGCCCCTCCGCCACGCGCGAGCTCACTGGACGGCAGTGGCTACAATGATGGCGGGGCTCTTGAGAAAGAGGGACCGTGTCTTGCTATCCCAAAGGCTATTGCCGCTCCATGCCCCCCCCCCCCCCCCACACACACACACACACACACGCACGCACACGCACGCGCACGCGCGCACGCGCCCACGCGCGCACGCACACGCACACACACGCACGCGCACACGCACACGCACACACACAACCACACACGCACACACACACGCACACGCACACGCACACGCACACGCACACGCACACGCACACACACCCACGCACGCACACGCCCCACACACACGCGCGCGCACACACGCACACGCACACGCACACACACACGCACACACAAACACACACACACACACACACACACACACGCGCGCGCACCCCGCCCCCACCCACCCACCCACCCACGCACGCGCGCTTCCGAGAGGGCCGACGCGAGGTCTTCAGAGGGTCCCAAATAAGGGAGGAACGGGAGAAGGAGAGGAATGAGGATGCCCTTCCGACGAGCTCATGTCCAAACGACCTCCCAAGAGACTTCGCAATCCCGGCGCGGTGCCTGGATGGTCCGGGCCCCGTTAGATGCCTTAGTCTGGGGACTTGCTCGCGTGAGAGTATAGGTTGGCACTAAACATAGGAATTAGAGGCTGACCTAGACCTGCGAAGCTGGAAACATGCAAAACTTGTGCATGAGTTCCTAGACATGTTTGTTTTATTGGAAGGTGCAGCAGTATTTATCATCCACATTCCAGCTAGGCCACGAGATGTCCACGCACGAACCCCGACTACGCCCTGGGAAGAGGGCCCCGTGCAACCGAGCAGTCGGGGCCGACGCCGTGCCACTGGCTGGCAGGGGGCGGGCCGAGCGCAGGACCGCATGGGCCGCCCTGGGACGGGGTGGTGCTCCGCAACAGGCGCGGCAGTGACAGCCACTTTCAGAATCAGCGTTCGAAGGAAAAGGGGAAGGGTGGCGTCGCTGCCTCGTGACGGTTCAAGAACGCGCGGAAGACGGCGAGCGCGTCGATTCCACCGCGCGCGCGTGACCTTTCCTCCGCGGGCGCACGATCGCCATCGCCCCTCGCGCGCGGCGTGTTTATGCGCGACGCCATGGCCAATGCCCCAGCGGATCTCGGCATCGATCTCCCGATTAAAGATTTCGGGGGCGATGTGGGGGCTCTCGACGGCGACGCGTCAGACGCAGGGGCGGCTTCTGCCGCCCGGGGAAAACTACGTGGCGCAAGACTACCCGCGCCAGATGACCGACCGCGCGGGGCTTTGCGCGCGCCGACTGCCATGGGCATTACGATCGACATGCGAGGGGGAAGCGCATATGAAGCCCATGACCAGTACAATGCGTGGGGGCGCGCTAAGGCAGCGCACTGGAGCGACCTCTGACGTGGCTGCTGGTGATATGATTGACGCCGGATGGGGCCGCCCTAGCGTTTTTCACTCATTGCCCTTCGTGCCGCGCGCCCTCGCCCGCGCGGTTCATTGCGGGCGCCGCCTAGTTGGAATGGCCCGCCAGCCTGGCGCTTGCCGCAATTATCCCAGGAATATCCAGACCACTGAGTGGCGCGCGGGCGCGCCTGAGAGGCGGTGCGCCACTGGCGACTGGCGCTCCAGGGGGGGCCGCGGGCGCGATGGCGCCGGCAAGATCATTCGGGTTCCGGGGGGTCGCCGCGCTCTTGGGCGCGCAGAAGTGCGAGGCGCCGATCGGGGCCGCGTCGGCCACCGCGCAAGGCCCCGCATCTGCGCGCGCTTCGAGCTCCACCAACTGCCTTATGGACAGGGACAGCAGGTCACCCAGTCTGGATGCCACGGCATGGCGACGGCATCGCGGCAGTCGCGCCGGCGACGTCTTAGGAACATTGCGCGCCATCGACTACGGCAGCGCTGCCCGCGACTGGTGCGCTCATCCATGCGACCACGAGCTCGGGGAGTTCAGCCTTTTCTGGCACTGGGGCGAGGGGGGCGATTGCGGAGACGACGATGCTCGCGGAGGCGATGAGGCTGAGCCTGAGGGTTAGATGAACAAGCGTGCTGAGCCTGCCGCCGCCGCGACCTCGGAGCTCCCGGGCCCGTCCAAGAGGAGGGCCAGCAAGGCGAGCGCAGCTGGGCGCGCGCGCTCCAGTTCCGAGAAGCGCACCAAGGGTGCGACCAGGCTCGCCAGTGTCTCGCCGATTCCATCCTCGGCCCACTCCACTGCCGTCGCATCAGGTACACCACTTGCGGAGACACCAGATGGGCCCATGGACAAGGATAGAGCAACTGCCCAGGAGAAGTCCCCATGCCCACCGCGAAGCGCACGGCCGACAAGGCTGCCGCGGGCGCGGCGGCAACGCGACTTGACCCCCAGTCGCCCCCCACGGATTCTCCTGAGATCAAGCGGGGGCGCCCCGCTGGACCAGGCGCGGCAGCGGCCGCCCCGAAGTTTTCAGGCAGTTCAGCGCCAGTGCCTAGACAGCCTGTTGCTGCCCGGTCCATGGAATCAGCGGCAGGCATGTCGCAGACACTGGCGACTTGTTCCGAAGACGGCAACAGCTCGGAGCGAGGGCCCAGAGCCAAGGGCTGCCTCATCATCGGGCGGGGGTCGCCTCTCATCTCGGAGCGGATTTTCGCGACCTGCGTCGCGAGGATCGGGGGGTGAGGAATCGCCGCTTTGGGTTCTCAAGAGGGCGTCGCGGCCGTCATTTATGCGGGTCCCCGTTTGTCGGTTTCGGCCATGGGCCGTCTTCATTAAGGGGAAGGTATATTGAATGGAGGTCCGTCCACCTGCCGAGAGAAGAGCGGCGGCGCGGCGGGGGCAAGCCCAATGTACTCCGCCCGCGCGCATGCCAGAGGCCGATGACCAGATGGGGGGGCCCCAGTCAACGCCGGTCGCTTCCTCGCGGCCACGTGCGACATCAAGCGCGCCAGACCGACCAATGGCGCAGGTGCGCGGGGGCGCCAGCGGGCGCGCAATCTCGTCCGCGAGACGCCGCCCTTGCGGATGGCTGCGGAGGGGGCGGCTCTTGCAGCGCAGGGTAGAGGGCGCCTTTACTGCTGCGCCGAGCTGACCACCATCGGCAAGTGGTTCTCACGGATCCTGCGCCGCTGACCCTTTGAATGTCACAACGGCAAGGACCAGTGCCACATGGAGTTTCTCAATGAGCTCAAGAGCAGCGACGTCGCCGATGGTTGCGCGGAGGTGGCCAGCGCCCTCGAGAACCAGAAGGGCGGCGTCGAGCACGGCGCGGCGATGAGGCGCATGGGGCCCGAGGTGGAGGACGCGGACTTCATCGCGCTGGTCCCCGCAATGGTCGCGGACGTCGAGGGCGCAGACAGGCCGCTTCGAGCTGGCGGAGCCCCGCGCCAACAGCGGCCCCATCCCGCGCATCCGCGCCACCAGCTGGGAGGGCCGGCCTGGGCTCACGGGCATAGAGAGCCCGCGCAGACATGCCGCGTCTCTCGAGCGCGGGATGCGCTTCATCCGCGGCGCGAAGGAGCACCTCGATGCCGCGCACAGGTTCGGTCATTCGCGCCGGGCGGAGGACGCCCCCCGCCGCGGCCAGAGGGGGGCAGGGGCGTCAGTTCACCCATGGATGCCCCAACCTGCCTGGCGACCCCGCGCCCCCAGCTCTATCCGCGGAGACGCAGATGTTGCCATCTTGATTTCTCCCCCTATGCTGCTGCGAGGTCGGGCGAAGATGCGGGGGTCAACCAATGACGCGTTGCTGACCTCGGGGAACGACAGCAGGCGCCTGTCACGCAGGTGCATCACGCAGCTTGTTCCAACGCGTGGGCGCAATGCGGGCCCAGTTCGGCGTGGCCTTTTGTATTTCGACCCTTTTTGCAATTGCGCTTGGTTGGTCTTTCCAGTGCAGCTGGGGCACGGGTGGCGCCACCCATATGTGGCATTCGAATGCCACCTGGTTTGGCCGATCGGACTAAACGCGAAAGCGCCGCATGAAATCTTGGGCGGCACCGGTGTCCACATGACTAGCGTGGACGCTTCAGCCCTGGCCGCGGAGACGCAATCAGCGCGGGGAGCGGCGCTGTCATGGGCCGCCCCAGCGCCGGCAGTTCGGGGTGCCACGACGCCCGATGCCATCGAAGCCGCGGTGGCGCAGCTCGCCCACATTGACCCTTGGGCCGCTGCAGCAGGCCAGCAGGCGAACGCGCGCCCGCCCGGCATCGCTGCAGCCCCCGGGAGGCCTTCAAGCGCCGCTGGCTCCGCCCGGATCGAGCCGACGGGGCTGGGCCCCCCAGTGAGCCAGCGCGCTCCTGGCGCACCATTCGTCGCGCCGCCTGACCGGGGGTTCACAGCCGCGGACCTGCTGCCACGGCTCCAGCAGCTACATCAGCGCCCAGACTTAGCAGCACATGACGAGACGACGCCCGTGACGCCACTTGCTGGCAGCGCGACTCCACTAGCGCCACAACAGCTTGAGAATGGACATGAGGAGTCGACGACCTGGATCCACACCACCAGCGGCAAGGCGGCAAGGCTTTATCCAAGAGCAGCAGGAGAAGGGCACGCAGCACATTCGGGCCCTGGGCTTTGATGTCCCGGGCAGGCGTGAGAGGTGGATTGAAAAGTGGACTCCCCCATATGCTTGGGTCCCGACAATAGCTCTGGCCCGACTGCTGCTTGCCGATCCCAAAGCATGACTGCGTTTGCCGTGCGTCCTAGGCAGGCAGGATTTCCTCTGTGCGCCCGCGCCGCCCCAGATGGATGCGCCCATGTATCCCGAGTACTTCCACGAGCGGAGCGTGCGGGGCCGCGTGGGCCGCGCCATGTCGAACAAATCGGTGCGCGCGGGAGACCGCCGAGGAGTTCCACTGGTTTTTCGGCCGTGAGAATGGTCGACGCAGCATTGCGCCCCCACATGTCATTCCAATTGCACAGTTGAATGCGGAGACGCAAGTGCAGGTGACCGGGGCTATCGTTCCAGTACTGACGACCCCGACCACCGAGGGCGCCAAGGGCATCTACGCGCGACGCAGGCGAGCACGACTGCACAGTAGAGCCTTGTCGCAGCTAGCCGTGCACGCAATGGTGCACGACGTGCTGCTGCCAGGGCTGCTAAGCGCGCCGAGCGCGGGGGCGCGCGGATGGGTGCTGCTGCGCCGTCGTCTTCGGACAGACTGCCAGCGGCATGCAACGCCATCGAGAATGCCGCGAACAAGCAGGGGCGTCTCAGGCCGGAAAGCCAGGCACCATTCAATTTTGACATTGTGTGTTTGCTCGAAATGCTTGTGGACGTTCCAGCCGCGCGACATTCTCTGGCGCCTTCTGTGCGGTCATCAATACCACGACTCATGCTGGGATGGTGCTAGCCGCACTCGCATGTTCAATCGGCGGAAGGGGAACTCCTACTGAGGCTTCCTGCGGAGCGTGCCGCGGTCCTGACATCATAGTGGCATTAAACCCTTCTGTTGGTCATAGAAGAGAGGGTGCAGAGCCAACGCAGGCCGTCGGAATCCTCTCGCTGCTGACGCAGCTTTCCGACCTGCAGCGCCTGCTAAGCGACGCGCCGCAACCTGCCCAGTCGCGAGGGGACTCGCCAACCAACGCACCGCGCCACGTGACGGTTACGGCTCATGCTTCGATCACTGCGGAGGCGCCGACGCCGATGCATGAGCCCGCGGTGCCCGAATCAGAGCAACACGACCGCGTCAACAAGCCGCTGCTGGACAAGCTGGAACAGCAATGGCAGGGCAGGGGCCGACGTGCAGGCGCTGGCAGGCGGCGGGTTCGCCCAGCGCGGGGGGCCGCCACGCCGTGTCGATTCGCCGCAGAGGTCGCGCAGCAACGCCAGTTCGAACCGCGAGGTCGCGTACTTGGTCAACAGCGGAGACGCTTCTCGTGACGTGACGCTCGATGTCTTCACGAGTACCGACCCCGACGAGCACTGGAGTTGGAGCCACCTACAGCAGACGAGCACTTCTTCGGCTGGCTCTCCGACTGGGAAGCAGCATCTGGGCACGTCCCACGCGGGGGGAGGGTGGTCGAGCAATGGCGGAGACGCTGCGCAGTTGCCGAAACCTGCAGGATCATTAGCCCGAGCGGCCAAGAAGTCTTCATCAAGGGGTCCATCAAGACCATCTTGCCGGATGGCAGGCTCTCGACCTTGGTGGACACCGGCTCCAACATCAATTTTGCGGGCTAGAATGTCGCCAGCCAGTTTGAGGAATTGGCGGGGCATTGGGGCTTCGACGCGCGCGGGCGTGCCCTCCAGGAGACGTCGTGCGTCAATGGGGTGGGTGCCGGTTCGCTAGATGCCGCGCCCTGAGCCAATTCCCCATGGCGCGCTATTGCTGAAAGAGGCGGCGGTTGGAGACGTCCGTCGCCACCGTCGCCGAGAGCATTGGAGCCGGCATTCCAGCATTGCTCGGGCTTGCTAGTCCCCGGCGGAGACGCGTGATCCTAGTGCTCGAAGAGGGGAAGGGGAACATCTTTCCCCCAACGTGGCCCAGCACTAGGTACTAGTGGGCCCAGGACCAGGCAATATAAGATGACCGAGGTTGACGCGGGAACGCAGTCCGAGCATGCCAGCGGCGACGCGTCCACCAATGCGGAGTCGCAGACGCGCATCAACAGGTTCACGCAGCGGGGAGACGCTGGATCGTCGACGGGCATCTTGCCGCGCGACCTGGCTCAGTGGCCTGGCGCGAAGGACAAGCTCGACGAGGCCATCAGAGACTTTGTGAATCAGCAGCTCAATTATTATCTTGCGACACAGACCCGTCGCATCGACCCTCTCGACGATCGCGACAGTAAGGGGCTGATCAATTTCATAATGGACCTCGCGAGTGCGGGGGTGGGTGCGGCAGTGAAAGTTTGGCAGCACATCTCGTGATGGACGCCAGCTGCCAGTGCCAGCGGAGACGCGAGCGTGCGGCACCCAGACAGCGTGGCCAGTGCAAACAAGATCTCAGACAGCGGCGAGGGCTCACTGCAATTCCACATCGCGCACCTCATGACCGAGTCCGACCAGGTTGTGGACGAAATCGGCATTGAGCAGGCACGCAGCTTTGCGGCCGACCGCCGCGTCGGCAGAGGGGGGCAGGGTTAGGCGGGCCCGCCCTCAGCATGCTCAACAAGTGAGCAAGTGCTGACCAGTTGCCTGGGGACGGGCTAAAATATCAGTGCGCGCTGTCTTATCACTGTTGGTATTCGCATCGTTTTCGCCCAACTCCGTCTCCGAGGATGCGCGTGTGAGCGCATAACTAAGCCTGAGGCCACGTCATCTCGCGGTTCGCAGCACCTAGGTACTATGCGAGTTGGAGACTATGCCTGATTACGGGTCTCTACTCAAGCCGATTGGCACAGTCATGCGCCAGGGAGGCGGATAGAGGCACTCTGGGAGCGGGTGCGCAGGAGGGAATTCAATCGGCATACTTTGACGATGGGCCCTCCAGGGTACACGCGGGAGCTACAGCCGATCTTGTTTTCCATCGAGAACGTAAACTGAACTGCCGTGCGCATGCGTCTGTGGCACGCCGGGCTCAAACATGAATGCAGCGGCCCACAGCTCAGCCGCTTCTCACTTGCATGTTGTGGTTGCGTATAGCCGAATAAGTGGTTCCGCGTGGAGGCGCAGGTTTTCCAGCGCTACCTAGCACCATTGGATTGGGACGGTCACGACCAAAGACGCGCCGAATGTCGAGTCCAAGTCTTGGTGACGCTTACTCAACGTCTGCGTGGGCAGATAGACGCATACCCTAATTAGAAAACAGCAGGACTCTATTAAACATGCCCGCCCATATAGACCGACATGTTGCACGATGCGCGCAGCTCGACGAGACAGGCCCGCAGCTGAGGGGCTGTGAAATACGCCGAGTTACGTACGACCATACACACAGATGCTCATTCAAGGTGTGCACGTCAAGGTCAAGCCCACTGATTGCGGCTGGTGCCCAAGACTCCCACTCGGGACAAAGAACATACGCACCAACTTCTACTGGAACAACCCAGAACCATGTTTACTTTTGGGAGAATCGGGGCGGGAACGCACGCACGCACCAACAGCAGTCACCAGCCAAGATGATTTTTGTCCTTCCTCCCCGCTCTTTGGGCCGCCGCCAATTCCTGCATTTCCAGATCCTGAATTGGCGCGCCCGAATGAAGTTCAAATTATCAACGCGAACAGCATGTGGCCGACAGAGAGGCAGGTATCAAGCCGACCGAAACATGTTCCTAAGGTAGCCGAAAGGGGAAACGGCGACTGCGGCGAATGCCTTCAAGGCCTTAACTGCAGCTCATGCTACAGTGCCGACGTACCCCTCGACGCCGACTCTGATTCTGACACTCAAGAATCAACCTTCTTTGCGATATTTGCAGAGACGCTGGTCGCGGATATGCATGCCGACATTTCCAATATCGCCCCGACGCTATCCCATGCACAAAATGACGGTGACGACATGCTGGGAAACTGCGGCGGAATCGGAGGCATCCCTCAGCATGTCTTCAATCGCCATCTTTCGTCGGGTTGCAATCTGGATAAAGGCACCAGTGCAAACCTTGGCGGTAGGAACGTACAGCAGGTCATGCAACACTCCGTGCGCACGTGCAGAGTAGGTCTGGCGTTTGCACAGCCTGTTTGCCGTGCAGCGGGCTACCATCTTACTTCAACGCCGCGGTAAGCCACAATGCCCGGTGGGAACACCATACACAAGATTTGCCACGCATATGTTTTCGGGACCGATGCAGAAACCCATGGAGACCCGATCGTTTTTGGCTGGAGAGCTTTTTTCCCCCTCTCTGGCGGGCAACGCTACCCGCCCCCCCCCCCCCCTCCCCGGGCAGCGCTAACGACCGCGCGCAGGCATGGCGTTGTGCTCGCAGGCATGGCGCGGTGCTGACAGGCATGCGTGGTGCTCGCGCACCTGCTGCGGCGTTCGCAGGTTCCCCACCTGTTGCGGCGCCGAATTCACAGGCACGGCGTGGTGCTGAAAAGGCACGTTTCGGTGTGAATGTCCCCCCCATTCTTCGTCGTCTTCTGCCCCTCCTTCTCCTCCTCTCCTTCCTCTTCCCCTCTGTGCGCCATTGGGGTGATGTAAGTGGCCGCTTGGGCCATATGGGGCTATCCGCGCAGCGCCCTTGCCCCTTCGCATCGCCCCCCCCTCGCCCCCCCTCGTCCTCCTCGTTGGCTTTCGCTCGCATTTGCGGGCCGAGTTTCTTGGCATTCACGCTGCCACTTCTTTCCAACCTCCCCCATCATTCCCGCTTCCCTCCTCCCCCACCTCGTTCCCGAGTTCCCCCCCTCCTCCCATATCTTTCCAGTTCCTCTTGGCCGTCTTGTTCGAAACGAGCCACGGGTGGTCTTGTCGAAACTTCACGGTGCCAGCCCAGCAGCTTGCGCGCCATCGATACTGCTGTCCAGGTGCTGCAGTGCACACGGGCAACGCGGCGAGGGCTTCCGCGGTCTGCGGCGGGCCCCGCAGCATAAGGCTGGCGAAGGACCCAGCCATATGCAGTTGTGAATACCGCAATTGTGAATATCATCTTCGCCCGCGCTCCCTATGGGGCCACGAACCGCGCGAGGGGCGTGCCGAAATGCGCGGCGGGGCGCACGATGCGATCAAAGACGGTCGGTCTGAGTGCGGGAGAATGAGAGCGGGTGCGCCTGAGCGCAATTGAGTTTGATCGTGGATGAGTCTGCGCGCGCGCGTGATTCTACGCGCATCATTTTCGACGCGCACGTCGGCGCGCCCCCCGCGAGGATCGCGCCCGCTTCCTTCCCGTTCTTTGTCTCCCTCTCTGCTCGCTCACGCCCGTGCCCCAGGCTGCGGGCGCGGCGCCGCGCGGTGCCCCCGCGACGCGCGCTGGTCGCCCCGAAGGGGCCCCGGCGACGCGCGCGGGTCGCCCGCCTCGCGGAGCAGAACGAGCGAGCAAGCTGGCCGATAGCGGGCAAGGCTGTGGCCGCTGGGCAGAGCGACGACGGGGGCGAGCGAGGCGCTGGGCAGAACGCAGCATGGAGTTACCGCGACGCGCGCTGGTCGCCCCGAGAGGGCCCCAGCGACGCGCGCGGGTCGCCCGCGCCGCGAGGCCAGACAGTCAGGCCGTCGAGAGACGGTGAGGCTCGGGCCTCGCGGATAAATTCCGTGAAGCCCAGCTCCCTGGCGAGGGCCGTCGCCTCCCTTCTGCGCCGCTTCGTGCGCGCCGCAAACTGCTCCAGCTGCTTCCGCAAGCCCTCTGGCGGGCCCGCCAGGAAGAACTCGATGCGCGGCGCCTGCATGAGCAGGAGGTCCTCGTGGCGCGCGGCGCGCGAGAGCAGGGCGTTGAGCTCCAGCCACCAGCCGTGGCCCTCCTTCTTGCCGTTCCCGACCTCGTGGCGGCCGCAGTCAAGGATCGCGCCTGGGCGATGTCGGCCGTGGGGGCAGCGCGCCGGGCAGCCGACGGCCCAGGGCGAGAGTCCACAGACCGAGAGGAGGTCTGGCTGCGGATTGCTCGCACCCGGCAGGTCTGGCCGTAAACTGCCCCAGAGCGCTGTTCCCTCGCCCCGTCGCCTTCGCGCATGGCGCGCCCCTGGCGCGCCGCCGCGGCGATGGCCCTGCCGCGCGAGAACGGGAAGCCCGTTCGGGTGACCTTGGAGGCGCGGAACGTGAACGGCTCCGACGGGCGAGGCTCGATGAACACCAGCTTGCCCGTGAGGTCCCCCGCGGGGCTCTCGGTGGAGCTACCTATGGGGCCACGACCCTCGTGAGGGGTGCGCCGAAATGGGTCGGGCCGCCATGCGAACTCTGCCACTGGCACCCTTAGTGGAGATCCCCACGGGGCCCTGGCCCTCGTGAGGGGTGCGCCGAAATGTGGTGGGGCCGCCGTGCGAACCCTGCTGCTGGCGCCTTCGGTGGAGCTCCGTTTGGGGCCACGATCCTCGCGAGGGGTGTGCCGAAATGTGGTGGGGCCGCCATGCGAATCCTGCCACTGGCGCCTTCGGTGGAGCCCCCTCTTATGGGGCCACGATCCTCGTGGGGGGTGTGCCGAAACGGCCCGAGACCGCCATGCGAACCCTGCCACTGGCGCCTTCGATGGAATTCATATAAACTTTGCCACTGGCGCCTTCGGTTGGGCTCATATGGGGCCACGATCCTCGTGAGGGGTGTGCCGAAATGGCCCGAGGCCGCCATGCGAACTTTGGTACTGGCGCCTTCGGTGGAGCTCCGTTTGGGGCCACGATCCTCGCGAGGGGTGTGCCGAAATGCGGTGGGGCCGCCATGCGAATCCTGCCGCTGGCGCCTTCGGTGGAGCCCCCTCTTATGGGGCCACGATCCTCGTGGGGGGTGTGCCGAAAAGGCCCGAGACCGCCATGCGAACCCTGCCATTGGCGCCTTCGGTGGAGCTCATATGAACTTTGCCACTGGCGCCTTCGGTGGGGTTCATATGGGGCCACGATCCTCGTGAGGGGTGTGCCGAAATGGCCCGAGGCCGCCGTGCGAACTTTGCCATTGGCGCCTTCGGTGGAGCTCACATGGGACCACGATCCTCGTGAGGGGTGTGCCGAAATGGCCCGAAACCGCCATGCGAACTTTGCTACTGGCGCCTTCGGCGGAGCTCCTATGGGGCCACGATCCTGGTGAGGGGTGTGCCGAAGTGGCCCGAGGCCGCCATGCGAACTTTGCCATTTGCGTTTTTGGTGGAGCTCATATGGGGCCACGATCCTCGTGAGGGGCGTGCCGACATGGCCCGAGGCCGCCATGCGAACTTTGCCATTGGCGGTTTTGGTGGAGCTCATATGGGGCCACGATCCTCGTGATGGGGCGTGCCGACATGGCCCGAGGCCGCCATGCGAACTTTGCCATTGGCGCTTTCGGTGGGGCTCATATGGGGCCACGATCCTCGTTAGGGGTGTGCCGAAATGGCCCGAGGCCGCCATGCGAACTTTGCCACTGGCGCCTTCGGTGGAGCTCATATGGGGACACGATCCTCGTGAGGGGTGTGCCGAAATGGTCCGAGGCCGCCGTGCGAACTTTGCAACTGGCGCCTTCGGTGGAGCTTCTATGGGGCCACGATCCTCGTGAGGGGTGTGCCGAAGTGGCCCGAGGAGCTCCTATGGGGCCACGATCCTCGTGAGGGGTGTGTCGAAGTGGCCCGAGGCCGCCATGCGAACTCCGGCGCCTTCGGTGGATCTCACATGGGGCCACGGTCCTCGTGAGGGGTGTGCCGAAATGGCCCGAGGCCGCCATGCGAACTTTGCCACTGGCGCCATTGGTAGAACTCACATGGGGCCACGATCCTCGTTAGGGGTGTGCCGGAATGGCCCGAGGCCGCCATGCGAACTTTGCTACTGGCGCCTTCGGTGGAGCTTCGATGGGGCCACGATCCTCGCGAGGGGAGTGCCGAAATGACCAGAGGCCGCCATGCGAACTCTGCCATTGGCGCCTTCGGTGGATCTCACATGGGGCCACGGTCCTCGTGAGGGGTGTGCCGAAATGGCCCGAGGCCGCCATGCGAACTTTGCCATTGGCGCCTTCGGTGGAGCTCACATGGGGCAAAGATCCTCTATCAAAATGGGGCGGTGCCGAGATCGGTGATGATTATGATGGTGGCGGTGATGCTGATGGTGATGATGATGGTGATGATGATTCTGATTATTATGATTATGTTGATGCTGATGCTGATGCTGCTGATGATGATGATGATGATGATGATGATGATGATGATGGTGATGGTGATGGCGATGGTGATGGTGATGGTGATGGTGATGATGATGATGATGATGATGATGATGATGATGATGATGATGATGATGATGATGATGATGATGATGATGATGATGATGATGATGATGATGATGATGATGATGATGATGATGATGATGATGATGATGATGATGATGATGATGATGATGATGATGATGATGATGATGATGATGATGATGATGATGATGATGATGGCGATGATGTGAGGAGGAGGGAGGGGGCAGCGGGAGGAGGAAGAAACGCGGGGCGCTGTCTCTTCAAAACGAGGACCCAGCACCGCAATATGGTTGGGAAAAAAGGCTTCGCAAGCTACTGATGTGCCCGGTGGCGCGTTTTGTTGTAGACAGGCGATGTGGTGCACGGAAGTACTGTGGCGTGCGCAGGCGCTGTGGTGCACGTGGTTGCCGCGGTGCACGCGGGCGCTGCGGCGCACGCGAGCGTTCTGGCGGGGAGACGCATACGGACTTTGCCACTGGGGCCTCCAGCGGAACTGCCTATGAGCAACGAAACGTTGTGCTGGGCGGGAGAAACGATGTGGACTTTGCCGGTGGGGCCTTCGGTGGAGCTCTCTATGGGGCCACGGATCGGTGGGGCTCCATACTGGGTCTCGAAATGCTGTACTGGGTGGTGCGTGACGCACGCGGGCGGTCCCAGTTGTACCTTCGGTGGAGCTCCATATCGGGCCACGAAATGCTGTACTGGGTGTGCGGGGCGCATGAGGGGGGTCCCACTGGGACCTTCAGTGGGGCTCACAATGGGGCCACGAAGCGTTGTATTCGGTGGGGGCGTCGCACGCGGGCGATCCCACTGGGACCTTCGGTGGGGTTTCATATAGGGTCACGAAACGCTGTGCTGGGTGGTGCGTGACGTACGCGGGCGGTCCCACTGGGGCCGTCGGTGGAGCTCCATATAGGGCCACGAAGCGCTGTACCTGGTGGTGCGTGACACATGCGGGCGGTGGCACTGGGGCGGTCGGTGGAGCTCCTCTCTATGGGGCCACGAAGCGCTGTACTGGGTGGTGCGTGACGCACGCGGGCGGTCCCAGTTGGACCTTCGGTGGAGCTCCATATAGGGCCACGAAATGTTGTACTGGGTGGTGCGTGACGCATGCGGGCGGTCCCACTGGGGCCGTCGGTGGAGCTCCCTTTGGGGCCACGAAGCGCTGTACTGGGGGTGCGTGACGCATGCGGGCGGTCCCATTGGGGCCTTCGGTGGAGTTCCCTATCGGGCCACGAAGCACTGTACTGGGGGTGTCTGAGGGCGGTCTCACTGGGGCCTTCGGTGGAGTTCCCTATGGGGCCACGAAGCGCTGTACTGGGTGGTGCGTGACGCATGCGTGCGGTTCCACTGGGACCTTTTGTGGAGCTCCCTATGGGGCCACGAAGCGCTTTACTGGGTGGTTCGTGACGCATGCGTGCGGTCCCATTGGGACCTTTTGTGGAGCTCCCTATGGGGCCACGAAGCGCTTTACTGGGTGGTGCGTGACGCATGCGGGCGGTCCCACTGGGGCCTTCGGTGGAGTTCCCTATGTGGCCACGAAGCGCTGTACTGGGTGGTGCGTGACGCACGCGGGCGGTCCCATTGGGACCTTTTGTGGAGCTCCCTATGGGGCCACGAAGCGCTGTTCTGGGTGGTGCGTGACGCATGCGGGCGGTCCCAGTGGGGCCGTCGGTGGAGCTCCCTATGGGGCCACGAAGCGTATGAGGGGTGTGTTGAAAAGAGTGATGATGATTCTGATGATGATGATGATGATGATGATGATGATGATGATGATGATGCTGATGCTGATGATGATGATGATGATGCTGATGCTGATGCTGATGATGATGATGATGATGATGATGATGATGATGATGATGATGATGATGATGATGATGATGATGATGATGATGATGATGATGATGATGATGATGATGATGATGATGATTGCGATGGAGGACGGGGGACGGGGAGGAGGAGAGGAGAGGAGAGGATCGCGGGGCCGTCTCTTCAAAACGAGGACCCAACACCACAGGATGGTTGGGAAAAAGGAGGACGGAGCAGGAGGATCAAGGGGGAGGGTGGGGTTGATGGGGGGAGGTGGGAAAGGAGGAGGAGGAGGAGGACGAGGACGAGGACGAGGTCGAGGACGAGGACGAGGACGAGGAGGACGAAGAGGAGGGGAGGGTGCAGAAGGCACAAGGGAGGCATCCTTCCCTTCCTGCCCGCCCCATTGTCCCCGCTTCGCCTTGCCGCAGGTCTGGACGCGGGTTGTACACCGCCGCCCTTCGAAGTCGTGGGTATTGTTTCAGGAATCGGGGGGGGGGGGGCAGATGGATGGACAGTATTCAGCGGACGACAGGCGGTAGAATACATGAGGCTCTCCAGGAAGGGTGTCGCTTTCTAGAAATGGAAAGAGGTGCAATTTCTTCGTCGGCGGAAGGCGGCAGAAGGGCGGTGGAAGCTGGCGGACGTACGACGGGGCCGCCTCCGTCTGCGGAAGCTGGCTGAGGCCGGCAGACGCCAGCGAATGTGAACGATGGATGTAATTGTTTCCCAACCCTCTTGCGTCGACTCTTTTGAAATAGAGCACTGCGGTCTCCACTTCCCGCACCCCCCTTCTCTTTTCTCGTCTTGTCACCTGCTTCTTCCTTCCCGCCTCTTACCCGGGCTATTTCCTGCCTGCCAACCTGCCGTTGATCTCGCCATCCTTGGGCGGCGAGGGGGAGGTCTGCGAACTGCGAAACTGTCGCCGTTTTCGAGGGCCCGTGAGGGCCAGTGTAATGGGTACACAGCGCAGGTTCAGATTAGACCTCGCCATCCTTGGGTGGTTACGAACTGTGAAACTGTCGCAACTTTCGGGTGCTGCTGGGGGGGGGGGCAACGTAGTGGAAACCGAGCGCAAATTCAGATTAGACCTCGCCATCGCTGGCGGTGTGCGAACTGCGAAACTGTCGCCAGTTTCGAGGGGTGCTGGAGGTGCCAGCGCACGGTTGGGAACTTTTGGATACCGTGTCGTTCCGCCGGTTCTGGCCGACCACGGTGCGGTGCGGCACGCTATCCCTTGCCGGGGGTCCCCAGGCGTCTTCGTCCCGAGCTTTTCCCAGCCCTCCGCCCCGCGGGGATCAGCGAAACGCCATCCGCTTGCAAGGCATCGCGTGTCGCTGGGGCCGCCGCCGCGACACGCTATGCAGAAATTCAGAGGTTGTTGTGACTGAGCGCAGATTCAGATTAGACCCCGCCATCCCTGGGAGCTGGGAACTGCGAAACTGTTGCCACTTTCGAGGTCTGCTCCAGTGTTCAGTCGAGTGGGTACCGAACACATATTCTAATTAGACCTCGCCTTCCCTGGGTAGTTGCGAAGTGGGACATGGCCAACCTTTGGGGCCGCTGAGTGGAGGGCAGCATAAGGGGTACCGAGCGCAGATTCAGCTCAGACCTCGCCATTCCCGGAGGGTGGGGGGGTGCCGCGAATTCAAAACTTGTCACCACTTTCGATGGGCCGCTGTAGGGCCAGCTTAGTGGGTATCGCTCGCCATCCAAGGGGGGGCTGCGAACTGCAAACTTACCGCCACTTTTGAGGGGTGTTGGGGGGGTACCTAAGTGGGTACCGATCGCAGACTCAGATTAGACCTCGGCATCCTCTGGGGGGCTGCGATCGGCTAAACGGTTGTTCATTTTGATAAATACGGGGGAGGCCAGCTTAGTGAGTTTCAGAGGCTGCGAACTGCGAACATGTTGTCACTTGTCAAGGCTGTTGAAGGGGACAGCAATTTGGGTACAAAGCGCTGATTCACATTAGACCTCACCATCCCTGGGAGGGCGGCGATCTGCGAAACTGTTGCCACATTAGAAGGCTGTTGGAGGAAGGGCATCGTAGTGGGTTCCGAGCGCAGACTCAGACTAGACCATGCCATGTTTGGGGGGCTGCGAATTGCGAAAGCGTAGCCATGTTCGAAGGCTGCTGGGGGGAAGCTGCTAAGTGGGTACCTAGCGCAGATTCTGATTAACGAGACCTCGCCATCATATCACTAAGGGGGGGTGCGAACTGGGAAACTGTCGCTGCATTCGAGGGCTGCTGCTGGGGGAAGAGGGGCAGCGTAGTGAGTACCGATCACAAAATCCCTGGGGTAGGCAGCGAACTGCGAAACCGTCCCTTCTTTCGAAATGCTCCTGACAGGGCCAGCGTAGCGGGTACCGAGCGCAAGCTCATATTTATTCGACCTCTTCATCATGGGGGGGGTGACTGCGAACTTCGAAACTGTCGCCACTGTCGAGGGCTGCTGGGGGCGAGGCCAGCGTAAGGGGTAGCGAGCGCAGATTCAGATTTGACCTCGCCATCCCTCGGGGGGGGGGGCTGCGGACTGCGAAGCTGTCGCCAGTTAAGTGGGCTGTTGGGGGGGGGGGGCAGCTTAGCGCGGCGCTGTAGAGATGAGAGCAGGACTTCGCCATCCTGGGGGGGGTGCTGCGAACTGCGAAATTGTTTCTCTGTTCGAGGGCTGCGGGGAGGGTTAGGTTAGTGCGGTGCTACGCAGATCAGAGTGGGACCTTGACGCCCCGTGGGCTGCGAATTGCAATGTAGTCACAATTTTCGTGGACTCCTTCAGGGTCGAGCTTAGTGCAGTGCTACCCAGATCAGAGCGGGACCTCGCCGTCATTCCGGGGGCGGCGAGCTGCGATATTGTCGCCACGTTCGAGTTTTGTCGGGGGAGCGCAGCGTAAGGAGGACCGAGCGCAGATTCGAGTTAGACCTCGCCATCCCTGGGTGGTTGCGAACGGCGAAACTGTCGCCACTTTCGTGGGCTCCTTGGGGGGTAGCTTAGCGAAATGCTGCGCACACAATAGGGTCCGGCGTTATCAGCATCCATGCGAATTTGGTCCAACTCCCTTCGTCATTGGATGCAAATTGAGTTGGGTACATCGCAAGGTAGCATCATTCAGATTTTGAAGAGTCGGCTATAGGGGCATTGACAGAAATTTCGACCGAATGGGATGTACAGGGGATGTCGAGGTCGGCGTTCTGTGGAAACGCGCCGATTCTGGCGATTCTGGACGACGACGACGACCACCCCAACCACGATGACGCCGCCGCCGCCGACAACGACGACGATGATGACGAGTCAACAATATAGGCCATCGCGGACCTTGTGCACCGCAAGCCTCTTCGATGTTCCTTGGATGCATTGGGGCCATCTTGGCGCCGTTTGGAAGCCTTTGGAGCCATCTTGGGGCTTTTTGAGGAGTCTTGGCGCCCTCTTGGGACGATCTTGCATTCCATGCATCCTGATGTCTGACAGGCCAATCCTAAAATAACATTGCCAGAAGGCAACACACACTTTGGCATCCCTTCGGTGCTTGAAGGATTGTTGCCTCTTGGGGGTGCATTGGAAGGCTTGAAGCTTGAAGCAGTCTTTGGGCTGTCTTCGTGTATCTTGGAACTGGCCTATCTTGAACCATGTTGGAGGCCGTCTATTGCTTCTGGACACACTTTTGGCGCCATGTTGGGCCATCTTAGACGCTCCAACGACCCCCCCCCCGCCCGTCCAGATCCAGGGGAGGGGGCTGGGGGGGTGGTCGAGCGATCTCTCCCAGACGCTAGCTGTTTGGCTCACTCTCACCCGCCCTCCCAACAACTAAGTAGTAGGTCTCAGCATGTTCAGTGGTTGTCTTCGATGGACTGCAATTGGTAATCACAAAAGACGCCAGGTGTGCGACGCTGGGGCGTGTTAGGCGCACCAGGCGCGCCAGGCGCCCCTGGGGCCAAAGCGTGACAGGCACGCCTGATGCGCCAGATGCGCCACGTGCTCCACGTGCGCCAAGTGTGCCACATGCTCCAGCTGCGCCAGGGTGCCCCAGGCTCGGGACACGCGCAGAATGTGCCAGGTTGCGCCCGCGCACATCGGTAAACATGTTGGTACCCACCATCATTGTCGAAAGCCAGTGCCAAGTCGCGGCGGAATGGCCATCATGATGTCTGGTGGGCCTGCACACAACAGGCAATATGGCAGCAGCCCCGCCGTCCCTGTCAAAAACCATCAGAGTGATCGCGGGTTGCCCGCGCATGATAAAGATTTTGCCGCGAAGCGCAGTTTACATCTTGTTTTTTTTTGGCAAGGGTGGCGACCCTGCGCGCAGCAGGCCATATCCTGGCACCCCCGCCGTCCCTGTCAAAAGGCACTACAAGGTGCTCGCGGCCCCACCTGAACATGACATGTTTTGCCGCAAAGTGCACTTTGCATTGCTTTCTGTTGACAGTGTTGGTTTGGTGGAGTGGAATTGTCCCTGTTTTGTTGCTCGTCGTGTGGGTGAGAGGGCGTCTATTAATACAGTAGTGATAAACGCATCCCCGAATACGTTAATTACTCTACCGAGGAACCCCACATACTTATATTATGGCTGGGGTGATGAGAGCTGAAGTGAAGCATGTGAGAATGATGTTGGTGGCAGTTGCCCCGCCGATACCGCTGTGCCCTGGACGTGCAATGTATTGGGCCACCAATTTTTCAGCTGGCGTCGGTACGCGTGAAATGCGGGGACCACCGTCGCTTCAGAGCAGCAGCGTAAGCCTGCCAAGCTTACCTCGCCGCCATTCTGAATGATGTCTTTCTTCAGCGACGAGCACGGAAGCGGCAGCTCGCCCATGGCAATTTTAGGCGGCATGGCTAGCGCGCCTGCGCAACAACCAACTGCGGCCTTCGATTAGGTACCATGACGCTCCGGGCTGGCTTGAGCCAGAGTACTTACAGATCTGGATACTGCGCAAACCCATGCAAGTGCAACTGATGGAATGCACCCGCGATACCTGCCCCCTACGCACCCCCCGTGGCGCGGAGAAAATGCCACGCCTGCCACACCCCGCGACCCTGGGACGGATAGAATCCGCGGTGACGGACCACCCCCTGCGCACCCCCTGTGGAGTGGAGAACATGCCACGCCTGCCACGCCCCGCGACCCTGGGACAGATAGAGAGACCAGTGAGAGACCACCCCCTGCGCACCCCCTCTGGTGTCGAGAAAGTGCCACGCCTGCCACGCCCCGCGACCCTGAGACGGATAGAGAGACCAATGAGAGACCACCCCCTGCGCACACTCTCTGGTGTCGAGAAAGTGCCACGCCTGCCACGCCCCGCGACCCTGAAACGGATAGAGAGACCAGTGAGAGACCACCCCCTGCGCACCCTCTCTGGTGTCGAGAAAGTGCAACGCCTGCCACGCCCCGCGACCCTGACGGATAGAGAGTGAGCCCCCTGCGCACCCTCTCTGGTGTCGAGAAAGTGCCACGCCTGCCACGCCCCGCGACCCCCTGAGCACGAGATGAGAGAGACCAGTGAGAGACCACCCCTTGCGCACCCTCTCTGGTGTCGAGAAAGTGCCACGCCTGCCACGCCCCGCGACCCTGAGACGGATAGAGAGACCAGTGAGAGACCACCCCCTGCGCACCCTCTCTGGTGTCGAGAAAGTGCCACGCCTGCCACGCCCCGCGACCCTGAGACGGATAGAGAGACCAGTGAGAGACCACCCCCTGCGCACCCTCTCTGGTGTCGAGAAAGTGCCACGCCTGCCACGCCCCGCCTGACCCTGAGACGGATAGAGAGACCAGTGAGAGACCACCCCCTGCGCACCCTCTCTGGTGTCGAGAAAGTGCCACGCCTGCCACGCCCCGCGACCCTGAGACGGATAGAGAGACCAGTGAGAGACCACCCCCTGCGCACCCTCTCTGGTGTCGAGAAAGTGCCACGCCTGCCACGCCCCGCGACCCTGAGACGGATAGAGAGACCAGTGAGAGACCACCCCCTGCGCACCCTCTCTGGTGTAGAGAGACCAGTGAGAGACCACCCCCTGCGCACCCTCTCTGGCGTCGAGAAAGTGCCACGCCTGCCACGCCCCGCGACCTTGAGACGGATAGAGAACCGCGGTGAGAGACCACCCCCTGCACGTCTGTGTGCTGTTTGCCTGTTTGCTGCGTGTGCGTGCTGTGTCTGTTTGTGCTGGTATTGTGTACGGGTGCTGTTTGTGTGCTGTGTGTCTGTGTGCTGCGTGTATGGTGGATGTGTGTGATGCCTGTGATGTCGACTGTGGATGTGTGTCTGCTGTGTGCTCATGTGTCTGCTTGTGCTGATGTGGGGAACCAGCAAAAGAGAGAGGGAATCATCACACCAGCCCCTGGATGTGTGGAGGGAAGAGGGAAGGAGGGGTGAGGAGGAAGAGGAGAAACGCGGGTGCGACGCGGCAGGGAAAGAAAACCAGAACCCCACTATGCATGTGGGGAAAAAAGGTGTGTTGCAATATGGAATTCGCAAACTCATCATTGCATCTGCCCAGAGGGCTGGTGGCATTACTGAGGGACGTATCCAAGCCACCATAGACGCCTGGCAGCACACAGTGGTGCATCTGCTCGGGACGCCTGGTGGAAGGACCGCTTGCTGGCGCGCGGGCGGGCAGTGTTGTTCCTCGGCAGTTTGCGCCCCGCTGGGGGCAGCGAGGCTACAATCGCCTCAGCCGCGCGTCTGATCGCGCAGCTCCCAAAGGTGCCCGACAAAGTCGGCGTCGCGATGGGGCAGTGACGGCCGCGCCTGGCGCCCTCTGTCCGCGAGTCAAGCAAACATCTGTCGGGACGCACCCAGATCAAGCGACCTTCAATCTGAATACGCGTGAAGTTTAACAACGTCTTTCCGCCAGATCCTTTCTGGGGGCGCAGGACACCTGCGACGGCTGCACGTTTGCCTGCATTCAAGGCAGACGAGTTCTCGTTTTTCACTCCGGTGGGCCCCACTACAGGGGCGCGGGAAAGCGGCGATGGCTGAACGTTTGGCAAGTACGCGGGGGGACAATCGAGGAGATAAGCGTCAGCGGGGAGGGAGGCGGTAATCGCGGGGCGTAAGGAGAGAGGGAGGAGACGAGACAGCAGGAACAGGATGGTTAAAAAGAGGTGGAGGAGGACGATTGAGCAGTTGCGCTGTGTTCAAGACGCGGACGCCACATATGCGGGATGGGAAGGAATAGGCAGTCGACCTTCGGAGCCTTTCGGACAGTCCGCGTGGCTGTCATTTCCTGGGTTCTCTCCCTGATTGCGCGGCCCCCCCAAGGAACACAAGATGCAGCATAAGAGGTTCAGCTCGGTCAGCAAGGACGTGCCGCCCCCTTCAACATCACCTTGCCTGCCCCTTCGCTCTCATAAGCCTCCCCTCTTTGCGTCTGCCTATGCAAGTTTTCCTTCTCTTCGTATCCCTACATCGTATTCATACTCTCCCCTCCTCCCGCTCCTTCCGCTCCCTCCTTCTCTCCCTCCCTCCCCCTCGTCTCTTGATCCTCACTGCACACCCCTGTTCATCCTCCTTCTCGTTGTCGTTGTCCTACGTCTTCGCTTTCCCCTGCTGGTCTGACTTCCTTTCTTCTCTTGCGTCGAGCTCTGGCATCTCATCCTTCGCTTTGGATTGGTCAGTTGATGCAATATTGCCATTTGTTTAAAATGGGCTGTGTACGCCTGCGGTAATGTTGCAGTGTTACAGTTTCGGGCCCTGGGGCCGTTAACGAATGGCGAGGATCGAGTTTCAGGGGCTCGCGATATGGACAGCCCGTGGCGACGGAGGCTTGGAGGGCTGGACCTCACTTTCTGGTCGCGCTGGGAGGGCGAGCGCAGCCAAACAGGATCATGTGGATAAGTATATTGCCAAGGGCACCTCTTCGTCCTTACATCTTCTGGCCGCCCTTCATCATTATCGCTGGCAGCTTTCGGTCAAGAAGCTTCAGCTTGGGCGTCCAATGTCCGTGCGTCCTTACCGCGCATCGCACCGATCCTGGGTCCAAGGATAGGCTGGACCAGGAACAAAGCAGCAGTGAAGTTTGCGTGTTCACTCGCCCCCCGCACCATGCCAACTCTTCACCATTAGACCTGTCTCGGAGCGCGTTCTGACGAGGATTTCGAAGTGGACCCAGCCTTCGCATCGAGGGCCCTCCTGGGAGGACCAAGACAGGAAGGTACTTGTCAAAGTTCTTATCCTCGGGTTCATTTTCTTGACAGACCGCCGCAAGGGCGCAAAGATGACCGCGCTTCGTGCCTCACCATCTGGTCTGGAGAGTTGGTTTTCTCCCGTGGGTGGCGCGAGATCGCGAAGATAATGGCGCGTCGCGCGTCGCGCGCGAAGCACGAAATTTGGTGACCTGAGTTTCTTTCCGCGCAATCACCTCATCCGCCCTCGGGTTGTTTTACCTTAGTGGTGGGAATTCCCTGCCTGTGCCTATCCCGCCACTTTGTGCGCATGTGCGATATGGTGCATGTGGCGTCGGCGACTGTGCCACTCCCCATGCGGCCACGAGCCCGTCCCACCATGGCGGTCATTCTGCCTCCTCCCAGGAGGGTTCCTGGACGCCCAAAGCAGGGCGAAACACGTATCAACACCTCTAGAAATTTGTGTGGAAATCAGAGAGTTTGTGCGTTTGTGTCTTATCAGAGTGGGTGCGTGGGTGTAGAGGGATCCCGTGGCCCAGATTCTGCTTGTTTTGTTGGTTAGTGTTGTCGTCGTCCCCCTCATCGACCCACCCGCGATCTATCCCGCGACCCACCCGGCGACACACCCGCGACCCAACCACGACCCACCCTGCGCCCGCCCCCTCACTCTTGTCCGCAACTGCGGGGAGCTGCATCGTTGTACTGTTTGTATATATTCTGTCGATCCTCACTCGAGAGGGCGGCCCCTCCACCATCACCTCCATGCTCATCCCTCGATCCTCCCTGCAACCCCTTGGCTGCATTGCCCCGTCCGCCGCCCCAGGTCGCGGTGGGTTTCGTGCTGGCGTGCCTCGTCATGGCCGCGTGGGCCGGCGGCATCGCCATCAGCGCCCTGCAGAGCAAGGACCGGAACTGAGGGGGGCTCAGACTTCTGGAGGATTGACTGCTTCAACCCGCGACGTTCCCCCCTGCCCCATTTCAGCGTCTGGTGGGAGTGGCCAGGCCCTGGGACCATCAGAAACGGATCTGGGATGGAAGCCGGCCCCCTCGGAGGCTCTTGAGCTCCTGGTTGAAGACCTCACATCGACGTACGTCTGGAAAGGAGGAGGAGGAGGAGGAGGAGGAGGAGGAAGGCGAAGGAGGAGGAGGAGGAGGAGGAGGAGGAGGAGGGAGGGCGGGACGAAGGAAGATGAGGACGGAGGGGCAGGGCGGAGGTTTTCGAAGGTTCTCGAGGGTTCGGGATTGGGCCGGCTTTGGGGGGTTCTGGGGTGGGCGCGGGCACGCGGATGGGGCGGGGGGAGCGACGGCACGTCCCCACGACTCCGCGTGCCCAGAGCAGTAGCCAAAACAGCCACGGCTGGTGCGAGCTTGTTGTGGCCCTCGCCAGCGGTTGAGCGTCCCGGGGTCAGGCCGGCCCCTCAAGGGCCCGCGAGAATGGAGGGCGACCAAGATGGGGGTGATGACAAGGGGGGGTGGCCAGGGACCAGGGCCATGATACCTCCCTGGATTTCATGGCCCGCTCTTCTTATTTCGATGTTTCTGAGGTCCCCATAGCCATGTGGGCCGAGGCTGTGTGGGAAGGCTGGATGCCCAGGCCTACCTTGAGCAAACTCGTGTCCGTTGCTCTCGAAGTCCTGGTGGACCGGCCGTCGCCTTGGGCCATGGTGCGAGGCCCCGCCGCAGCTTTTGTGGCGTCGGCCCTACGGCTCTGCTGGCAGGTACTTCCATATGACGAGGTGCGCACCGAGCGGGGCCACCACATTGATTTCACCAGGGATTCGCTGGCTATGGCCCGGCGTTTTGTGCAGCAGTCTGTCTGGCGCTGGCGGTGGCCACGCGTCGAGCGGCAGCATCCTCACGTCGCCCGCGGGCCCGGAGGGCACGGGCTCTTCGTGCAGCCTATTTTCAAGCTTCTCGACGGGAGGGGTGGCGACAACTGGGGCCCCTCTGAAAAGGGTGCCTTGCGGTCAGCCTTCGCGAACCGGCAGTGGCCACAAGCGAGGCTGCACCGAGCAGGCCTCGCCAGCACCGCCAACTGCAGGTTGTGCGTGCGCGCGGGATTGTGCGACCCGCAGACCGATGAACCGAGGTTCACTGGGCATCCGGCGCACCGCATCCTCACGTGTCCGGCCACGGAACCCTAAAGGCAGAAAGCGGCCCCCGCGTGGAATCAAGAACTGGTCCGCCAGCACACGGACCCCGAGGGAACGCTGGCGCTGAGCCCTGCTGGCCTAGCCTTGCTGACACGAGGCATCGCACCGTCTCCTGCCTCTGCCCTGGACCCGCCGCCCGAGCAGGAGTCCTTCGAATGGGTGGTCCAGCCAGGCCCACTGGCCGCGCAGGTTGATGCGTACGTTGACGACTCCAGGTTGGACGGGGAGGCTAACCTCCACGAGTTATGCGCCCGCCAGGGTTGGGCAATAACTGCGTACGACGGCAACCGCGAACTCGTGGCGGCGGCGCACGGCCGCACCCCGCCGTGGGCAGTCGGCATTCACGCCACGGAGCTGTGGGGCTTGCTCATGGCTGTCCAGTCGTTTGACCCCGCTTCCTCCTTGAAGTCGGATTGTTCCGCTGTGCAGCTCGGAACGAAGCGGGGCGCGCGCTGGGCCATCGCCCCCTGCCGGACCCTGGCCAGAGCGTGGGGGCCGATCTCGGCGGCCGTTGAATCCGACCCAGACCGTGTGGCGTGGATGCCAGCTCATAACACTGCCGCCAGCTACGTCGGCAAGTTTATGAGCAACGGCAAGCCCGTGCAGGCCCACGACGTCACTGGCAACGACCTCGTAAACGATCTGGCGAAGCAAATCGCCCGCCGCGATGCGCTGCCCCGGGCCCAGGTCCAGATGGTCCGGGACGCGGCCGCGCGCCTCCAGGAAGCCGCCCTGTGGACCGGATGGGGCCACCGCGTGCGCGAACCGGCGCCATCTCGACTCCCTGGCGCCCGTGGACCCCGGGGCCAAGCGGCAGTACGCGAGGGGCTCCGAGGCGGAGCGGCCGCGATGCACGGGGGGTGCATGCGCAAGGCTGCGCATGCGTGCGCGTCCGCGAGCGCGGCCACGAGGCGGCGAGGGCCTGCCCGCCGCGCCGAGCGGCGAGCGCCGCCCGGGACTCGGCTGGCGGCGCGCTTGGCAGGCCGGCAGCCGCCGCGGCGCCCGCGGCTGCGGTCTGGCGCCGGGAGAGGACCAAGAAGGCCAGAGTCGCCGAGCGTTTGGCGGCTGCCCGCGACGAGCAGCTCCTGGCCGGCTGGCTGGGTCGCCGCCCGCCGCAGCCGCAGGCCTGCGCGGCCGCCCCCGCGGCCGACCTCATGGCCGCCTCGCGGGCCCGGATTGCCGCGAAGGAGGGGCGCGCCGGAGCGTCGGCAGCCTCGGCGGGGTGCCGCGCCTGAGCCGCGCGGCGTGCTCGTGAATTCAGGCCAAGGCAGCGCCCTCGGCGGGGCCGCAGCGCCCGCTGTCTTCTGCGCCCTTGACCAAAAAAGGAATGCGACGTTTCGATGCTCGCAGGCGGCGCAGCGCGGGCGGCGCTGCACTTCGGCGTGCAGCGGCGCGCTGCCGAAGAGGATACCGCGAATCATGGTTGTCGTGAAAAGGACCTCTTGGACGCAAGCGGCGTTCCACCTCGCTCGTGTGGCGCGGCCCCGTCTGGCGACGGTGCGATTCTGCCCGGCGCGGTCGCGGTCTATGAGTCTGGCCCGAGGTATTTTGCTCATGCCCGTTGCCGCGCTCCGCTGCTCCCGGCGGGCTGCCTTCCGCAACGTTGCGCGCCGCTGTCGGACTGGGCCCCGGCCCCGAGTGTTGGGGGCGGCTCTTCTGAATGTTGGCCCGCCCACGCGGACGCGCCAGTTCCGTCATCCCAGCCGAGGGCGCGGCCGCGCGTGCAAAGTCAGGAGGGGCGTGGCCCTTGAAGGGCGCGCGCCCCAAGGTTTCGCTGCTGACTTGATTGAATTGCAAGGGTGGACCTTGGTGGGGCTTCGGAGTGCAAACGCCTGCGCTGGCGTCGCACCTCCGAACCGAACGCGCGCATGATCCCAACGAAGGTGGGGTTGGTCCGTGCGCCTCAATATGATGAAGGGCGTGTTTGGCGCGCGCCGTGAGCGTCGCGCCTGGGAGAAACTTAGCAACGCGGTCACGCAGTCGATCCGTCTTCCAGGCGGCCTCGTCGAATAAGAAAAGTGCAACTTATTGTTGCATTTGCAGCACCCACTTCTTCATATCACTGACCGATGCATCAGGTGGACGGCAGGCGCACAAGTCGCCGATGGGGCGACGCACGCCTCATTTGACGCCCGTCACCGAAGTTTGCTGCGACGCGGCCCAGCCAGGATCTTATGCTCCGACGGCGGGGGCGCCTGGAACAACGACATCGCCAAGAGTTGCCCGGGCGATTCTCGCGGCGAAAGGCGCGGAACTGCGCGCCCCCGCCCGAAGCCAGCGCGCCGTCACCATTGAAGCACGCAGCGGCGTTATACGACACACGCGCACTACACGCCATGGAAGAGGAGCTCGCGATAATATGATTCTTCTTGTGTCCCCTTGACTTCCGCGCGAGGCGTCGTTGGTTTGAGACGCGCTCGCGTTCTGCAGCGGCGCGTCGGCATATCGATCCTTCCATGGCCAGCAACCCGCTTGCGTCCTGGAGTTGCCAGTGATGCATCGCGGACACAGGGCTGAAGCGTCCGACCACAGCCGCGAACAGACAATCAGGGAGGTGGGTGTTGAGCCCATGTTGCACAGGCCACGGCAATGGCCATGACGAGCCGAACCTTGCGCGCCATGACGACACCAGCTGGGCAATGCAAGTATCAGCCAGGTGATCTGGCTGACTACCGCCAGCCTACTGGGGTGGCTGGAAGGAACCATGCCTTGCTATGTGCAACTAGACCAGGGCCAGGCAGTAGTTCAGGTCGACAACCGAGAAGTGCTGGTGTGGTCTTCAGACCTACGTCGCAGCTGATACGTAGAAGCACTCATCGTCCGCGACATTGGCCCCGACACGACGGCCACGAGGACAGTCCTGCATCGCGTACGTACGTGCGGGAAAACCTGCCGACGCCTCTGGCTACCTGCCCGATGTGCAGGGGCGCCCGCGGATGGCCGCGGCGTGTAATCTCGCCAAAAGTATAGTTCCCCTTGGGGCTTCGTGCCAGGAACTACGTCTGGATCGAAACCGTAGTGGCCGCGCGCTTGGCTAAGGACATCCACGGGTTGCCCGCGGCGCTGCGCGGTGCGGCGGTCGCTGCGCATTCGCGTGCTGCGACAACCGCGCCACTCTAGAGTTCCACAACTACGAACCCTGGGGATACAGCCCTAAATATACGCGATATCGTGGGCTCAGCCCACGCGCGAATGGTGCAACTCATTAAGTATTCAAACCCTTGCGCAGGATTCGACGAAGACCTGCCCACGTTCAAGACCCGGCGGTCGCGCCATCACCAGGCGGGCGCGCTCAGGAGGAACAGGCGCGGCGCCCCCCGCCGCGGGCGATGGCCGTCTACCAATCATTATTTTGGCATCGGGGGCGGATCTCGAAGCGCGCATCTCAGAGGCATGGCGCATGGGGCCCTCGAGAGGAGAGGGGATTCATGGAGGGCGCTTCGCTGATGTACTCGCGCGCGGCGCCTGCCGACATGGCCGCTGGAAATGGCGCGTTTGCGACCGTTGCCGGTGGCGAGCAAGATAATTCTTTACGCTTCGCGTATCCCCACCAGCCCATCTCATAACAGCACGTCTTGCGAAGCATGCCGACAGTCGTGTTTATCAGGCGTGTGTCCCCGTGGCCCCGCATATCGCCCCTGCCCTTCCTTCGCCCCGCCTCCTTGTGCATCCTTTTTGCGGGGGGGGCGGGAGTTTGGGGGGGGCGGGAGAAAGACGAGGCGCAGGAGGAGGGAGAGAAAGCGGTGGGAGGCAAGAGGGACTTAGCGGAGACGACGACCTCAGGAATGATCGGAACATCGACGACGCACCCGACGACGACGACGACGTCGACCGCAAGGTCGGCGACGATCACAACCGCGACGACGACGACGACGACGACGACGTCGACGACGACGACGACGACGAGGAAGGCGGCGGCGACGACGACGACGATGACGACGACGACGTCGGCGACGACGACGACGAGGACGACGACGACTGGCGGGCGTCGTTGGGTGCCGTCGTTGTGTGAGTCGGAGGAGGTGGAGGGAGTGAAGGAGTTGGGAGGCAAGACAGAGGGCGGTCGTCGTCGAGTCCAGCGATCTTTCCCGTCCAGTGTCGTCGTTGTTGCCCTATTGGCTCACAGAATGTCAGTGTGTCTGTGAGCTTTGCTCCGCCCACGATCACGCGTGTTTCAGTATGCCAGCAACATATATGGTATATCTATTGTGTGTAGACGTGCATGTATATATAGTCAGATGTATATTTATGTCGGTATACATACGTATACATCTATATACATACATATACATATATATATGTATACATGTATCTATATATATATAGTACGGACGCAGTTGAGAGTCCATGGTGGGCGGGGGGGTCTGGCCCGCGGCCCAGGGCGGGGCCCGGGACTCGTGGACGGGACCCAGGGCCTCATCATCGTAGGATGCTCATCATTACCCTCATCGCTATGATGCGGGGGGAGGAGGAGGACAGTTACCAACTGCGCGTTGGCGACGCCGCCGCCCCCCCACGCCCGCCGGCGCCCCCGCAGTGCGGCTGCGGGAGGAACTGGGCCTCAATTCGTCCTGAGGCGGCCTGGGGGAATGTTTCAGCTTTGGCGTCTGGGATAGACGCCCGAGCGGTCCACTTTTTTGGGGGGGCTGGCGGTTCACGGGGGGCGAGGTGACCACCATCACCCCCCTTGCCGCGTCCGCCCTCTCTCGACGACGATGACGACGATTGCCCGCGTTCTGGCTGAAGGGCGGGCGTCGCAGCTCATCTCACAGCAGCAACTCTCGCGAAGCATGCCGACCGTGGTGTTTGTCAAGCGTGTGTCCGCAGGGCCCCTTCTATCGCCCCTGTTCCTCCTTCCTCCCGCCTCGGTGTGCATTTTCTTTGCGGGGGGGGGCGGGGGAAGGACGAGGCGAAGGAGCAGGGAGAGAAAGCGCTCCTCGTGGTTTGAGTCGTTGGGGGTGCCTTGCCTGGTCTGAGTCGTTCGGGCCCTTCTTCCTGGTGTGAGTCGTTCGGGGTCTTCGTGGTGTGAGTCGTTCGGGCTCCTCGTCCTGGTGTGAGTCGTTCGGGCTTCACGTGGTGTGTGTTGTTCGGGCCCGTCCTTTTGGTGTGAGCCGTTCGGGCCCCTCCTCCCTGTGTGAGTCGTTCGGGGCATCGTGGTGTGAGTCGTTCGGGGCCCGCGTCGTGGTGTGAGTCCTTCGGGCTCGTCGTGGTGGTGTCAGTCGTTCGGGCGCCTCGTCCTGGTGTGAGTGGTTCGGGCCCCTCCTTGTGGTGCCAGTCATTCGGCCTTTCCGTGGTGTGAGGCAGAGCAGCAGTAGTACGATGAGTAGTAGCAGCAGTAGTTGTAGGAGACTTCCTAGTAGGAGTAGAAGTAGTAGTGGGAGTAGTCACAGTAGGAGACGTCGTAGTAGTCGGAGTAGTAGTCGTTGTAGTACATGACTGAGGGTCGACGTCGTCGAAACCAGCGATCTTTCCCGACCAGCGTTGTTGTCCTTGCTACTCTGGCTTTTAGTATTGGAGTGTGGCGGTGAGCTTCGCTCCGCCTATATGTAACGCACGCGCTTCCTGTGTTTTTTGGCACGAGGTGGCTTGCGTGCGCAAATGCCGCACGTAGCCGAGCACCGCTACGAGATCTTCATTTTTGCATCTCTTGTGAGTGCCATTCTTCTCCAGTCGCCCCGCGTTCGTGTCAGCAGGTCGTCGTGGCGGTTAGCGCTCGGTGACCTGCAGGCACGGCGGTGAGTGCGACATGTTTCAGAGACTGGCTACTTTTGAGAGTGTCATGGCAAAATCCAACGTCATTGCGACAACAGAGCATTGATTTCCCTTCACATCTATACACGCATGTATCCAATACAGAAGCACGCAGAAATCTTCGGCGGTCCGACACACATCACGAACGCACAGAAAGACATGCACATAAGTTTAACGTTGTCCTTTGCCTCTTCCCAGCGTCCAGGGGCCTGGGGTCTAGTTTTCTGGCGTTGCAGGTGTTCCGAGTGTCAGGGGATAGTATCATACACAGTTGTCCTTTGTGCAGTTCTAGATAACTGCCAAGGTTCCCACAGACGACTCGATCGGGTTTTCCGCGGCGTGAGCAGTTCGGGCTACTGGCACTGGTGGGAGTCGGTGGGGCCTTTCCGTGTGTGTGTGACACGTTCGGGATCGCCGTGCAAGGAGTCGTGGCCTTTTGTAGAATTGAAATTGGTCGTCTCGGTTTGGTCTTCTCCCTCTTTTTCCTTCTTAGATTTTTGTCGTGCGGTCACGCAGGTTTTCACCTGCGTGGTTCGGGCCAGTGCCGAAAGCTACGGAGCGCCCAGGAGTGCTCCAGCGTTGTCGTCGCTGTTGCCACTTTGGCGTACAGCATTGCTGTTCGGCTGTGAGCTTAGCTCCGCCCATGAGCACAAGTTCCTTTGTCTGGGTTTCCTTGCTGTCGGCATGGGGAGGTGCTGGTACGCCCTGATACTTTGCCTTGCGTAAGGGGCCCTTTGGAGCGAGGAGGGCGAGGAGTTGTTCAGGCTCGTCGTGGTGTCCGTTGTGCAGGCCCGTCGCCCTGGTGCGAGTCGTTTGGGTTCGTGCGTGTGTGTGAGTCGATCGGGTTTCCCGCGGCGTGAGCAGTTCGGGCTATTGGGGCTAGTGGGGGTCGATCGGGCCTTTCCGTGTATGTGAGACGTTCGGGATCGTCCTGCAAGGAGTCGTGACCCCTGGTAGAACTGAAATGAGTCGTTCCGCTCTTCGTCTTCGTCCTCGTTTCCTTCTCGGAAGTCTTGTCGTGGGCCGACGCAGGTTTTCACGTGCGTTGTTCTGGCCATTTCCGAAGGTTACGGAGCGCCCAGGAGTGCCCCAGCGGTGTCGTTTACTGTAGTCACTTTGGCTTACCGCATGGCGGTTCGGCTGTGAGCTTAGCTCCGCCCATGAGCACGAGCCTTTTTCTCTAGGTTTCCTTGCTGTCGGCATGGAGAGGTGCTGGTCCGCCCTGTTCATTTGGAGCGAAGAGGGCGAGGAGTCGGTGATCATGCTCTTTGTGGTGGCAAGTTCCGGTCGTCTCCGTACTGCCGTCGCCCAGCAGACATGGCGGAGTGTTTGCCGCTAGAGCTAGTTCTGCACCTTCACCGGCACGCCGCCAGAGCACTGGTGTTCACGAAATAGGCTGTTGCGGTCACAGTCGCCCGCATTACGAAGAAGCCGATGCAGGATAGCAGCGGCGACCTCAATTGCATGAGGAAACTCCTCGCTCAGGTAGCCGCGAGTTTGTATTTCCATGTGTGCAGCACGACCCCGTTCACCGACGAAGACGCCTATTGGCGCGTAGATTTCGTGGGCGACGGTGCAACTGTGCAGCATCGCATTGCGGGGATGCTAGGTACGCTGGAGTGTCGAACATGGGCATCCAGGGCAATGCGCGTAGCGCAGGTTTTTGAGATTCTGTCATTGCCCACCCTCACGTGAGCCCACTTCGTTGGAAGCAGCTTCTCGGAGCGGATCGCCCCATGTCGGCAGCAGCGCCGAGAAATGAGCATGCTATTCGTATCAAGCGCAGTGGACCATGAGCAGCCCTGCCTTGTCGGCGGCATCGTTTTTCTCGCACGAGCTTGCACTGAAGGATTTGGTGTATGTCGCTGTGACGATGGCGCCTCTTTCGCGCCACAATTCGGCAGGTCCGTTTGGTTCTTCGCGTGGGTGCATTGGGTGAAGTGGTCCAGCTGAGTTCCAGGCGCTAGGTCTCACTGGAATGGATGACTGGGTCACCCATTCCGACCGGATAATCATCTTCGTCGTACCTCTGCAACATCTGTGCGACGCGGATTGCCAGTTTTTCCTCGGCGGATGCGTTTCAATCCCAGGCGGTCTGCTACGGAATTGCCGAAGCAAGAGCGTTGGTGGTGCCTAGCAGTGATGTTGCTCGGGGACCCTGACGGCGGCGGCACGGCAACGTCGAAAGCGGCGAGGACGGGCACGACCACGGCAGCGACACCGACGATGACCGTTTGACGACGTCCACGGCGACGACGACGACGTCCACGACCACGACGACGACGCCGTTGCCGAAGACCACGACGACGACGACGACGAGGATTCGTCGTGGATGTCGTGGAGACAACGACGTCGACGACTACAACGTGAACGTGAACGGCGGCGCTGACGACGCCGACGCCATGTCGACGACAGGGGGGGCACTCGTCGTAGCGCCTTCAGTCCGGAGAGCGAGTGGAGCGCTCGCGGCCTTCATTTTTGCGTCTCGATGTGGCAAGGTTCCTGAGGCAGGTGAGATCGGCCATGACCCGTGCGGGCTCGCCGCTGTCTCTCAGGATGATGTTTCACTTCTGGCTCCCTTGGCCTCGCCCTCGTGTCAGCATCGTTGTCGCGGAGACCGTCCGAGTACATGCAGCGCGGTCGCATGCGTCATCGTCCCGCCCTGTTATGCATCTTCTCATCCTCTTGCACAATACATGCGCGCTCATCTATGGAAAACGAAGACGCAGAACAGCCCACTCATCCACACAAGTACATCACAGAAGCACCCGACAGAGTTGGAACCCCTCGTCTCGCTGCCGTGGGCGGTCGATGGAGCGCCCGCCAGGTGTGGATGTAAACAGTCGATGTTCTGTATACCGCGTTCGTGTGTATTAGGCTCGTTGTGCGTTCCGCACCGTGCTGGCGGAGCTGCACCCGCCTAGTGGTCTCAGATCAAGATAGGGAGAAGAAACAAGGAGACGGGGGCAAAATATTCCCACCTGTAATGTGTAGAATAGGAATAAGGTTTCTCCGAAGGTTGCGGGTTCAAACAGGTCTCGCAGGGCCTCCCGAGAGACTGCCAGCGCTCAGTCCTCTGTGCGTTGCAAGTACGTGATTCGTTGTGGTCTCCCATGATGCACGGTGTGGCGGGCCACATATCTGTCCTCGTGTGAGGTTCTTCGGCCCCTCATTGCGCGTGCGCCGTTCGGATCCTTTATGGTGTGAGTCGTTTACGCATTTCGTCTTCGTGCGCTCCGTTCGGGCCCCACCATGGGCGTGGGTCGCTCGGGCATCTGTGGTGCGAATCGTTCGGGCTACCCGTTCTGGTGTGAGTCCTTCGGGGGCTTTCTTGCGTGTGAGTCGGTCGGGGTCGTCCTGGTGTGCGTTCTTCGGGCCACTCCTCCTGGCGTCAGTCACTCGGGCCCCTCCTTGTGTGTGAGTCGTTCGGGTTCGTCGTCGTCTGTGTCGTCGGAGTCCTTCGTCCTGCTGTGAGTTGTTCGGGCCTTCTTTGTCTGTTCGTCGTTCGGGCGATTCGTGGGGTGAGAAACATTTGGGATCTTCCTGGTGTGCGTCGTTCGGGGGCTCTCGTTCTGGTGTGAGGCGTTCGGGCCTCTCCGTGTGTGTGAGTCGTTCGGGATTCTCATGGAGCGAGTTTTTCGGGTTCTTCGTCGTCGTTGGAGTCGTTCGGGCCTCTCCTTGTGTGTGGGTCGTTGGGGTTCCTCCAGGGCTCAGTCGTTCGGGTACCCCGCCACCGTCTCGTACCCTTGCCAGTGAGCCCCATGCGTCTCCATGTTCGGTGCATTGCCGAGATTGCGTCGCATTTGCGTGAGGCATTGGGAGGGTCCGAAGATGTGTATTGGGAGCATGAAGGGCCTCATGAGTGGCCGTCATCCACAGTTCCTTTTCAATTGTAGTCGCTGTTGCCATCCTGGCTCACAGCGCTGCGGTGTGGTTGTGAGCTTAGCTCCGCCTATCATCAAGCTTTTCTGCCGTTCAGCTTTCTCGCGGTCGGCATGGACAGGTGCTCGTGCGCTCTTGTAACCTTGTTAGCAACCGGGGCACCTTGGAGCGAGCAGGAGGAGGGCAAGGACTTCGAGGAGTTCATGGTGAACACGTTTGGAGCATCGCTCCCTGATGGCGTTCCGTCGGGAAGTCAAGATGCATAATTTAGCTGCGCTCATCCTGCTCGGAATGGGTCGAATTCTTTGTTCAGGGGTCGTGCCGCTTGCCAATTTTCGGATGCAAGAGAGGCTCCGCGTGTCATTCTCGCAGTTCGTGGTGCATGGTTACCGCGTGTCGAGGGTGACGTCATCTACAGTGGGCCTGGGAAGCACTTGTCGAAGTTTTGGGTGGCAGTACGTGCCGAGGAGGAGGTGGTCATTCCTGTTGCTTTTGGCAACGACCGAGCGTCGCCATATCGTCGTCGCCCAGCAGACATCGCGGAGTGTCTTCCGCCGCAGCTAATTTGCGCAATCAAACTGCGCGCCCTGGGAGCCACAGAGTTCGCGGAGGAGGGCCTCAGGCAGAAGGTCGTTCACCATGCCAAGAAGCAGAGGCAGGATGGCCACGGTGAGGCGAACTGCATGAAGAAACTCGTCGCCCAGTTCGGTACGAGTGAGCCTCCCCCTCCCGAGCGTCCCAGCACTTCCTGGAAAGCTTGCGGTGACGCGGTTTTTGCGCCCGCTGATATCGTGGCTCGGCGGTGCAGTTGCGCCCGATTGGTGAATTTCGCCGTGCACATGTCCGCGGACTGTTGTGGCTTGGGGCCCAGCAACGTCGCTCGCAAGACCAGGTTCAACATCGAGTCCGAGATCGCGTCGGCCTTGCTGCATGCTGCGAAGGGCAAGTTGCTTTGCGAATTGCGGGCGGGGTCTGTTCGCAACGAAGATGTGGTGCGTCTGAAGGTTCACGACGACAATCTCGGTAGTGCTACCATCGTGTGCAACATGCACACGTGCACTGACAGGGATGCACGTTGGCGCGTAGATGCCGACGGCGACTTCGCAACTGACAAGCATCGCATGTTGTGGATGATAAGTACGCGCGCATTGTCCCTCATGGGCAACCAGGACAATGCGCTTAGCGCAGGCTGTCGAGACATTCGCATTGCTAGCCCGCACGTTAGCCCAGATATCCTGGACAACGCCTATCGGAGCGGAGCGCTTCATGTCGTAACGGCTGCGCCGAAGAAAGATTACGCTACTCGCATCACTCTGGAGCCAGAGGTGGCTGAAGAGGGAGAGTATCCCGGCGTTCTCCTGGAATGGGTTGGCAATCGACTCTACCAGCACGATGCTCTTGTCCGCAGCGCTACTGTGGAGCATACTCTGGGCCTCGGCGCTTTGCGGGCGGCGTTTTCCATCATGCAACCTGGGTCTGCCTCGTCAGTCGCAGTTGGGAATGTGCTTCAGAACAGAGTGTCTCCATCGTCTCCTTTCATGGAGTCGGTGTTGCGCAGGCGCTGCATTCAGCTGTCGGACGATCAGAAGCGTTGCTTGGAGATCATCAATGCCTCGGACAATCATCACCGCATGATCCAGGCTTTCGCAGGTACTGGGAAGTCGCTACTCCTGGCCGTGCTGGTGGAGGCAGCGTTGCAGCACGTCAACAAACAAAATGGCGCAGTGGTGATCGTGACTCCTTCGCGCAATTTGCGTGACTCCATATTACAAGGTCCAGATTTCCTCAACAAGGTGTTCGTGGCTTCTGATTTCGGGCCCCGAGTCATTTGGCTGGGTCGGCCTTCATATGCCCCTGCGGCGTTGAACACATGGGAAAATAAGGTTGCGGATTTGGTGAATGATCAGGTGCAGTTCCTGCGCGCACAGGTGCAAGAGCTGGAAGTGTTGCAGTTACGGCCTGCGTATGAGAGTCTCATGGCGTTCCGCATGTCTTGGGATGACTTGCCAGCGGCCGCATCCAAAGTGATTGGGGACGCGGAGTTCGCGGCGTTGGAGGTGTTTCGCGACCTTGCTCGCCAACACATGCGACAGATTTTCGCCATCAAGCGGAGAAGGTCGGAGCTCTGGGAGAACGTCACCAAAGAAGGCACCAACGGTTACCTCATCGTGTCCACAATGGATTCTTTCGTCAAGTGGCGGGCGGGAGCCATCAGAGGCTACCTGAACCGTTTGTTGAATTGCTTGGACATCAGCCTGTTCTGCATGGAAGAGTTTGAGTCCTACGACGTTTCCCAAGTTGTGGCTGCTTTGGCGAACGTGTCTGTACAGACACTGCTCATGGTGGGGGATCAGCATCAGAGAGTGGAAGATTTCGGTGGCCGACGTGCCCGCTCCACCGTCAGTTCCGACAGTCCGGAAGGCGCGTTGCCTTTCGCTCCGCATGGCCTGAAGGTGATGGCGAGGATTACACCGCGTTGGCAGTGAGCGTAGCTCCGCCCATGCAGTCCGCTCCGACAGGCAGCGTGGCCGTCCCTGAGGCCCGTCCGTGGTATGAATGGTGCTTGAAAGCCGAGAATGCAGTCCTCGACGTTTGTAAGAGGTGCGGCGAGAACGTGTGCAAGTACGTGGCGTACTGTTTTGAGTTCGCCAGCACATTTGCTTCCGACGCCTCTGTAGCTCGTGATACTAAATTGCAGCACGTATTCTACGACGGCGGCCAGTGGTGGAGGAGTCCAGTGCGGGGCAGTGGTGAAGTTGGCTGGCACGCTCTCTTGTTCGAATGTTTATGTCACGCCGTTGCTGCAGATTTGTGTGAGTATCGCAATCTTCAGGCGGAGGGGCAAGCCTTCCCACGACCCACGGTGCTGATCATCATGCCTCTGAGCAGGTCAGCGATCCCGCTGTGTTGCTTGATGCAAGCTATTTTCGATGACTCAGGTTTGGGCCCAGGGGTCGTGCACGACGACGGGAATGCCACAGGCGACAGGCACAAGCAGTCCATGAAGTGCGGGGCCCGGCGCGTGATCATCATCGACGAAGTCCCGAGGGCACCGAACGAGTCACTCCATGGAGTACATCGTTGTGTGCCCTCGGCGTGGTGTGAGTCGTTCGGGGTCCTCGTGTGTGGATTATTTGGGCTCTTCCTCCTGGTGTACGTTTCTCGGGCCCTTCGTCCTGGTGTGAGGCGTTCGAGCTCCTCCTGGTGCGACGCGCGTTGGAGTCCGTGGTCGTGTGAGTCGTTCGGGCCACTCGTCTTGGTGTGAGTCGTTCGGGCTGCAAGTGGTGTGAGTCGTTCGGGCTCTTCGTCACACCCAACGGCGGCGTTGGGGCAAATTCTGATAAGTCTCTAGTGCTCCCCAGGGGTCTCCACGTTTGCAATGCCTGCCGAGGCAATGAGCATAGCTCAGCGCACACACAAGAAGAGATATGTTCAGGTGTGAGTCGCTCGGGGTCCTCGTGTGGATTGGTGGGGCTCTTCCTTTTGGTGTGCGTTTTCCGGGCCCGTCGTCGCGGTGTGAGGCCTTCGAGCCCTTCCTGGTGCGAGTCGCGTCGGAGTTCGTCGTCGTGTGAGTCGTTCGGGCCCCTCGTCCTGGTGTGAGTCGTTCGGGCTGCGTGTGGTGTGAGTCGTTCGGGCTCTTCGTCACCTCCAACGTCCATGGAGTACATCGTTGTGTGCCCTCGGCGTGGTGTGAGTCGTTCGGGGTCCTCGTGCGTGGATTCTTGGGGCCTCGCTGCAAGGACAGACCCGCCAGATCATTCCATGTGCAAGCGGCGTGTGGAACGTGAGTACTGGAAGAAGAGCCTGACCCCGCAGAGCCACGGGTGCGCTGCTTGCAAAGATGTTTTTGACGAAGGCGTGTGGGGCGCGGCTATTATGAAACATCATCGGCATGACGATAAAGACCTCGTGTGCCCGGGCTGCGCGCAGCGAGGGTTCGCACCTGGCAACATCGACGAGCGCCAGTGCGAAGATTTCTTGGAGCACTTGGGCAGCCTCGCGTTCGACAAGTACGTGCTGTACAACGCGAAGAGGCGGGTGCAGGTCCGTTTGGTGTGCCTGGACTGTCAGACGAAGCTGCGGTGTGGGAAGTGCACAGCGGTGTATGAACTGAAGTGCTGGTCGAAGACTGAACGCAATAATCACACGTCTTCAAAGGGCACAGCTTTGGTTTGCAAAGCTTGCCGTGCGCTAGGATTCAACCCGACGGATCTGGAGACGTACATGTGCCAGGCTGCCAGAGGTGCACTTGCAGGTTCGGCGCCCGGAAGTTCAACCAAACGCTACTGAAGAATCACAAACATCGCAATCGCATGAAGCTACAGTGCAAGGAGTGCGTCGCTGACGTCGAAGAAAGAGCGCCGACCTGCGCAAAGCACTGCAGAAGAGCCAGCGAAAGTGCAAGTGCCATTGCCGCATTCACCAGGTCAAATGCCCGCTGACCCCCGTCTTGTTCGGAGAGAAACGCTGGCCGGGCAGCGACGGAGCGATATCCGCTGACGACCGCAAGTTCTTGGACGAGTTGCAACCGATGCCAGACTGGGGAGAGCGAGTGGGGAGACGAGATGTTTCCTCAATGGAGTTTCTGTTCGTGGGCTCGCTGAGATTAGTTTCTGTATTCTGTACTGGTGCTTGTTATTCTGCTGAGGTGATGGTGCTGGTTAGTGCACTCGCCGCTATTGCCGCGGATACAGTGGATTGGACGACTGGGGAGAGCGAGTGGGGAGACGAGATGTTTCCTCAAGTGAGTTTCTGTTCGTGGGTTCGCTGGCATTTGTTTCTGTATTCTGTATTGGTGCTTGTTATTCTGCTGAGGTGATGGTGCTGGTTAGTGTACTCGCCGCTATTGCCTCCTATTCTTGGTGATTGCGGGGTTCCTTCGGGTGTCCGGCAGTGGGCGGAGATGGTGTGTAGTCTCTCGTCCAGTACTGGGAGTACTTTGTGAGACACCGCTGCATCAATAATGGGCGGGTGCGGCCGCTAGCACGGTGCAGTGGATTCGTTCGGTGCTCTCCTCCTGGTGTGAGTAGTTCGGGCCCCCCCTCCTGGACAGTCGTTCGGGCCCCTCCTCGATGTGTGAGTCGTTCGGCGAGGGGCCCGAACGACTCACGCTAGGAAGGGCCCCAGCGACTCACACCAGGGCGATGGGGCCCCAACGACGCACACCACCTGCATTCTGGTTGAGGACGTCGCCGACGTGTGAGTCGACGGAGTCGGTTACGTGTAGGACTCGAGGACGACCGCCTTCTGTCTTGCCTCCCATCGCTTTCTCTCCCTCCTCCTCTTCCTCCTCTTCGGCTCCTAGTCGTAATAGTAGAAGTAGTACCAGTAGGATCAGTTGTAGTACTGGTAGTAGTATGAGCGCTGCCTTCTCCTAGTGTGACTCGTTCGGGCTCCTCGTGTTGTGAGTCGTTCGAAACCCGCGTCGAGGTGCGAGTCGTTCGGGCTCCTCGTGGTGTGAGTCGGTCGAGCGCCCCGTCCTGGTATGAGTCGTTCGGGTCCCTCCTTGCGGTGTGAGTCGTTCGGGCTCTTCGTGGTGTGAGTCGTTCGGGTCCCTCGTCGTGGTGTGAGTCGTGCGGGCTCTCGTGGTGTGAGTCGGTCGGGCGCCTCGTCCTGGTATGAGTCGTTCGGGCCCCTCCTTGCGGTGTGAGTCGTTCGGGCTCTTCGTGGTGTGAGTCGTTCGGGCCCCTCGTCCTGGTGTGGGTCGTTCGGGCTCCTCGTGGGGCCTCTTGGGGGCTGCTTGGGGGCGTCTAGGGGCCTCTTGGGGGCTTCTTGGGGACCTCTTGGGGGTATCTTTGGGGCCTCATGGAGGCGTCGCGGTGCCTCCTGGGGACCTCTTGTGGGCCATCTGGGGGCCTCTTGGGGCCATATGGTGGACCTCTGGGGGCCTTCTTGGGGGGCTTGTATGAGCGCTGCCCCTCCTCCTGGTGTGAGTCGTTCGGGCTCCTCGTGGTGTGAGTCGTTCGAGGCCCGCGACGTGGTGTGAGTCGTTCGGGCTCCTCGTGGTGTGACTGGGTCGGGCGCCTCGTCCTGGTGTGAGTCGTTCGAGGCCCGCGTCGTGGTGTGAGTCGTTCGGGCTCCTCGTGGTGTGAAAGGGTCGGGCGCCTCGTCCTGGTATGAGTCGTTCGGGCTCCTCCTTGTGGTGTGAGTCGTTCGGGCTCTTCGTGGTGTGAGTCGTTCGGGCCCCTCCTCCTGGTGTGAGTAGTTCGGGTCCCCCCTCCTGGACAGAGTCGTTCGGGCCCCTCCTCGATGTGTGAGTCGTTCGGCGAGGGGCCCGAACGACTCACAGAAGGAAGAGCCCGAACGACTCACACCAGGGCGAGGGGCCCCAACGACGCACACCACATGCATTCTGGTCCAGGACGTCGCCGTCGTGTGAGTCGACAGAGTCGGTTACGTGTAGGACTGGTGAACGACCGCCTTCTGTCTTGCCTCCCATCGCCTTCTCTCCCTCCTCCTCTTCCTCCTCTTCGGCTCCTAGTCGTAGTAGTAGAAGTAGTACCAGTAGGATCAGTTGTAGTACTGGTAGTGGTAGTAGCAGTAGTAGTAGTAGTAGTAGTAGTAGTAGTAGTAGTAGTAGTTGTAGTAGTGTAGTAGTAGTAGTAGTAGTAGTAGTAGTAGTAGTAGTAGTAGTAGTAGCAGTAGTAGTAGTAGTAGTAGTAGTAGTAGTAGTAGTAGTAGTAGTAGTAGTAGTAGTAGTAGTAGTAGTAGTAGTAGTAGTAGTAGTAGTAGTAGTAGTAGTAGTAGTAGTAGTAGGGTAGTAGTAGTAGTAGTAGTAGTGTAGTAGTAGTAGTAGTAGTAGTAGTAGTGGTAGTAGTAGAGTAGTAGTAGTTAGTAGTAGTAGTAGTAGTAGTAGTAGTAGTAGTAGTAGTAGTAGTAGTAGTAGTAGTAGTAGTAGTAGTAGTAGTAGTAGTGGTAGGTAGTAGTCGTAGTACTAACAGTAGTAGTAGTAGTAGTAGTAGTAGTAGTAGTAGTAGTAGTAGTAGTAGTAGTAGTAGTAGTAGTAGTAGTAGTAGTAGTCGTCGTCGTCGTAGTGGTAGTAGTAGTAATAGTGGTATCTGGTCGAGGACGTCGCCGACGTGTGAGTCGACAGAGTCGGTTACGTGTAGGACTCGAGGACGACCGCCTTCTGTCTTGCCTCCCATCGCCTTCTCTCCCTCCTCCTCTTCCTCCTCTTCGGCTCCTAGTCGTAGTAGTAAGTAGTGTACCAGTAGGATCAGTTGTAGTACTGGTAGTAGTATGAGCGCTGCCTTCTCCTAGTGTGACTCGTTCGGGCTCCTCGTGTTCTGAGTCGTTCGAGACCCGCGTCGTGGTGTGAGTCGTTCGGGCTCCTCGTGGTGTGAGTCGGTCGGGCGCCTCGTCCTGGTATGAGTCGTTCGGGCCCCTCCTTGTGGTGTGAGTCGTTCGGGCTCTTCGTGGTGTGCGTCGTTGGGGCCCCTCGTCCTGGTGTGAGTCGTTCGGGCTCCTCGTGGGGCCTCTTGGGGGCTGCTTGGGGGCGTCTTGGGGCCTCTTGGGGGCCTCTTGGGGACCTCTTGGGGGTATCTTTGGGGCCTCATGGAGGCGTCGTGGTGCCTCCTGGGGACCTCTTGTGGGCCATCTGGGGACCTCTTGGGGCCATATGGTGGACCTCTGGGGGCCTTCTTGGGAGGCTTGTATGAGCGCTGCCCCTCCTCCTGGTGTGACTCGTTCGGGCTCCTCGTGGTGTGAGTCGTTCGAGGCCCGCGACGTGGTGTGAGTCGTTCGGGCTCCTCGTGGTGTGACTGGGTCGGGCGCCTCGTCCTGGTGTGAGTCGTTCGAGGCCCGCGTCGTGGTGTGAGTCGTTCGGGCCCCTCGTGGTGTGAATGGGTCGGGCGCCTCGTCCTGGTATGAGTCGTTCGGGCTCCTCCTTGTGGTGTGAGTCGTTCGGGCTCTTCGTGGTGTGAGTCGTTCGGGCCCCTCCTCCTGGTGTGAGTAGTTCGGGTCCCCCCTCCTGGACAGAGTCGTTCGGGCCCCTCCTCGATGTGTGAGTCGTTCGGCGAGGGGCCCGAACGAGGGGCCCGAACGACTCACACCAGGGCGAGGGGCCCCAACGACGCACACCACATGCATTCTGGTCCAGGACGTCGCCGTCGTGTGAGTCGACAGAGTCGGTTACGTGTAGGACTGGTGAACGACCGCCTTCTGTCTTGCCTCCCATCGCCTTCTCTCCCTCCTCCTCTTCCTCCTCTTCGGCTCCTAGTCGTAGTAGTAGAAGTAGTACCAGTAGGATCAGTTGTAGTACTGGTAGTGGTAGTAGCAGTAGTACTAGTAGTAGTAGTAGTAGTAGTAGTAGTAGTAGTAGTAGTAGTAGTAGTAGTAGTAGTAGTAGTAGTAGTAGTAGTAGTAGTAGTAGTAGTAGTAGTAGTAGTAGTAGTAGTAGTAGTAGTAGTAGTAGTAGTAGTAGTAGTAGTAGTAGTAGTAGTAGTACTAGTAGTAGTAGTAGTAGTAGTAGTAGTAGTAGTAGTAGTAGTAGTAGTAGTAGTAGTAGTAGTAGTAGTAGTAGTAGTAGTAGTAGTAGTAGTAGTAGTAGTAGTAGTAGTAGTAGTAGTAGTAGTAGTAGTAGTAGTAGTAGTAGTAGTAGTAGTAGTAGTAGTAGTAGTGGTAGTAGTAGTAGTAGTAGTAGTAGTAGTAGTAGTAGTAGTAGCGACAGTAGTAGCAGTAGTCGTGGCCGTAGTAGTAGTAGTAGTAGTAGTAGTAGTAGTAGTAGTAGTAGTAGTAGTAGTCGTAGTACGAACCGTAGTAGTAGCAGTAGAAGTAGTAGTACTAGTAGTAGTAGTAGTAGTAGTAGTAGTCGTCGTCGTCGTAGTGGTAGTAGTAGTAGTAGTAGTAGTAGTAGTGGTATATCCAGTATGTAGTGCAACGGGTATGAGTAGTAGTAGAAGTACAAGTAGTAGTAATCGTAGGGGAAAGGGTAGTAGTAGATGTCTTTTGGAAGCTGCTCGGAGGCCTCTTGGGGCGTCTTCGGCGCCTCTTGGCGCATCTTGGGGACCTCTTGGGGGTATCTGTGGGACCTCCTGGAGGCGTCGTGGTGCCTCCTGGGGATCTCTTGTGGCCCATCTGGGGACCTCTTGGGGCCATATGGTGGACCTCTGGGGGCCCTCTTGGGGGGCTTGTCTGGGCGCTGCCCCTCCTCCTGGTGTGACTCGTTCGGGCTCCTCGTGGTGTGAGTCGTTCGAGGCGCGCGTCGTGGTGTGAGTCGCTCGGGCTCCTCGTGGTGTGAATGGGTCGCGCGCCTCGTCCTGGTAGGAGTCGTTCGGGGTCCTCCTTCTGGCGTGAGTCGTTCGGGTTCTTCGTGGTATGAGTCGTTCGGGCCCCTCGTCCTGGTGTGAGTCGTTCGGGCTCCTCGTGGGGCCTCTTGGCGGCCTCTTGGAGCCTCTTGGGGCCTCTTGGGGGCCTCTTGGGCCTCTTGGGGGCCTCTTGGGGGCCTCCTGGGGCCTCTGGGGGCCTCTTGGGGGCCTCTTGGGGGCCTCTTGGGGGCCTCTTGGGGCCTCTTGGGGGCCTCTTGGGGGCCTCTTGGAGGCCTCTTGGGAGGCTCCTGGGGGCCTCTTGGGGCCATCTTGGGGCCTCTTGCGACCTCCTCAGAAGCGCAAAGAAGCGCTGCCCCCTGAGAAAGACAAAATGAGCCCAAAACCATTGTACAATCAATGATTTTGCTATGAAGGAAGATGAGCGCGGCCCCCTCGGGAGGCCAAAATGGGGCCAAAACCCTCGTAAAAACAATGATTTTGGCTTCACAGAAGAGGAGGGGGCTACAAGAGGGTCCCCCCGTCGGGGCCAGAATCCTCGTGAGGGTCGTCGTTTTTTGGCCCTCCCAGGCGTCGAAAAAGACCCCCCTGACCACCCGCGGGACTCCCTCTCCAGGCCCAGGGGGAGGGGGTAGGGGGAGGGGTAAACCCCTCCCCGAAGGGGAAGAAGGGGGGTTGGCGGGTTGAGAACAGAGAGAGCTCGCTAAACCACTCACGCCCAAAGGGCTGGTGGGATTGACAGAAAGGGTACCGACGTCAGGGCGGCGCCAAGGAGACGCGCCGCGCCCCCTCCACAACTGGCCGCGACGAGAGTTCTGGCTTGGATTCTGTCGAACACTGTCAGAGCGCAGCGCCTTGATTTACCGCAGGCGCGCCCAATGTTGTCTTGGCGGAGCATCGGCGCAGACTACTCGGCGACGGCTACAGAACCGCGATGCGCGCGCGCGTCGCCTGCGCAGCTGGCGCCGCCAAGCAAGACGACCTCCCCGCGAAGGCAGCAATGCAGGCGAACCCCATTTATACACCCGCAGCTCTGTGCGCGGAAATTAAGGTCCGGTCTAACAGTATTTTGGTTCGGACGCAGGAAAGCGAGAGCGCGTCGAACATCGCGGCGTCTAGATGCGCGACCAGAAGGGAAGTTCGCGGAGAACGACTGGGCGACGTGGGGCGCGCCTTCAAACTGCGCCCAGTGCTCCGCGGGCCCATTGAAGTCGAGGCGTTCGACGCATAGGCCTCCTCGCGTCAGCTAGTCGCAAAGACAACTCGCGCGCACTGCCGCGCGCGCGAGGTCCCGGGCCATTGCTTCCATGGACATCGACAAGGCATTCTTAGAGGGCATGGCGAATCGCGACTTACTGAAACCACTGGCGAGGCAGAACGCACGGCTTGCTTCGCGTTGCCACCTGGCCCAGCTCCGGTGCTGCGAACGCTGCCGGGCTGCGCGTCTTACGACGAGTCGCGCCGCTGCTCGCAGCTCCTGATGCCGGGCACCAGCGCCGAAGACGCCTCCAAGGCGTTCTCGCTGAGACTCGGGGCCATCGCGAGAGGCTTCGAGTTCTGGCCAACTTCCCACGGCGAGGAGTTCGAGACAAGTTCAAACTTCCTCACAGCCCAACACGTAGGCGACATAGATATGGCAGGAGTCGAGGACACCATTGGCAAGTACGTCAAATGGGTCGGGCGTGCGTTCAGCGCGTGTGAGCTCAGCGAACACAGCTGTAGACGTTGCGCCGCACGGCATACAGTTACTGAGAGCGGCCGCGCCCAGCTCGACCAAGAGGAGTAGACTATACACTATGGCCCCCTACAACGCCTTTAACTGGTTGGAGTCGAAGCAGAGGAGAAGGCGGCGACAACTGTGTCAGATTGGTGTATCAGTTTACCTGGTATGCGTTAATCGGCCAATTCTTGACAGCGGTGCATGTGGTCTCTGTATATCGTGTCCAAGAACCGTTGAACGTACAAGTGCGTCGACTCAACGTCGCAATGCGCAGACTGCAGACTACAACATGACCCACATCACATTAGACACCACATGATGCCAACTTGCTACTTCGTGGGCACACGCCGAGTGGAAAAAGGCAGTCGGTAATGTCTTAGATGCGCGCTGCATGCAGGCCGCGCCGACTACAAGTACGATGTAGCTACTCAGCTGATGCCCCTCACTAGCAGTAGCTCGCAACTTGGAGGACAGCTACCCTGCCGCCGCTGCGTTAAGCGAGCTAAAGGTTGGATCATTTACTCCGACGCCAACCAATAATTTGTTTGAACTAGGCGGTCTATGAATTAACGCACTGCGCACCATCGACGTCCAGTCGGTTTTCAAGCCCTTTTTCCAGTCAGGGCCTTAAGATGCCCACTGCGCGCGCCCTTCTAGGCAGCGTCACGCGGGTCCGGCAAGTGATGGGAAGTGGTGTCGTACGTAGCGCGCACTGGTGTGGCGCACGTGGCACGACGGCCGCTGGGCACACCAAAGGCTGCATTGTTCGTGAGCTACTTCTATCAGGGATGGCTGGCTTTTATGCATCCAAGCGTGGGATAGAGCGCAACACGCCGCACAGGCCATCCCAGGCAACATATTGTGAGCCTGGCCCACATCGGGCCAGTAGGTGATGAAACATGAGCGGCAGCATGACAACGTGCTTGTCGTTGCCCTGTGATGGGCTTCATTTTCAGCGTTGCAAGTTTTGGTTGTTACAGTTTTTGTTCAGACACCCATCATCATTTGATTTGGGTGGACTCGCTGCTCAACTGGAACGGCGAGTCTACCCCCTTTGCGTACACTACTGCGCCAGCCTACGGTTGAGGTTTCTCGTGGCTGCCCCCGTTGCGCCCGTTGCGGCAGTACGTTAATGACTTTTTGTGGCAGCCTCATTGCCGACGTGAATAGGTTGCCCGCCATATTGTTATTGCTTCACCTCTGCTGCTACAGCTGTAGTTTCAACATAATGTAGCTTTACGTGGCCCGGCGCTCGGTTCCCACCCCCTGACCTTGCAGTGAAGCCAGGCCCGAGCATATCGAGCACCGTGCCTACGTCCGCCACCATGTGTAAGTCAAGCGGCGCCGCTCTATTCGATTACCTTGCGTGCGAGGTATTACTGCTGCACCGAAGCAGCGGCAATGGATACGTCAACATCCTTCGGCGATGTGCCTTCCGATCCCATGTTTTATCTTTTATCCACCAACTCGTACGTACTGCATGGGTAAGTTGTGGGATACGATCGTACATCTAAGGGGTATTGTACGGTACGGTTTACCAGACCCTGTTCGATCGGTGGGTGGACGGGCAGGGACAGAACAGAAGGGCGAGGTTGACAACGCGCCATTGCGGGCCAGTGCAGGACGGAGGAAAAGGCTAACCTGTCCCTCCCCTTTTACACAGCCCACGCTGAGCGAGCTCGGTTTCGGCCTTATGCGAGAAATCGGGGAACTGAGGGACAGGGGAGGGGCGAAGGGACGAGGAGGAGGAGGAGGAGGTGGACGAAAATGACAGCTACGGTGACCGTGGCACGACGGGCGCGGCGTTTGCGATGGCGAACGCCACGGGGACGACGTCGTTGTTGTTATTGATGATGTGGATCATAATGTTGGAATTGGTGGCTCTGAATAGGGTCACCAAAACGACAAAGGCGGCGACGACGGTGACGACGACGATGACGACGACGACGACGACGGAGGCGGAAGGTGGAGCGGAAGGCGTAGAGGAGGTGGGAATACAAGAGGGACGTGGATGGGGAGGGCGATGGCGAGGACGACGGCAGCGACGGTGGCAACCAGGGCGAATTTGACACGTATGTTGATCATGCTGATGGTGGTGCTGATGGTGATGATGATACGGATGATGATTGATGTTGATGATGATGTTGACGGTGATGGTGATGACGATGGTGATGATGATGATGAGGATGATGACGATGATGAAGATGTTGATGAGGACGATGATGATGATGTTGATGATGATGATGGTGATGATGGTAGGAAGGACGATGGCGATGATGGCGACGATGATACTGACGACCACAACGGTGGCGACTACGACGGCAGGAGGGGCGCAGTATGGGAAGGGAAAAGGTTTGGAAGGGAGATGTGAGGACGAGGACGTCGACGACGACGACGAAGACTACGACGACACTGACGACGACGACGCCGGCGACGACGACGAAGACTACGACGACGACGACGACGACGACGACGGCGGTGACAGCGGAAGGATGGGGGGAGGGGAAGGAACAGGAAGAGGACGACGGTGACGCCAGTGACGACGGCGATGACGATGACGGTGGTGGAGATGGCGACGGCGACGGCGATGACGATGGCGGCGGCGAAAGCGATGGTGATGATGGCAATGATGGACGATGGTGATGGTGATGACTGGGATGCTTTTCTAAGGATTGCTGTCGCGATGATGGTAATGACATAAATTGTGATGGGTGCTTTCGTGGCGAAGCCGACGATTGCGGAGGGAGTGGCGGATGGCGTAGGGAAGGGGGCGGTGGTGGGGGAGAGGAGGAGCAGGATGAATCGGATCGGATCATGAGGCCGACGACGACGGCGGCGATGACGGCGGCGACCCCAGCGGTTGCGATGGCGACAGCGGCCGCGAAGACGGCGGCTGCAGGACGATGATTATGATTATGATGATGATGATAATGATGATGATGATGATGATGATGATGATGATGATGATGATGATGATGATGATGATGATGATGATGATGATGATGATGGTTGGGGTGGTGGTGGCGGTGGAGGTAATGTTGGTTATACTTGCTTTTACTAGCATTGTCATCATCATTTGAATTGTTTGATTATTCATTATGATTGTGATTACAGTGGTGGTGACGATGACGACTGCTGTTATGAGATGAGTCGTATGATAATGGTTGAGATGGTTACGACGATAACGATGATGGTTGATGGTGGTGACGACGATGGCTGCGACGGTGGAAGGAGGGACAGAGGTTTGAGGAAGGGGAAGGGGTGCAATGGAGGAGGAGGGCTGGAGGAAGACAATGACGAAGATATCGGCGGCGGCGACGGCGACGGCCATGGCTTTGGCGATTGCGATGGCGACGGCGACGGCGAAGGTGGATATGATGACAGTGGTTATGATATGAGGGTGATGATGATGAGCACGACGACGATGGCGAAGACGATGGCGCCGGCGGCCGCGCCGATGGCGGCGATGGCAGAGACAAAGTGGGAGGACCGGATTTTGGAGGATTTCAGCGCTGATTATGCAATGAGCATGTCAGCAGAGGAGGCGGAGGACGGAGGGAGGGCGACGGCGGGTGGAAGAGGTGAAGGGGAGGACGACAACTGCGACGGCGACGACGACGTCGATGGCAAAATTAGCAGCGACGACGATGACTACGTTTGCAGGGTCGAGAACAATTACGGCGACTACGATGCGACGGAGCGGCGGATGCCCCGTCGAGGACGACGGCGACGACGACGACGATAGCACAAACGATGGCGATGACGGCGACCGTATGCTGGTGATGATGGTGGTGCCGCCCCCGCGGGAGGAGCGCCAGCAGCGCGCACAGCAGCACGCGCGCCAGCCGCCGCCGTCCCCGGCGCCGCCCCCGGCGCCACCCCCGGCGCCAACCAGGACGGGCCGGGGGCGGTGGCCCCGATCGCCTGCCGTGCCAGGCTCGGATCTCCCCTGAGATCCGGGCGTTGCAGATTTTGCGCCACGGGCGTTTTCCGCCCCAAGACTTTCACAGATCGGTCCAGCTCGAGTGTCGCCGCGGAAAGATAGGGTCCAGGGCTCCGGTCGAGATCTGTGCCAATGTCCCAATTTTCAACGTCTGATCCGAGGATGGTTTTTTCAATCCGGGCGTTTTCCCTAATTCCAGTTTCGGCCTGCATGGCCCGTTTTCGGGCCTGGGGCCATCAAGAAAGGGAAGGGGCGGGTAGATGTGGGGCTGCGACTTGGAGAACACATATCGGAGAATGTTTGGGAAGTGCATCGCCACCAGGGAGGTTGCCAGCCCCTCATGGAGATCGAGGATCGAGGAGGAGGAGAGGGAGTCGGGCGGGGCTAGGACAGATAAATCGTTTCAGAGCGTTTCAGGGTGCTCGCAGAGCTTTCCAGAGCGCTCTGTGACGCCAGCGGCGTCCGACATATCTTCTGGAAATGCCACCGATTTATCCTGGTCCAATTTTATCTCTGTCCTGGCTTCGTCTTCTTCATGACTTCAGGGCCCCCCCAAGCGGTATGTTGACCACACCGCGTGGTGAGTCAGGGGGGATTCGGGGTCAGTCGTTCTCTGGGGGCGTCTCGGGCGACTGGGGCCTCCGAGGTCCCAAGGCCGTGCGGTGACGGACCGCATGTTGAGGTCTCTTGGAATTTCGAGGTCACCGCACGGTCCGCCATCACGCGGCTGTGGCACCCCTGACTCCAGGAGAATTGAGGGCCGAGGTTCGGAGGTATTCAGGTTGTCGCCCCCGATCGGTCGAGGGCCACAATCTGAGAAAACGCACGGGCCGGAAAATCATACCTTCGCAGATTTGGGGCTTGGACCCTCCGCCTCGTCGCCGCTGCCGTCGCCGGCCGCCACCGTCGCCGCCGCTCCCGACAACGAGGACAATGACGACGACGTCGACGACTCGGAGGTGACGACGTCGACGACGACGACCACGGCTTGGAGGTGAAGTCGACGACAACGTCTTCGTCGTCGTTGCAGTCGTCGTCTCGTCGTCTTCGTCGTCGTCGTCGTCCCAAGAAATCCGATGCCTTGATTTTTCGATACGGGATCCCCGGAAGTCCCGACCATTCCCCAGAGCCAGTTTCCCGTCCAGAGTCATTTTTTGACGGCCCGGGGGCCTAGCGAGGGCCCCATGCAGAGGCCGAACATTAACTCTAAGATTGTTATTTCATGTTTCGCATGCGTTGGATGCCTGGGCCAATGCCGTTTCTCATCGTCAAACAGAACGAACAATCATGACTGGAGCCCTGGACCCCATCTTCCTGTTGCGGTTCGAGCCAGAGCGATCCGTGATGGCCTTGGGGCCCGAAGCAAGGCGACATCCAACGCCCGGATCTCAGGGTCGAAGGTGACGTCGCCGTCGACGACCTCGGCGACGTCGTCGAAGTCGACGTCGTCGTCGTCGTCGTCGACGTCGTCGTCGTCGACGTCGTCGTCGTCGTCGCCGTCGACGCTCCAGCCGCCGGCCGCTGCCGCCGCCCTCCGCGGCGGCTCTCCGCCAGAGAGGCCACCAGCGCCCGCCGCGCCGCCGGCGCCCGCTGCGCCGGGCCTGCCAGCGGAGGCGCGCCGGCAGCGCGCCTCGCGGCGCCGTGACTTTGACGCGACGACGACGACGACGGCGGCGGCGGCGACGACGGCGGCGGCGGCGGCGACGACGGCGGCGGCGGCGGCAGCGGCGACGAGGTTGTCGGCCACGTCGTCACGATGACGTCGAGTTCGACAACGACGTTGAGATCAGCGTCCACGTCGACACGACGACGACGACGACGACGTCGAGGTCGTCGTCGTCCTGCCTACCTGCATTGTTTTGGGTCTCAGGGAGACCAGCGCCGTCGTCGTCAGGGTTCATGTCCCCCCCGGGGGCCAGGAAATTACTCCAGGGACCGATTTTAAACAGATTTCGATTATAGTCATCGTCGTCCTCCTCCTTAACCGACTCCCCGATGATTTCATGCTGAACTGACGTTGACGAAGCTGGCGAGCGTACGATTCGAGCTTCTCTGCTCAAGGATATCCCAGCGCTGCAAGACGTGAAGATGGCCTCACATGTAAAATATCTGAGATGGCAAGTTGTGCCAAGCTATTCGGAAACGCTTCTCTGATTTCAAGTCGTCGCTAAATGGTGGTCTTGATCGGTCGGTATCCCACTCGCAGACACCCCCGCAAGCGTCAGCAATAGCACAGCTCTCTCGGTCCCGATTCGCCTTGCCCAAATGCTCCCAATTGATGGGCGAGCTTTGCTGAGGGACGAGTACGACATCTTCAGTCCTGCGTGTGCCTCCCAGCTTCTTTCGCAAGTGCGATGCGTTCTGTTGCGTTTGCATGCGTGCGAATGCTCTCGCCAGATTCGGCTCACGTGCTGGGGTCTACGAGCTCAAGGCGCTGCGCCACTCAGACTATCAAGAACAGGGCAGCCGAGATCGACAAGGGAAAATAATCGGCGGTGCAGACGCTCCTGCTTGTTGAGTGGATGCGCGGTGAGTGGAGGGCGCCGTGCTAGCAGCAACCCACCCGCGTTGCCCAGCTTGGCGCCTGGGTTTCCTCTTCACTGCCCCGCTGCCGCCTCCCCGCCGCGGCTTTGAAGGAATGCAGGCGCAGCAGGGCGTGGGGAGCTGCGGGCTCTGGCTGCAGCGGCCAAGGAGCCCATGCGGCCACGACGACTGCCTCTTGGGGTGCTTCGCTCGTGAGTCCACTCCACACAACGCCTCGTGCCCCAGCCTCCGAGGCCTCCTTCGCCTCCCCTCCAACCCTTTCACCGTGCTTGGCCTAGCGGCCCCTGGCGAATACCAGTGCGAAGCCTGCCCGTGCACGCTGTGCTGCTGCGACGCGCCTCGGGGGTTCTCGCTTTCCATGCAGGCCGAAGCTGAGGCGACCCATGGGGACCAGCTAGCAGAGGCCCAGCATAGAGCAGACGTTGCAGCAGACGTCGCACGCCGCCGATCAGCACGCGCCGCAGAAGATCCCCCCGCTGCTCTGTTCCTTATCCCTCGCCGTCCTCGCCGTCGTCCTTCCGTGAGATCCGACGTTGCGAGCAGCACGCAACATCGCGAACAAACATAAATGGCGGCCTAGACCCAATCTGAATGCTGCACTTGTCGAACCAGATAGATCCGTCAAGACCCTGGGGCCCGAATCGGGGCGAAAACGCCCGGTGAGAATTACTCTGCGACGTACCCAACCCTGCCTCCACATGTGGCGACGATGCACCGGACCGATCAATACAAGCGAACATGTTGAAGGAAGGAGCCCAGCGAAATGGCGACAGTTACGCAGCTCCCCAGGGAGCGGCGAGGGTCTGTCTCGCCATGGTGTGTTTGCAACTCCACTGCGCTGGGCCTCCCGGGAGCCCACGAAAGTGGCGACAGTTGTGGAAGGAACCCGTGTAATACCCTCATATATACTCCTTATCCTTACCTCTCCCGCACCTGGCCGTTTGGGCTCAGGTACTGAGTTGGAGCGATCGTACCTTGATCGCGTGGGAGGGAAAGATATCCATCTATCCCTCCATCTCTCTACCAACGGACCAGGGGTTCTGTACCCTTGTACTTCAACCCCATACACAGGTTATCAGCCCTTTAACGCTCACCTTCACCGACTCGACCGCGGTGACCTTGCATGCGAGCCTGATGGAGCCACTTCGGCGCACGCGCCGTAAGGGTTCCATTGGGGCTTCGCGTCCAAGCTCTCCCACGGCGCGACGGCTCGGTGACGAGTTGGAGAGCATTAGTGCGGACTGTGTTGGTGTTCCCGATACCCCCCCCCCAGCTCCCAAGGACCCGAGGCGCGACTAGCTGCTGAACTTCGCCGCAGCGCCGCCCGCGGGGGGACAGGAGAAGGAGTAGGAACAGGAAGGAAGGAGTTTCACACGCCGACCTTCGATCCTCCCTCCCCTTCCCCGTCGGGAGCAATCCCAACCGCGTCAGGCGAAAGCCTTACCGGTCTCGATACTCCAGGGCGCTTTCGCGCTAACCGCCGATGGACCTCAGGTGCTGGGACCCCCAGCCCTGCGACCGTCCCTGTGGCGGAGCACGTAGCTACCTTCGAGGAACTCAGTAGACCAGTGTCGGCACAGCCACAGACGCGGTACCCCAAGGTATCATCGGATGAGACACCACACACACATGGTCCGAGTCGCAGCTCGTCCGCGCGCAACCGCCGTGGAGCCCCAGGCCCATACGGCGAAAGCAGGTCGAGCCCGCGCACTGCCTCTCAGAGGCCATGCACTCCCCGCGACAGGGGACACAGGGAAGCTGACGCTCCCCACCTCTCCATCTCAGACGACCAGCTGGCGGAGACGTCCGCCGCAGGTGACATAGCTGAGCTCAGAGACCAGGTTGAAACCTTCGTGTCCAGCCAATACTCTGGACTATTACAGAGCGTTCAGACGAACGCCACCGACACTGCAGCCATACGCCGCGATCTTGACGGCGCCTTAGGGATCATCGATTCCAGGATCGCCGAAGATCGACGCATCATAGGAGAACTGCAGTACCAGGTTGATCGTGAGGTGTCACACTCAGGTGAACGAACGGCGATGGTCGAGAACCTGCGCAACTATCTCGCGCAGATGGAGCAACAACTTGTGATCGTACGCGACACAGGCATTTCTGCGGTCAGGATTTTACATGATGAGATCCACGACCAGCTCCGTAACCGACCAACTCCAACCGAGGCCACAGACCTCGGCGACGTTCAGTCTCAGATCAATGATCTTCGATCTTACCTAGACCACACTACGGCGACGCTTCGTGCCGAAGCACACACAAACTCGTCGAACCTGATCGACATGTTGCAGCGTACTGAGAGAGTCATCACTCAAAGGCTTGATGCGACCAACGCTGTCGTGCAGCCACTCGCTAACCGGATCTCTGACATAGAGCAGCGTTTTCCTGGTGTACAGGACGCCCTGGCAGAGTTGCGTGTCGGACGAGCCCAGACTGGCCAGCTGGATTCTCCTCCCACGGTTTACGATTTCGCCCGCCTCACTGACAGGTTGCAGGAGGTTGAGAAGGCGGCGGACCACACGCAGTTAGAGCTCTCCCAGGTTATTCATGAAAGAGATACTGAGAAGGTACGTGTAGAGAGTTACCTCGCACGTCTGGAAAGCGAGATGGAGGCACAAAGCGCCCGTCTCCGAGCATACGAGCATCGACTTGATCGGTATTCACAACGGTCTCGGGATACTGATGAGTATACACGCCAAAAGGTGGGTCAAATACAAGAAGACATGACGAGCTGGACAAATCAGCTGATCGACCACACTAACGACACCAACATTCACCTTCGACCTGCAGCCGACCTGCACAGGCCGACGGCAGCGTCCGCCGAAGCACCACAAGCTTCAGCAGGACAACAACGACGTACATCTCCAGGAGCAGCCTCCGCGGCAGCTTCTGCACAGACACGTCATGTGTCTCCTGTGCGCACAGAACCAACCATCGACGGTGCACCGATACCCTCACAACCAGTGTCTGCGGTGTCGGTCCATACAACGACGCCTATCAAGGAGTCAGACACCGTCCGAGTACCTGTCTTGCCTAAGATCACGCAGCTGCTGGAGTGGCAGCAAAGAGTGCGAAAGAACTTCGGGGCCGCCTCAGGGCGACCATCCAAAGCATACGCCTTCCTATGCGTGGCAGAACAGCCCGAATGTACATTCGAGGATTTACAAGACAGTGGAGACTTTGAGAGCATCGATTGCAAACTCGCAACCGCTCTGAGCGACATCTTATCCTCAGACTTACGCTACCAAATCAGGCTCATCGAGACCAGAGAGCACAAAGCAGGACGCATGCTCAAAGGACGCCAGATATACTGGCATATCCTACAGTCCTACAAAGTGACAGACGTCGACGACGACCTGCACGATTTCGAGCGCCTTAAAGAACTGAGGATGAGAGACGAAAATTTGCAACGTTTCATTACCGATTGGGACGCCTTACTCTTGGAATGCCGAGAAGTACCCGATCCGAAGATATTGGAATCGCTATTTCGCACACAGATTCGTAGACATGCATGGATGAAACAAGACATGTACGAGTACCAGCGCATGAAGATGAGCGACCCGAATCGTACCTACGGTTGGCTTTGACAGCGTGTTCTGGACATACTGGAGATTAAACAATTGGAGAATAATCAAAACAAGCTACGGTACGAACACGAGACACGATATCAGGTCAACGTGTGCGCTGCATGGAAGAAAGGCAATTGTCGCAATGGTGAACGGTGCAAGGCTTTACATACATATTCCAGGGATTGGAAGAACAACAAATCTTCCAGAACATCAGCGGCTGGTGGCAACCCCCGCCGTAGCATGTCCACTCCTGCGAATCACAAGAAGCCGGCATCAAGGCCATTCTGCTTCGATTTTGCCAAGCGCAACACATGTGCCAGAGGTGATAAGTGCAACTTCCCGCACGTCGCACAGTGCAAGGATTTCGCACAGAACAAGTGCACAAAAGGCGACAAATGCAAATACGCTCATCTCGCACCTGGTGCAAAGACTCCTGAACGAAGCCCGAGTCGACCACGGACTTCCAGCCAGGACAGCCGTGGCCGATCACCATCCCGCGGATCAGGAAGCCAACGGTCTTCACAACGCGGGGGGTTTCGCTACGCAAGCGATTCACGACAGGGACGTGACAACCGACGCCAATACGACCGATCCCGTTCGACATCCAGGAGGTCCCAAGACTCTCGCAGCCAATCGAGAAGTCGTTGCGACAGATCTTCGAGATCTACCTCCCGAGGACGAGACAATCGCGGCGGCGGACGCGGCAGTCCACGCGGCCGTGATAGATCATATGGTAGTGACAAAGGACGTGGCAAGCGGTATTCGAGCCGCGGATCGCCCCGTGGTTCTCCCAACACTAGAGCGCGTTCTCCTGCCAACTTTAGACGTTCACGCCGTTCAGACCGCAGTTACGTCATCCGTGACAAGACCCTCATGGCCAACACTAAGGCCACAGCGACATCTACCAAGACACGTCGTCGGATACGCTTCGACGTACGCATCGTGGACTACTACTTCCATACCATATCTGGCAGAGCCAGACTGGACAGATGGAAAGAGCTGCCGAATGAGGGTGACATCGCCAAAGTACCAGATCCATTACCACAAAAATGGTGGGATGATAGTGCAGAGGCCTTACGAGAATGTCAAAAAGAGGCACAACTATTGTACGACGGACTGTACGACTACCGACACAACAAAGGGTCGGTGGCCACACCAACTGCGATCCGAAAGCATGGCGACACTGTCAAGCAGTCATCCAAGACTGCCCAGACGACAACAACGACAGAGCAAGTCGACCCTCCACGTTCGACTGCAGCATTGACAAGGTCTTGGGTTCTTGACAGTGGCTCTGCCCATCATATTCAGGGAAAACATGAACTTACGCAGACCGAGTCGGATCGCATATCTATTCGCGAAGAGCATATTCTGGAAATTGCAAATGGTGATCGTACCGTCAACGAGCACTACGACATACGGCTACCCGAGGTTGGACTGCATAGTTCAGCCCTTGCTTGACCAGACTGCCCATCATTACTATCAGTGGGAAAATTGATTGAGGTTGATGGCTTTCGACAGCTTTGGGACCCTGAGCTGGGCTACATGCTTCAGGATCCGGGGGGCCAATGGTATAAGATCCCAGTCAACAATCGAGTGCCAGAGTTACGACTCGACGACTTAACACGGATACCACCACCACGTCAGCACCCCGCCGTCGTCAGCGAAAGCGTTCATCCGCCCGCTGTAACGACACTTGTTGGCGCTGCAAAACTACAGAGCAACCAGCCACTGCAGATGAGCTACGACCCCACATAGGGACCTGCCCCAAGAGACCACATGTCGGAGAGGGAGGAGGAGCACGGACCATCACGGTCGAAGAACCTCCCGACACACGCACAGACGAGCCCAACGTGGACACAACCACCGACTCGCCTACGTCTCAGACGCAGTGCTCTCCTCCACAATGCGGGGGGTTAGATATAGCTCAAGCAGACAATGACATACCGACAGAGACACCCACACGAACGCATCCAGACAACGATCGAGTTCTACCCAACAGACAAAAGAAACCGATCGACCCGATGCATTACATGACTCACAGCCCAAAACATCCTGACTGTGAGATCTGTTCTCGTACGATGGCACAGAATGCCCCGTGTAGACGACAGCGCAAACCACATCCACCGGCAGACCCCACCGAAGAGGATAACGCCTACGAGGCTTTTGTCCCGAAGAAGTTCGGTGAGGCTCTAACTGCCGACCATATCGTACTGGCCAAAGACGATGCCGCGGACAAACATGGCGACAAATATGCACTCGTTGTCCTTGACAGATATACTGGCGTCTTCATGGCCTACCCAGCGCTACACAAAGACGCAGCTACTACAAAGGCATCCTTTCAACAGTTCATCGCCGCGAACGATGAGGTAAAGCATATCTACACAGACAACTCTGGAGAGCTTCAGAAAGCTTGCCGCCAACTGGGATGGAGACACGACACGAGTACGCCACATCGTCCACAGACAAATGGATTGATTGAGCGCGTTGTCAAAATTGTCATTCTTGGTACCCGAGCTGTGTTACATATGTCTGGTCTGGGACACGAATGGTGGAAAGAGGCCATGCAAGCCTTTTGCTGTGGACACAACTTGGTGCATACATCCACGGGCGTTGCTGCCCTCAACGAGGAGCACGCAGAAAAGACAGCTCATGAAATAAGATTTGGCGAAAGATTTCCTGGGCACTGCATACCATTCGGTGCTCGGATATTTTGGAAATGCCTCGACCCCGAGATTAACAACGAGACTGCAACGTTTAAAGAAAACACTCGGGAAGGGTTATTCATGGGATACCACTTACACTCTGGTGGACGATGGTCAGGTGACTACCTTGTTTTGGACACGGCTACATACGCCAAGAATCCTGATGGTGAACTGTGTCATGTGCACAGAGTCAAAGACATCATCATCCCTGATGGCAAGTTCACCTACCCCGTGAAAGATGGCACCCTACGACATCACAACCCGGAGGCACACGACGAGGTGAAGGCCTCTACTTCTCGCCCCTTGGGCGACAAGCCAATGCCTGATCCTCCACTTTCCTACCCTAAAGAATGGGATGATCCGTCTATGATGACAACGGAAGATAACGCTGTTGATATCCAGACATCGGCTTCTGAAGTTGCTGCACCAGCGCCGGAGCCAGACTACTGGGAACAGCGTGGATATTGCGTCATCAGACACATTCGTACCCCAAGAAAGAAACTGTTCATACCGACGGACGACGTCATGAATATACCGGTACCTGTTGACCAACTCGACGTGACACGAGATTTCAAAACGACTTCTACTTTCGAGGGCGAAAGTAACTTCCGAGATGTTTGGGATGGTGTTAGCGCCAACGACCACAGGGAATTAAGTGAGCCGTGGACAGGCATCATTCAGTTCTATGAGCTTCCAAAAATAACGCCAGACGGCAAAATGGTGGTTCGTGGACGTGAGACACGTGCGCAGACTACAACACGTCCTGATCACGTTCTTCCCGAGCATTGGAAAACACTTTCTCGTGGACAGCAAAAGAAAGAGATCGATTACGCCAATGACGTTAAACGAGCTCGTGAGATTCGTGATCGCGCCGCATTGAGAGTGTGGACAAGACAGGATAAACAGGTCAACAATTTCCGTACTACTACATCAGGCGGACCAACCTGGAATACCGTGGAACGACGGATTACATACGACACTGACAATGGCGACGTCATCCGCGATGAATGTCAAAGGCGTGACAAACAAAGAAATACTGTATGCCAAATTACCTGGTGGGCCACGTGACATTACCACGGTACTATACTACCGTCAACTACCACAACAGCACGATGGAGAAGAACGTGCTTTGGTATTTGTGGATAATGAGGGAACCGACTTTGGGACTCTGAACCCGCTTATACGCAAGTTCACCCAGTCGGTCGTAATACCAACCATGCCACGTGAGACCAACTACACGCCGGCACACAGAGATAAAATACCAGATTCGACATGGTCACGCCCAGCATTAGTTACCAGAAACCTGAGTAATAAAGAAGTTGCCGCAGAACCACGTGCACAAGAAGCCCTACGAAAAGAATACGAGAGATTGGAAAAGAAACAAGCATGGATGTTGGAGACTGTTGCAGAAAAAGCTGATATTGAGGTACAAGCTATCCGCAATGGAACAAAGGTGCATTTCTTCAATATCTTGGAGTTATCTTCAGTCAAACATGAGGAACTTCCTCCTGATCTCCGTAAATTCAAGGGCAGAGTGGTGGTTCAGGGCAATACAGGCAAAGATGAAACTGGTTTGGCCGCCATATTCGCCGACGCCGCTTCCAGTGCTTCGCATATAGAGGCTTCCAAACTTTGCGATGCTACTGCGTTATTACCGCAATATGCGGGAGAGCAAAGTGACGCACCTGGAGCTTACACGCAGGCATTATTATACGGCGACGGACGAATTGATCCAGTTGATACTTGGATTACTATACCTAAATGGCGACAGCCGACATCATGGTCAAAATGCAATAACCCAGTGTGCCGATTGCGATTGGCACTATACGGACACCCTCTCGCAGGTGTCTTTTGGGAACGAAAATGCCATACATGCTTAGAAAGCGTCGGTTTCGAGCCTATTTCAGGATGGGAATGCGTATGGAGACACAACAAACTGGGACTGATACTTTCAGTATATGTGGACGATTTTAAATTGGCCGGCCCAGCTCATAATCTACAGACTGGCTGGGATTATATTCGCAAAAGCGGTATCGATTTGGATCCACCTACTCCATACTCACAATATTTGGGTTGTGGACAACAAGCATATGATGTACCGCAGAGCATTTTCGACAAAAGAATGTCCACAATACGCCCTATGTTACCTGCACATAATGAGAAAGATTACAATACGGCCAAACACGTTCGTGGTATTCGACATGACATGCTTGGTTTTACAGATCAGTGCATTGAGCGGTACCTGGAATGCGCCTCCAAGCGCGCCCAGGGAACAGGGTCACGTCGGAAACGATCCGACTCGCCGAGGGCTTCGCGATCCAAATCGCCATCTTCCTCCGGGTCGGTCGCCAGACCTACCAGTGTGCTCAACGCACGGCCACGATCATACAGCCCAGCAAAATCGGTCGACACAACTTCTACCAATACCATGCCCGCCACATACCATGATCTACCCGACGCAGAGACCCCTGGCATCGAGGACACCTCCTTCACTGAATCCGACTATTCAGACGAGGGCGTTCTCGGCCAGGACGCGGCAAGTGCACTAATGAAGATCCTGTACTTGGCACGTTGCTGTCGCTTCGATCTTCTACATCTGGTATGTATGTTGGCCAGAGAAATTACCAAATGGAATACTAAATGTGACAAACGTCTACATCGGTTGATATGCTACATCAAAACGACGCGTACACATTGCTTACACGGATGGATAGGTGATTCGTCAGACAAGTTATCCATCATGCTCTTTACTGACGCCTCGTTCGCTGATTGCATTACATCATCCAAATCCACTACCGGTGTTTTTGCTGCGCTTGTTGGACCCAATACGTTCTTTCCAGTCAACGCTGTATGTAAGAAACAAACGGTTGTTTCACATTCATCAACTGAATCGGAGATTGTTGCTCTCGATTCCGCACTACGACTGGAAGGGTTACCACTACTATCATTCTGGGAAGCCGTGGTGGGAGTTGCCAAAACATGCAAAGAGAAGAATACATGCCTGAGTTGCCATCGACACGTTGACCCGGCGATGTGTCCTACATTGGCAGCCAAAAAGAAGCGTAAACCATCGCCTCGCAAGGCACCCCCTACTCGGGGATCTTCTCCTAGCCGTAGGCAACTACCGCTAAATACGGATTTACCTACGACTCCAAAGAGACGTACAATATCCCATGAAGGTACCGTACTACACGTGGATCCAGAGCCAGCTCCAGAGATCAGTGCACCGAAAGTACGTCTTATCGTCCTGGAGGATAACCAGGCCGTTATCAAAATTGTCCAAAAGGGACGTACACCAGCACTTCGTCATCTTCATCGTACTCATCGTATCAATCTGGATTGGATATGCGAAACATGCCAAATTGAACATATCGAGCTTAAATATGTAGGAACAAAAGAGCAGATCGCAGATATGATGACCAAACATTTCGAGACCAAGAAAGCAGACCTTTGGAAGGACCTCTTGGAACACTCGCTTATTTTTCCTGTTACTCCGATACAATGTCCGCCGATACGAGGGCCTCGGAGGCCCGACGGTTTACCTCATGAAGCGGAACCTCCTAAATTGAATGGATGCCCAGAAAAATGCAAGATATTGCTGACGGAAAAAGAAAGATGGGGCGATGTAGGATCAGAATGCGGATTTCAGTGTGTTGGGCAAGCTAGCCACGAGGGACTATGTGCATGCATGTACCACATTGGCGTACCAGCCGCAGATATTGCGCCGCGCACACCTCGTTCACGCGCACGTTCACCGCACGGTAGACATCCCCGCCATCCTCCCTCACCTCAACGAGATGCAGAGAGAGTTAGGACATTGATTATTCGTTCACACCGCAGCAATTTTACGACTCGAGCTGCAAAGCTTACAAGCATCCTGTTTGTCGCTTGCGAGGCGAAAATAAGTGAGATCGGTTCTAATCCCGACCCCTCCATCCACGAGATGGATCAGGCACAGCCGCTCAACCTCGTCGGCTGGCCCATCGGCTACGACAAGGAGTACGACCCGAACGCCAGGGGCGATGACCGCGTGGGCTTCGCGTACCACGCTCAAACTGGTCGTCCTCGTGACCCCGAAGATGGTTACATATGCATACATCAACGGCGTGCCGATCGGAGCGGAGAATTTGATCTTCGCGTACCCGACGAATCTTCTATCCGTGAACTTGCCCGCTTCGCGTCCGTCGAGGCTAAGAAATGGGCCAACACCGAGAGTGGATCCGTCGGCGGCAACGCCAACTACGAGTACAACACGTTCACAGCTACGCCGTGGCTATCACTCATGCGTGCTATGTGTATGATTTCCAGCCTTTTCAATCGTAATCCTTCAGTACAAGACAGTGTTCGTGGACTACATGATCATTTGAATGCGACGATCCCAGGATCAGACCGCAAATGTCCACCATCAAACTTTACTACAATGATACTGAAGACGGAGTGGATGATGATTCACAACGATTGGTCCAAAATTGGCAGTGCAGTTCTGGGACAATACACCGAGGACAGCGTTACGGATACGCAAAGATATTACAACAATGGTCTGAGTGCACCATCCGATGTATACCAGAATGGATTGGTAACGCCATGCTATGCTCCTAAAATTGATCGCGCAATGGCCAAGCTACCTACTCGTCCACCTGGCATCGCCAGGACATCGGATACATCTGGACACATCGGTCACATCGTCGAAGATAATTTGGTCACCAACACGAGAGCATTTTCCGACCTTACCCAAACAAAGAAGTTCCGCCGCAAGCTTACTACATGGTTGACTGCGCGCGGAGGCTTTGGAAGTATCGGGTCAAACTCCAAGACGGTGGCAACACCATCCGACCATCCGAATGGTTGGGTGGCGATATTGGACGATCCACAAGATACAGAGCGTACCTACCGTTGGACACCATACAACGAGGGCAACGACTTCTCCGGCGAAGCTGCTGACCAGATGGGTTCGAATGACCCTGGCCTGTTTCCTGGCAATGATGCTGACCCATTTGAGCTGGACCACGCAAAATACAGTGCCTTTTGTGGTGGTCGCTTGGTTTCTACCCTATTATCAGACAATGGGCGGCACTCCCTCATACAAGAGGACTTGGGACTACTATTACATCATGCGTTTGGGCCATCGGGTCACGCGTACAAATGGACCAACTTATACACTGACTCAACATGGATCATGCATCCGAAGAAAGGGACTAAGGGTGCAAAACACAAGAAGTACCCCACTTTCGGCATCGACGAGCTCAACGCTGTCCAGAAGAGAATCGACCTCGCCAAAGCATCGAATACTGCTCTTGTACCGCTATTCATGCCATGCCTTAACCGCGCGGAATACATGGGAGGCGCTACTCTAGAGCACCTGCCGACCATGATCCGCGACGACATCATGATGTGGGCATTCTCTTTTGGCAATTACAGGGAATGGTTCAGGCAGAATGACACGCCGATTGGTCAAGATTGCGTTCTCTTGCCTGAAGCTGGTTATGAAGGCGTACGATACGGAATGGAGGAACTACGCAAGCAACGTTTCGAGAAAGAGGAAAGCCGTATCAACGCCCTTCTCAACAATCAGTTTGAGAACACCCTCGAGCAGCGCAATATGATCAGGAAGATCCGCGAAGCCAGAGGCCTCATGTTTCAAAGCGACAACGCTTCCATCAAGAAGTGGCGCGGGTTGAACGAGACCATCTGGGAATACTGGGCCAATGATTTCCCATCATCCATAAAACAAAGACACTATCACAGGGGACTCAATGTCATGGTAGTATGGAGCGCGAACGACATCGCATGTGCCAATCCTGGACAGAACACCATTGACATGCGCCGACATCACAGTCGTGCTCCTACCAACGTATACGAGCTCCAAAAGATGGAATGTGAGGGCGGCGCCCCGACGCTCATGCCCGTACACGTGCTCGTGGACGTATCACGTTTTGTCGACGTGATGCAGTATTTCCGCTGCCCCACGGTCGTGGGACCTGGAAAAGCAGCGCAATGGGGCGTACACCCGAACTTTGATCACCACACGAGCGACTTGATCACTATCATGCAGAACCGTGGTATCACTGTTCTTCCATCCGACCATTGGGTGGATACGTACGACAGGGTTACCCCACAGGCTTGGCACGCCAAACAGAACAACCATAACATGGCAATGTTTACAACGCAATTCTGCGACGCAGTATGCTATCGCAATTTTTGCGCCTTGATACAGTCTCTTCCTTCTCAGCCATATCCATTCAGGCCGCCATTGCTGACTGCTGTCACGGACAACCAGGCCTACACACAGGCCAAAGAAATCATGGCAGCCCTCGACTTCAGAGAAAAGTTGACAAACGAATGGAAAAGAGACCTCAGCCTCACAACGTTGATGACACAGACGGCAAACGAGATGGCTCATTGTGCGTGGATGGCGTCATGTGCCGAGGGCACATTGCCGGCATCACTGCCTGCCGAGACGGGCGACACCACTGAGCCGACTCCTGGAAGGTCGACACGTACGCCAGCACCTGACCCTGGCGATCCTGACCAAACCCTTCCTGATAATGATCCATGGGTTATTGCATACAACGACTTATTCCAGTACCTTATGCTGTTGATCAAAGAATACCCTGGGGCTTGGGCGTCTTGGCATTCTCTTGAGAAAGATGAACTTCTAGAACCCAAGATCGTCAAAACTGTTGAAGATGCACATGCAGTTACTTGGGTTGTATTCGAGCAATTCTTACATCAGATCAAAGATTTGGATGGAGACGATAATGCGACCAAATCAAGAATCATTGCAGAAGAAAACAGATTGTCTTCTCACCGCATCGGCCCAGCTGCCGAGAACGAGAAGAACATCGAGGCATGCAAAACATTCTTCAAGCAGAATGCACTGGATCGAGTTGCTTTGGGTCATGACCCTGATGTTCCTACATCCGTATGGAAGGCAGCTGATGACACAGCACAGCCAGCCCCACCAGGCCCATTGCCTGATCCACTGCAACCTGGACCGCAATCGATAAAAGCGTCGCAACCATCGACTCCAGAGCCCAAAGCAGAACAACAACCAGCAGATCAGCTCCCAAAAGCTGAGGCGGTACCGATCCCTGATGACGGCACCGACCTTGAGGCAATGGAGCTGGAGGCAACTCCTGCCGAGGAGGAGCCTTCTCCACATGAGATGAATATATTGTCATGACAGGACAGCTGTGAGCGTTCCATGCACGAGGATACCAGCAAGATCGGGATCTTCGATAACTCATGCACTATTCGCGAATGGAAGCTACAAGCAGGCGTCAAAGATGACCATCCATACATGTGCCCAAATGTTGCGGGGCACGCGTGCGACCAATGGATTTGCCTGCATGGGAGACCAGGAGTGGTACGAGCAGCTACTGCATGATGATAGTGTGATTGCTCATGCGCCTAACATTGCACAATCTGGTTGTTTCCCAGAGTGGGAATGGATACCATTACCACATTACGACGATGTACGTTATGGTCCTGAGCTAATTGATGAAGAATGGCTGGGAACAAACAAATACATGAGCAAAGACATCACGACCATGTTACGCCATGAGATTCACTACACAAATTTTTGGATCAACCAATTTCATGACAGACGTATTAATATCTGGGAGAAAACAACAAAGAATGATTGGAAGATTCCAAGCAATTGGAAATCATTTAAAGACATGGTCGAATGGAAATTCCGAGATCGCAAAGACAGACACAATGGACCATCCATGGAAGCGGCAGTGGCACATTTCAAGAACGACGGTGGAAATGAAGGATACACCGATTGGAACGACGACTATCCGATATTCATTATTCGTGCGTTCCAGAAGCATATTGACCCGCAGAAAAACAGAATCGAGATATATGCCAAGCCGATCCCTGAAGGAGGTGACCCCAGCGCTTTTGACTGGAACAGCGTCATTGCTATTCGGTGCGTTGGTGGTCACAGTTGTGTCAACCCATCTTCCAAGCCATGGAATATGGGATGGGAAAGTCTACAGTGGACAGATGTCAAGTATCTCCATCATGGGACAGCATCCCGTGCCTGGAAGAACATATTGAAGACAGGGATCATTCCTGGATATGTTGAACCACATTCTCAGAGAGACAGAAATTATAAACCATCGCAGCGATCTGAGGCATTCTTTAGTTCCAGCACATATTTGAACAATGTTCAAAAGAACCCACATACTTCAGTGGAATCGTACAAGTTCAACAACTACAAGAACGAGGTCGAGCTGGTGATTAACATGGAAATCGCCACAAAAGCAGGTTGCAGATTTTGGTTGGGTGCTCAGGGCGCTATCATGACAGAGGACGTGGTACCCGCTGCGGCAATTATTGCAATTCGCCGCCTCAAACCACACCACATGCATGGCCAGCAGTTGTGGCCAGACGGCGACCCATGGGACTACCCGCCATTGGCAGCAAGAGAGCCATTGAGCAAGTACGAGATTTGCGCCTGCCTCCCTGGAGAACTTATTGACGACCCACCTGGATTGGCACCTATCGACCCCGACCACAACATGGAGCCTCCAAGGACGACGCCAGCATCAGCACCCTCGGCCAGGCCGGGGGGAACCCCTGCTGGCCGTACATCCGCAGAGGACGCCTTGGATGAGCAAATAGTACGCGCTATGATTCAGGAGACCAACCACAAAGCAGATGATAAAGAATGGTTAATTGCATTGTCACATTGTCGTGAAGCTCTTCGACCAATCACATCAAAGATCATGCAAAAAGATTGGGATCGTCGTCCTGCATTTAACGATGTTCGAATGGGCGACTTCATTGTCATTAAGAATTGGGGTTCTACCAAATGCTTCCACTACGACAACCACTGGCCCAAAGGCAATCACAATACCAAGATTGCCTTGTCCAAGGGACACATATATGGTCCAATCATCCATTTCGGCATCTTCGACAAGTTCTTTGCGGTACAAGTACCTATTCTCAACTACGGTTTACGATGGGTAAATATCTGGTATAATGACAAAAGCATGCCCCTCAAGGGCGTCGTATTTGCATTGCCGATTCGTATCGAAGAACACGCCATCGATCCAACATGGATGGAGACTGTCCTGAAAGGCCCGACATCATGCAGCGAGGAGATACTACAGCACAAGGTTAGCGGCAGCTTACCATACCTTGGAATGCCTAGCATCCATAGACCACGTATTCCGCGTACACCACCAAGAAGGCCCGCTCCACGGACACCTGATCCAGACGAGCTGGTGGCCACACCTGCCGAGGACAACGCTCAGACGGGCGAAATTCCTCGACAGGGTGCAGCATCATCGCATGATCCACTGATCACTGTAATCGTGGACATATCAAATATCGCTCTTACTGCCGATGAGAAAGCTGCGAACGACAACATGTGAGCAGACCTCTCGGCAGACATCCAAGCAGAAGAGCAGATTGAGGCAAGCATCCTCGACAACATCATTGATCCGCCATCGAATTTCCTTGACCATCCAGATTGCGACCCCGACGAGGATTCAAGATGGATTAGACAGTCTGATGATTGCCGCGTGTATTGTTGGACATCGGCGTTATTGGTGGATTCGCCTATGATCAAGATGAAGCAGATCATCGAGCTACACAGTGGCGCAGACAGAATCGTGATGGACAAAATTCAGTCACATTTACAATTTGAAATTCGATTTGGATCGACAGCATGGAATGCGGAGTCATATCAATTAAACTACAATCATACCCACAAGTGGGCACGTGACTTACCCAATTGTGGTGCAGATCATTTCTTCAAAAAGTTGGTGCACGACCTCGACCCAGAGACTATCGAGGAGTCGACCACAGGCATCTTTCAATGGATTTCCAAGGTATACCAGAACACATTGAAAGATAGTATTGTGGAACTACCAGATTTCGCCAAGGAAGTCATCCATGACAACCATCCTGCACTTCAGGCATTGCGTGGCCTATTCAAAAATTGGGCTGTGACATACGGTAATCCAGATTTTCCTGCATGGGAAGAGCTGGTGGAAACACCTGCTGCGCCTCGAGAGCAAGGCGCTGAGCAGGATATCCCCCAGGACCCAGGCAGTGTTGCCTCTGCAGCCCCCGATCAGGAAACTATGGCACGTATCATAGCCGAGCAGACGGGGCTCAAGCGCGAGGAGGGCGACAACGAGGCTACCCTGCAGAAGCAGGCTCGCCGTCTTCGTGAGGAGAACGTATGCCATGGCGGTACTGAGGATACCGACAACGTCAAGATAGAGTACAAAGGACTGCCAGGGGAAAGGTTGTCTCGGATCGAGATCGAGGGTTTAAGCAGATCGATCGCTTCCAGACCGAACACCGAGATCAATCGTGAGGCGATCAATCAGATCGGTCAGAGCCTCGCTCGCGGTCAGGACACCCGCTGGGGATCCCGCGATCACCTGACTTCGGCTGGGGCCCCCGAGACGATTTTGCATCCCATACCGCTCTGTCAGAATTGCGGTCGAGATCTGTCCCTCGGGATTGTCACAGGTGACGGCACACTTTGTGATATCTGTTGGCAATACACTGTGGCCGTAGGCGCCACAGGTAAGAGCACCGCCACACAGAGCGATCTCGCGTACCTGCAGAAGTTGACGAACTGGATCAAGACGACGTTGTCCGAGGACCAGATCGCGAGATACATGAAGGATAGCGCACACGTCATTATGACGGGTGCGCGATCGCACATAGGCACAGAGAAAGATCAGTTGCGGAGATTGGCCAATGCGTCCAAAAAGAGGTACCAGAAGTGGGTCGAAGCCGGTCGCCCGCCTGCACACGAGCGCAGATTAATGGGCGAATCCGAGGACGACCGACCTCTGTACTACCCATTCGCCAATCTCATACAACGCTTTCTCAACGACCTCAAGTTCCATCATCAGATGACAGGTGCCCGCGTGAATGTCGGCAAGAAGCCCTGGACCGTCGAGGACATGCGCGACGCGTGGGACATCCTTGACGTCAGCATTAGGACAGGACAGGCTGGTCGGAGAAAGTGGTGGCTGAACGAGGGACGCATTGACAGGCAGACGCGGCAGGCGCGCGGACTGGTTACGGTTTCTCTCCCTCGAAGGGACGGGACCCGTGAACAGTTCACACAGCGCAAGCTTGCCGCGATCGCCAACGAACTGATGGGCCCCCTCGATCCGTCACACACCGACCAGAGGGGGGGTAGTACAGGGATGAGAACCGATCCCGATGCACAATCCCAACAGTCCGATGACGCCATGGAGCCGCGGCTGCCGCCGCGCCCGCCGCCGCGTCCTGCTCCTGGCGACGCTGCTGCATCCAGCGCCTCAGGCGCGGAGGACTACGCGCCCGCGATGCCGCGCGCCAAGAGAGCACGCACATCTGATTGCGCTGCTTACTGGCGCCACAATCTCGAAGACAGCGATTGGGGTCTTCGATACTGGAGTTACTACATCAAACGTTGGATCTACATTGCGATCAACAACGACGAGTATGTGTACATCCAGGATATCACGTACAACGATTGGTTCCGCAACTGGACCCCGAGGACAACTTGGGAAACGTTTACGACCAGCTACGCGACGTACAACGGCCAGAGGGTGTGGGACCGCAGGTTCTACAAGGACGGCGACGCGTAGTGAGTCGGCCGCAAGGCCCACTGTTCAAGAGCAGAACTTCCTTTCATCAAAGTTCGCCTTGAGCGGTGGCTAATATATTCTTTTAGGCCACTTCAATCATTCCAACAAGTGGCCGTGCACTCATATATATATATATATCTTTTGCGATCACCGGGGCAGCCTCCTAAGGAGCAACGCCAACGGGAGTCGCCAAACAGATTTTTATACATCCTTTTCGTGTTCATCAACGCGACATTTTGTCTGGCCAGACACTTGCTTTACACAAATTTGCGTTTCTTTTCAGAATCGCGTTCGTCAACACGATCTTGGCATGCATATATTTTAGGCAGACTTGTGTTTCATTTCAAGATTGTGTTCGTCAACGCGATCTTAGCATGCATATTTTACCAATTTGAACAATATTGCGTCGAGAATAATCTGCTTGCTGGTGGCAACACCTGCCTCGCAAATCCTGCGAGGCAGATTGCATGTTGCCTTAATGGTCAGATCTACTTTCTCCGCCTACCCTTGTCTCATTCTTCTTCCCCCTCGCGTGCCGAAGCGTTTTGGGGGGCGCACCGAGGGGGCGCCAAAGTGCGCCTGGAAAAGAAAGGGGGACTTAGGGTATCTCTTCTTACCTCACTTTGCAGCTGTGGCTTCGCTGGTTTTAAGCCTCAGCTGCCTTTCTGACTTAAGGACTAAAGGAGTTCAGAGGTTACGGATTCCTATCCTCTGTTCCCGAGTCCTGCCTTAACGGGCGGGATTCGGGACGGGGGGTGTGGAAGGAACCCGTGTAATACCCTCATATATACTCCTTATCCTTACCTCTCCCGCACCTGGCCGTTTGGGCTCAGGTACTGAGTTGGAGCGATCGTACCTTGATCGCGTGGGAGGGAAAGATATCCATCTATCCCTCCATCTCTCTACCAACGGACCAGGGGTTCTGTACCCTTGTACTTCAACCCCATACACAACAGTTGCCCCCAAGGGAGCCGCGAGGTCTCGGCTGGGTGTGTTTACAACTCCTCTGCGCTTGGCCTCCCAGGAGCCCACGAAAGTGGCGACAGTTGCGTCCTCCCTCCCAGGAGCACACGAGAGAGGCAGAGTCACAACGGGGCTGCATCGCAAGCAACGAACTTCCCGATGGCGCACCGCAGCTCACCGAGGTCGAAGGACCAGTGCTAGCGAGCCTGCAGGGCTGCCAGCACAGCCCGCTGCTCGGCGGGTGGGAGAGGAACCGCCTCCCCGTCGCACAGTCTTTGACTAGTGTACGGGTTCTCTCCCCTTGAAAGCTTGCCTCGACGACATTTGGCCTGCGCATTGGCAGGTTCTCCTTCGCATGGCAGACATAGCTTCTTGGCCCGCCCGCTTGAGAAGACCCCGCAATTGCCACAGAGCACAAAACCTCCAGCACGCATGAGAACATGCTGTCAGCTGGGTGGCCCCTGCGAGGGTCTTGCTGGCAGCACAAAGCGGGCCACCCTCGCATGCACGTTCCTGCAAGGCGTGCGAAAAAGCGCGCGCATGCCCTGTGACGTACTCGAGAATCTACCGCACGGCTGACACCTCCAGGCCTTGCAGTCCCAGACCAGGTTGTGGGGGTGGGTCCCAGGGGGTGGACCCTCCCGAGCACGCCTAGGAAATCTAACCCCGCTCCGAACCTGTGCCTGGCGGCCAGAGGTGCCCTTGAAGGTACCTACTTGCATGGTCATGTTGGCTACAAAATTACACATAATGACAGAATCCCTGGAGCGTTGGTGCCAGACCTGCCTCGACCAATGTGGGAGACCATGAAGGGCTGCGCCCTTCCTGGCCTGCTTGTCCGCCTGCGCGTTACCCAGGACACCGAGGCGGGCCTGGCCAACGAGGGAGTCGGGGTCGCGGCCCGAGTGGGCCTTCACCTTGACAACTTCGAGCGCGCCAGGTTTTTGGTACTCGTCTCGCACGAGCAACCAGATGCGTCGCCACAAATCTGCATGCGGCCGCTTGGCTTTAGTGCACCAGGTCTCCCCTCTCTGGAAGCCTCGATGCACAGTATAGTTGTCAACCGCAACCTGAAGTGGGGCCCTCCCGTGCTGCAGGACCTTTAATAGGCCCATTAGTTCAGCTCTCAGGACCGAGCCCATCAGGCGAGGTCTCCCCCCAGGGTGCCACGACCCGCCTTGACGACACGACCGTCCCCGTCGAGAAACGCAAATCCCCATCCGAACGACTTGCACCCTGGGGGGCCTATCCCCGAACCACCGGAGTACGCTAATCCCGAGGTGAGGGGGTCGTCGCCGAATTCAGGGTCCAGCCCCTCAAGGTAATCCTGAACAAGTGAAAAAGGGTCGTCAACAGGGTGGGCCGTGAGGCCTCGCGAAAATAGGAGGGAGGAGGGCGTTGAGTCCACCGCTCTCTGGGCAATCTCTGGCACTTCCTCGGCCGCAGCGTTGCGGGCTCCATTCAAACCTGGGCATTTGCAGAAACGGTGGTGCTGCGTGCCTTCCAGAGTTGGCACTCACGAGAGTCGCTATGCCCAGCCTTCCAGACCTGGTCCTGAGCCCAGAAAGATTTACACACAAAGGCCAAAATGGCCTGCTGGCGCCCTGGGGAGTTTCGTCGCTGCCGAAGGGCAGCACGGATAGGCTCCAGGAAGGGCCGAACAAACTTGAGGTCCCTAGCTGAAGCCTACGCAGTGAGTTCGACAGTTTCGAGCCTTGCCGTCACCAGCCCCTTCAAGGCCGTGGGGGCAGTGCGGCGGAGGTCGATGCGGTACCCCGTGTGGGTGATGAAGGAATGATAGGCTGGCCAGTGCCATCCGAGCCTGCCAAGCGTGGTAAGCACGGCCGACGCTGGCCCGCAAACCTGCCTCCAGCGGTTCGCGAGCGGTCGGGCTGCTAATTTCGTGCTTGCTTGTCTCCATCCAGCCTCGAGCTCATACAATGCAACATCGTTGAAAACCGCAATGGCCCACTGGACCAATGGCTTGATGCATGCTTCGATCACTGGGTCAACATGGCGGATCCACAGTCTCCGAGTGCGGTCCTTGCCGATGGCCGCACCTCCAAGACTACTCGCCACTAATTGTCTCGTCCTGTTGAGCTTGCTGGGGTCCATGCCTAAACAAGAGGTGCCGTAAGTGAGGGACGGTATCAGGCCACAGCGGACGACCTTACCCACTCGCGCCCCCTGCCGAGCGAGCGCCGTTATCTTGCGCTTCCGCTTGAGAGCAACCTGCTCACGGCTCCAGATGCGTCCTCGAACTCTAACAATTTTGCCGCCAGCGCTGTCAACGCCAAGCTGATCACTAAAAGATTTAAAATCTCGAGGCCCAAACTGCCTGCCCAGTGCTTGCACGCCTGGCGCGCGCGGCGAGAGGCTGTCAGAATGAACCCCTTGCCTGCAGCGCCGCCAGCGCGGCGGCGAGAGACGGGGAGGCCGTCGCCCTCGATCTGGTCGATGTAGTAGGCGACCGCATCTCCCAATTCTTCAGAAATAGTAGATAGGGTCCGCTCTGCGCTGGAAGCTGACGTCGTCGACGTACAGGGTGATGTACAGATGCTGCCAGCGTGCCATGATGTGATCCAGAACTCTGATGACCACCATTTTCAGCGCTCGACCAGGACGAAGGAGAGCAGGGAGGAGGAAGAGAAGGAAGAGGGGACGGGAGGCAGGAAGTAGGAGGCAGGAGGCAGGAGGGGGAGGAGGAAGGAGGAGTGGAGACCACATTGCTCTATCCAAAACGAGTCGCGAGAACCCAACACAGGAGGGTTGGGATAACAATGCGGCGCCCGGATCTCAGGGTTCGTGTCTCGCTGGTGTCGCCGTCGCCCAGACCGCCGCCGTCGCCGCCGTCGCGGTCGTCGTCGTGCCGCGGTTGGCTCGCCCAGCCGTGCCGGCTGCCCCTGCGCGCAGGTGCGGGAGCTCAGGGAGAGGCTGGCGGCCGCGGAGCAGCAGCGGGCGGCGGCGGAGGGCGCCGCAGAGAGGGAGAGGCAGCGGGCCCAGGCTTTGGCTCGCCCTGCCCTGCCCGCCGCCCTGCGGCCAGCCGCGAGCCGCGAGTGGTCCAGTCGGGCCCTCAAGGTTTGCGGGCCTTTCCTCAGATCGAGGTCGGGGAATCTATTCGTGGCCGAGGGCCGAGGCTCGCCGTGGCCAGAAAAGTCCCTCCGTTCTTTCATTCCGCGTTCCCCAGAAAGTAGCTCGATGACTATGGCCGGGCCGTTGCGCCAATTATTTCTGCGGGTCTGCGCCCGCCGGGTCTGGGCACGGGTCGTTTTCTCTAAAGGGTGTTTTGCTGAAGGGACTTCCGTCCACCCCCGAGACCACCGCCACCACGACCACTTGTTGGGTGGGCGCATGAAATTTACTCGATGCGGAGATCCCCAGATGTGCATCTCATTTTCTGGCACGTCCCGTTGTGAGCGTCTGGCTGTGAGTGTATGGGTGTGTGCTCGATTCCGAGTGGACGACGGATACACCACGGATACGACGACTGCGGTTACGATGCGGGACGGCAACGACGACAACTCACAGACAGACAGGCGGTGACGGTGAGCAGGCCCCCTCTCCTCTCCTTGCTCTTTCTCCCCTTCGTAGCTCCTCCCGATTCTTCCTCCCCCTCTCCCATTTCCCTCCTCCCGCGTCCTCCTCCCTCCTCCGTCCTCCATCCTCCATCCTCTTCTTGGCGCTGTCCTTCTGTGTCCTCCTGCGCGAGATTATTTTCTCTTCCTTGTCCTCCCTAGTGCGAAATCCTCACTCTTCCTTTCTCATCCCTGGCAAACGTCCTCCTCCGTTGCGACCTGATCCCCTGGTCTTCCCATTCCTCCTTCTCTTAGCCCCTCCCTTCTCTTCTCTTCATCCTTTCTCTCGTGTCTTCCTTTGGCTTCCTCCGTCTTCCATCATCCTCCCTGACGGCCGTCCTTCTCTTTCTATGCTCGAGGCGATCATGAGGCCCTGAATGGACAGGAGTCGGAAGTGCAAAGCGAGCGCCTCGCTCGAGACATCCCAACAATGTGGCCGCGAACAGGCTTGTGCAACCCTCCCTCGCGGTCCCCCTTGAGGTGCTATACCTGGCGCCTCGCTCGAGACATCCTCGCAATATGCTCTGAAAGCCGAGGAGCCGGAGCCACCAAACGGGGAAACCGCTCGAGACCTCCCCAAACTCAGGCCGCGGACGGGCCCGCGGCGGCTCTCGGTCCTGAAACCGGTGCCCCGCTCGAGACATCCTCACAGCCTGCTCTGAAAGCCGAGGGCTCTCGGCCACCAAATAAGCAACCCGCTCCAGACATCCCCGCAATCTGGGCCAGTATGGGTGCTGAAGCCAGCGCCTCGCTTCAGACATCCCAGAATCCAGAATCTGTTTTGAAACCCAAGGAGTCCGAACCACCAAAAAATAGTCGGAGGCATCCTTGCAATCATTTCTGACAGCAAACTGTTCTGGGCACCCAAACGGGCAAGCCGCCTGAGACATCCACAGTCAAGACGCGAACGGGCCCGTGAAAACAGCCTGACGGCTCCCCCTGGGAGTGCTGAAACCAGCGCCTCGCTCGAGACATCCTCGCAATCTGATGTGAAAACACATAATGCTGCGCACCCAAACAGGCAAACCGCTCGAGGGCATCCCCGCAATCTTAGCGCGAATGGGCCCGTGAGGACACCCTGGCGGCTCATCTTCATAGCGTCGAGTCCAGCGCAACGCTCGAGACATCTTCACACTCTGCTTTGAAAGCAGAGGATGTTGCCCCAAAATCTGAGCGCGAACGGGCCCGTGAGAACACCCTGGCGGCTCCCCCTGGGGAGTGCTGAAACCAGCGCCTCGCTCGAGTACGGGGCCCCGTGTTCTGTGTGCGCGAGTGAGTCTTAGCGCGAGTCTGAATGAGCCTGAGTGGGATGAATGAGTCTCAGTGTGAGGAAATCTTAGTGAGTCTCAGTGTGAGTGCCTCTGAGTGTGAGTGTGTCTGAGTGTGCTGAATGAGCCTGAGTGAGGAAGAGGAGGGCTGAGGGTGAGTGTGAGTATGAGTGTCGCTGAGTGTGAGTCTGAGTATGAGTGAGCCTGAGTGTGGGTGAGTCTAAGTGTGCATGAGCAGAGAAAGAGAAAGAAGATGATGAAGGAGGAGTTCCAGAAGCGTCTGAGTGATAGCAATCACCCCATCTCACGCTAGAGGGACAAGAGACCAACCTGCCAGCATGTACCCCACATCATAGTCTAATTCCCCAGTGGCCCTGGAGACCCATAGCGAACGTTTACTTTGAGCGGTACCCCCGCTGTATGTTTTGGGGTGATCCCGTGGTCCGTCTCGGCTTCCCCCCGCTCCTCTTTTGCCTTCCCTCTTCCGTCCTCCTGAGGATCGAGGTGTGGATCTGGTTTTCAGTTTTCGCCCGCGCAGCAGTCTTTGTTCGCGGGGCGGAATGTGCTGACGCAGTCCGCGCCCTCTTCTTTGCTTTGCTTGCTTATGGCTTACGAGTAATGTACGACTTGAACGAAGGGTTCTTATGTAGGAACTCGGCCGCCTTCAGAGGCGAGCCGGGGCCTCCAAATGATTATGGGTGAGGGGAGATTGGCCCTAAAGCTTCCACAAACCAATGCGCAGAGGGAAGAGGGAGGAAGAGAAGAGAGGGAGTTCGTCGAGGAGGAAGAGGAATCGGAGGGGAGGGGACATGCCCACCGCCTGTCTGTTTGTGAGTTGTCGTCGTCGCTGTCCCTCATCATGGCCGCCATCGTCGTCGTCGTACTCGTCGTACTCGTCGTCGTACTCGTCGTCGTCGTCGCACTCGTCGTCCATTCGGATCCGCTATCACAGCCATACACTCACGGCCATACGCTTACAGCGGGTCGTGCGAGAAAATGAAACATCTGGGAAGCGCCGCGTCGAATAATCGTTTGACCCCCCATTCCTGGCAGCTGCCCTCAGCCAGCAGGCATCCTCGGCCGGGCCCAAAAGGGGGTCGGGTTCGTGGCGCGCACGGCGTCGCCCACAGGCGGGGGCCGACCTCCCTGGCTGGCCCCCATTTTGGCCTGAACGCCTCACCCTTCCCCCCTGGGGGCGCCCCTGGCGCCCGCTCCGCGCGTACTGCTGCGAGGCCGCGCAAGGAAGTTCTACTGAGCGGGTTCTACGCTCGGCCACCCACGTGGCTCAAACGGGGGGGGCCACCCCAGCGAGAGTCCTGAACCAATGCTGGCACAGCCCAACGTTCGACTCTCATTCCTCCACGGTCTTTTTTTTAAAGGAAGTTCATGCTATCGTTGCTGCCCCGCGCCGCCAGGCCGCGTGGAGTGAGGCGGACGAGAAGGCGAGGGAGGCGGACCAGAAGGTGAGGGAGGCCTGAGCCGGGCGAAAATTGTCAGAGGAGAGCGGATTTCGCAGGGGTCTTCGTCGCCACGGTTGGGCACAGCTTGGGAAATTTGTGCGATTGGACCCTTGGGAGGAGCCTGATGACGATTTCGGATTGCCCGTGTCTCATCTCGCGCTGCTCCGAAATGTTCGGGCGAGGAGCGCTGTAAGATAAGTTGATCCTCCATCGCGGGGTCTTGTTTCAAGGAGGCTTGGGAGTTGATGCCCCTCTGCGGTGGCAGGTGGGGCATCAGCTTTCCAGCCGCCCTGGGAAGGGGGTACCCGATCGCGGACACGTGTTCTGTCATACCGCATTTAGGCCCGTTGGGAAAAGGGGTGTGGGATTGTTGGAGGAGGGCTAGTCGAGACAACGGCGGCCCTCCCAGTGTTTTTGTCCTCTCTTATTTGGGATTGCTCGAGGCTGGCTTCTCTTCCCGACGGATGGATCCGCCTTGGATAGGATGGATGGACCAGACCACCATTGGAGGGTTCGGGGACAGATTTTTGAACGGATTTGGGCCTGCTGTGAGAGCCGACGGTGCGTCACGACTGTCCCTCCTCCGAGATTGTAGGGGGGGAACTGCCACATGCAGCTGGCCTCGAACCCTGCAGCCGTGGCCTTTCCTCCATGCGCGGCCGCCTCCAGCGCCGGGGGTTGCGCCGGCTGCGCGCAGCTGATTCGCTACCCATCGGTCACTGAAAGGAGGTACTTGGGGTTAACAGGTTCAGTTGTTTTCTAGGCGCCTCCCTACCCCAGCCATCGATTGGTTTGCCCTTGTCCTTTCTCTTTAGGGGGCGGGCGGAAACCCAATCGTCTGTCAACGTCTTCCTTCTTCATGTGTCTACCCATTTTTTCCGACCACTGGCTGCCCCCTGGTAAGGTTTCGGGATGCGCTCAGACAGCCCGCCCAGGTAGTCCTGGTTTGCAACAGACCTCCCGAGTGGCCCCAGTTGGCTTCAATAGCCCCCCCGAGTAGCCCAGGGCGATCTCAACACCATGGCGCCGCTTCTGGCGACGCTCCTGGGCCGCTCCGCGCAACAATGATGAGGTGTTGAGACCGCCCTGGACTACATAGGGGGGATGCTGAGGCCAGCTGGGGTTGCTTGGGGGTCCTGTTGATGTCAGCCAGAACTACCTGAGGGGGCTGGCTGTGCGCAGCCCGAAGCCTTAATTTCCAATGTGTCCCCCACCCCAGTCTGCCGTCCCCTTTTCTTTTTGGTCCGCCCCCAAAAGGCGGGCGAGAAGGCCAGGGAGGCGGACGAGAAGGCCAATGGGGCGGGGCAGCCACGGCGCGCGGCGCGGCCCGTGCAGATCAGGTGATTTGGGAGGAGGGGGAGGAGGAGGAGGAGGAGGAGGAGGAGGAGGAGGAGGAGGAGGAGGAGGAGGAGGAGGAGGGGGAGGATTTTTTGACCTCTAACAGATCCACCGCATAGTGCAACCAGCTGGCAGGGCGGGACCTGCAAGCTGTGAGGACAGAGGCAGGCAACCGTGCCAGAGTTAGTCAGAGTCGCCTGAGCCTTCTGCCAAACCTTGGACTGACCAAGGCAGCGGGCCAGCAGCGGAGGGGGATGCTGGCTCCATGTCCCAGGCCCAAAGCCTGAGTCATCTGCGCAAGTGAGACAGCTCGAGAGGCCGAGGGCCTCTGCGTCCACGTGCCCTAGCACGATGTGCACCTGCCGCAACATCTCTAAGAGAGGGGGCAGGCACACAGGGCCCCAGGCAGACACCGAGCTGCGAGCGCAAAAGCATCCAAATGCAGGGAAACTGCAACTGGAAGGGCTATCTCGTACCGACTGCCTTCGGCTGTGCAAGAGGACAACGGTCGAGACAGCGCCCTGCCACGAGAGCCACGATAGCCCCAAGTAGTGGAGAGCAGGGTCGGTGGGACGAGCAACGCACATACGCACGAGGACGCACGCCCAACGCCATTAAAAGGGGATGTTGGGGCCCAGAACCCAAGCTCAAGGCCATAGCAACACCAGCCGAGCCACGGTCAGGATGAAGTCATCCCCGTGCTCGGAACAGGACGCGGTGCACCCTAGATGTGCTCGTACCTTCCCCCAGAAATGGGGTGCCTGACACGCGTGCACGACGGACGCACGCACAACGAGACAGCACACAACCAAACCTAAGAACAAAAAGATTCGACCACCCACAAAAGGACGACGAGCCCGCAGTCCCTGGTGCAGCAAGCGCCAGGACGACCGTCGGACTCGCCCCAGATGTGGGGTAACGCGCGGATGCCTGCCAAAAGGGTCAGCCGCATCGGGCCGTGCAGAAGAAAGAAAAAGAGACGGCGAACCCTCGCCACTGGGAAAACTCGACCACCCACACAAGGACGACGAGGCCAGTGGTCACTGGTACAACAGCGCCAGGACGACTACCAGTCTCGCCCCAGATGTGGGGTTAAACACGGATGCCTGCCAAAAGGGTCAGTCGCATCGGGCCGTGCAAACAACTCGAAAACGGAATGGCGGCCCTGCGCCACAGAGAAGTCAGTCCGAACTGTCCGACTCATCCTGGCGGCGTCTCGCCAGGAAAAAATGCGTTTGATGTGGTCTTTGAGAGGGAAGCCGCGGGGCTGCGTCCTTTTCGGCCTCCAGCCGACTCCGCACGCAGATGAGCCCCTCTCGAAGGGAGGAGCTTGCAGCAGCGGGGGCCGAGGCGATAAAAAGGCTCAAGGCCGCGCGCCCAAGCCTCGGCGTCTGCCCCGAGAAGGGTAGGTGCTGGGGCTAACTCGCTCGGCCGAGCAGGACCAGCGTGAGCAGGCGGGCTAGCAAAAATCTCGACGCCACGCGCACTGGCCGCATCCATAGCTCCTGACGGAGCCACAGAGGCGGCCATCTCGCACAGCCGAGAGACAAGCCGCACAGACTGGTCAAACAAACTCTCGAGTCCAGGCGCACTGGCTCCGTTTGCAGCTTCAGACGAAGCCGAAGACGAAGCCATCTCGCTCGGCCGAGAGACTGCAACAGGCAACGCAGCACCATACTCCAGCGGAGCGGAGGACTTCTGCGTGCTGGAACTTGGAGGGTTGCTTCCTGGCGCAGACGGTCCAATGAACAGGGGCCTGGGGCCTTCTTCCTCAGCTTCAAACATATCGTCCTCTCCATCACGAGGACGATGCACGCGCTGCTCTTCCCCCCCGTCAGGCTCTCCCACCGAGTCCCCACCCACTCCAGACGGTCTATCGACGCCCTCAAAGACATACGAGTCGAAACAGGCCATGCAGTTGTCAAGGTCTACTGTGACCCGTTCTTTACGCTTGGAGTAGTGAGGGTGGTCACCGCGAAGCAGGTACCGCCAACCAGATCTAGCAGCGCGCGACGGCGGGGGGGCGCATTTTCCGCCAAGGCCTCTGACTGAGGCCCCTGATGAGTAACACTTGCAGCGCAGGCAGATGAACAAGACCGAGCCGTCAGAGCTGTTGAAGCCCACCGCGCGGTGGCCCAGCAATTGCTGCTTGGCAGCATGCAACTTGGAAAAGGCCACACATCGCCCTGGAGGCGGGCGACTCTCTGTCGCGCGGCGACCCTGAAGACAGACAGCACACCTCCAAATGCCGCTCCATCGCTCCCACCTGTGAGGCACGGGGGGGAGGCTCGAAGAGGGAGCGAGCTCAGGTGGGGCGCACGGCACATCGAGGGACAACTTCGGCCAGAGCGGCAGAAGGTTGGCAGCTAGAATGCAATGCGCACGGGCCGCATCCACCAGACGAGTCACTTCTTCCATATCATCAGGGGCTGACGGGTGGAGCAGAAGACCGTGCTTGGCCCCAATGTCAGCATCTGAGTTCCCCTTACGGAGAAACCACTCGCGAGCAGAAAGGCCCTCCTCTTCCAGACTGAGGTGAGCCTTGACCTTCACAATGTCTTCTGCAAACTGGCCTTCATATGAATTGGCCTGCAAGATCATGCCAGAATAGGTGCGCTTCCCCGAGTATCTTTCCGTCACGGGGAGCCCGCTCTGATGAAAAACATTGGCACAATCTGAATCGAGAACCGAAGGAAAAATCATAACTTGGGCAACCACACACCTGGCTGAGAATTCAGCGGCTTGTAGGGTTTGAGGGTAGTGGGCCCAGACAGGGCCACGAACCTCTCCAAGGCACTCCCCGTCATCCGAATTCATTGAGACAGCCCAAGAGGCCCTCGAGAGCTCTCTGATGGGGTGGCGCTGGCAGGACCCGTCAATGAAGAGGTGACCCCACATTTCTCCATTGGCGGGGGCCCGATGGCCCTCAGGGCTGATGAGCTCTTTACGGTGCCAAACGTACTGAAGGGAGTTCGTGCCCTCTTGAGCTGGCCTTGGGAGCCAGTCGGCGGGGTGGGCGAACGCCCCTCGAGTATATAGGCAGATATCGGCGCTGCTGGCCTCAGTTGACAGGGCCGCTAGGGCGTCAGCAGCTACAGAGGCGGTGACCAACTGAGCTCTCAACTCAGAGACCTCCACGTCAAGGCAGCCCCACAGCCTGTGGGCGATGGAGTCGGGGGCGGCCCGACACCTGGGGCAAAGCGGGTCTACCTCGTACCCAGCACTGAGGGCGCGATCAGCTGTCCATATGGCACAGCTGGTGCACGCACGAATCCAACCTCGCTGGGCTGGGGGAAACTCTTTAGAGGAGCAGGCAGATTTGGGGAAATCCAAACACACACGCTTCCCAACATCCCACTTGCCTCCCAAGTCCCGCTCCAGACTTTTCAAATAAGCGCCCCTGCAACGCGTTTCGAGCAACTTGGGGGAGGTAAGACCGAGGGAACTCTGATAACCCCGATCGTCCACAACAGTCATGAAGTTGGTCATCCTCCACCCATGACGGAGCAAAGAAAGCCTGGGAGCAGAGAGCGGTCCCTTGGCCGTGGGCCACGTGACCCTATCCAGCGAGAACACGGCGTTCCACGCAGACCGAAGGTCTTCGAAAGAGAGGGAACCATCAAATAACCTCGCGTGAGTAATCCATATCTCTTTACTCCATCTAAGTATCGGGGCACTGGCCGCTCTCCAACAGGGATCGCCCGAGAGAATGCTGACAGCAGTGAGAGAGCGGCTCTTGGCGAAAGGACCCACGGTCGAAAAAGCTTGGCGCCTCATAAGCAGCAGCTGTTGGTCGCTGACCCCCAGGATCTCCGCGCCATAGGCCCCTCCAGCGAGGGGGCCAGCCGCGAAGATCCTGTGGGCCGCACGACCAACATGCTCCGACTGCTTCTCGAGCCGCCTAGTTTTGCGACACATGAGAGCAACTCTTGCTTTCATCTTGGAATTCCTGCCCGGCACTCGGGCCGATCGGCCCGCGCAAAAATCAACGCCCAGGTTGACAGTGGAATCGAGCACTCTACCCCCCAACTGACCGAGAGAGCTGGCTATATCACTAGCCAGCTTCTTGCTGGAGGCAACCGTGCACACTTTATCAAGAGACAACTGGCAACCCATGCCAGTGGTGATGACATGATGTAACATGATGGAGGTCGAAACGATATGTTGGACAACTTGCTTGTGACTGCCGGTGCCCGAAACTCCCGTGTCATCGATGTAGGCATCGAGCTCTAACTGTTTGTGCCGAGGGAGCTGGTCAAACGCATCCATCGAGAAGACGCGGATGTGCGATGTCGCGAAGCTGCATCCAGCTACAACTCCATTGAGCACGAAAAAGGGACCGTCCAGCAGGCCAGCAACTGAGATGAAACGGCCACACCGTGGATCGACAACCGAGTGATGACTTCTGGAAAGATATGACGACGACATCGATCCTCCAACATTTCCAAGTTGATCGTTTCATAATATTCGAGCATGTCATAAAAAAAACACTGGCACTGCAAAGCTTCCGAGCCGTGCCCGACTCTGCTCGGACCGACTGGCGCCACATCACATCAGACGCTCCTCTGAAAGCCCCCGCGGCCCAGTATCGACGGGGGTGTTGCCGCTCCCAGTCCAGGGCATGGGGCCGCCTGAGGCGGCCCCGCACCCTGTGCCAAGAGCAGAACACCCCTATCGGCCTGAAGCCGCCCGTCGGCTTGCTGCGGAGGGCGATCAAGACAGCTGAAACCTGTCGAGGCAGCACTCCTACCGACTCCATCAACTCAAAAAGCATGGCCAAGGCAGTGAGACCGTCGTCGCACAGCAAGTGGTAGTGCCTGCAGTCAAATCCGTCATAAGTGACAGCTGAGCCCGCCTTGTATCGCTTGGACACGGCTCGCAACTGGTCAGGAGTGGCCCGAGGAAACGCTTGCACGAGCGTCACACGCTTGGCCTCACCAGAGGCCTGGCCCCAGAAACTACTGGACTTGTCCCCCTCTTTAGAGAGCAACGACATCGGGTCAGCCACCACCGAGCCATCCGCCGCCAACGTTGTCGTCGGCCTCCAGGGCGACGGGTCTTTGGCGATGAAGTGGACCCTTTTGGCTCCCTTGTCCAGGCCAGCCGTCAGCCAGGAACGCCAATCCGCATTGGACCTAGCTCGATAACGCGAATCCGCCTCGGCCAGGGTCGTCTTGAGACCCTCAAGCTGCGCCTCACCAAGAGCAATCACCTCCATCGTCCATTGGGATGGGGGATGCTGTTGCACGAAGCGCCCGATACAATCAAACGAGCTCTGGTGTTCCGCCGTGTGGCCTGAGACAGAGGCAGGCTAGCAAGGAAGAGAGGCATGGATGGCCTGCGCCTGCGCAGGCAGACCTCGGTTGTCCCTGTGCAGTGAGACCAGACTGCGAAACTGAGCCCCCAGCCACTTGATGGCCCTGTGGGCAGGATACCTTGGCTTGCTGTCCCGTCCCACCACCGATCTCCACATGAGCTGAGGCCCCGCACTCCTCGTCCCCTTCCTGATCAAGTCGGCACCTAAGAGGGGAATCAGCTCAACCTCAGCAACATCAGCCCAGGCACCGTAGCCTAGGGTGGGGAGGCTCGCCGCCCGAGCACCGTTCCCACGTTCAACCTTTCGAAGACCCTCCTGGGCCGTGTCCAGGACCTGATTCCAATCCTGCTGCTGGGGCTTGGGACCAAACACAGGATCCGAGGGGAACGGGGGAGGCTTTCGGAAACTTAAAGCTTTCAGTGAAGCCGGCGCGGGGTGGAACTTGAGATCGACTGGGCGGTGCGGGCTCAGTTCCGTACTCATCACGACGTCACAAGAAGCAGCTGCCTTGCCTAGGCCGCCGCTACGCACAAAATAGTCAATCTTGGATGGGGCTCCGTCCCCGAAGAAGGTGCAGCCGTCTGGGTCGATCAGCTGGCCCTGCAACTCAGAGGCAAACTTGGGGGAGGCAAGGTTCGGGGGGGGAAGGTTGAAATCCCCCCCCAAAACAAACGAGCCAGAGAACCCCGAGCATCTCACCCCTAAGGAGGCCAACACGTCCAAGTTTCGCTCCGACAGACCCTCACTGTTGTGCAGATACACGCTCCCGATCCTGAAGGTGAAGCCCCCCTGGGACCTGGGCATCGGCCACCATCGCGTGACCTTGGGCAACTACAAACCCTTCCGCAGGAGCTATGAGGCCGAGCCAATCACGAAGAAGCGCGGCGACACCCTCTGAGGTGTCGGAGTCGGTCTCGCAGGCAGGGCACCAGAGAGACTTCCAACCATTTCGAGCGCACCACTGAGACGCCTCGCAAAGCCTCTCAGCGCGGAGCAGACGATGCTCTTGCAGCAACACAATGTTGGCAGGCGTGTCAGGCAAAAGCTTCTTGAGCGTGCCCCACGAGTTCACATTCATACTGCGAATCACCAGCTGCACCGAGCTCAGCCCGTCAGACCCCTGGACCATGCCAGGAGAAGGAGGAGTGAGGCACGGCACAGGAGGGGGAGAGATCCTGGGGCCAGGCACCATCTCCACAGGGCTGCCCGCGCCTGGAAAGCCCAGGACGGGGTAATAAGAGGATCTGTGCCCAAAACTGGCCAGCTTGCATGGGGTGTCAGCTGGCAGGGAAGTGTGGGCCGTCCGTCCTCCATTCAAAATTCGCACAGCCCTCCAGAGCGTGTGACGCACAGCCGCTAACAAGCCTCTGAACCGACTTGTTGGCCGCGACACACCATTCACGTCAGGAGGGGGGCGACGGAAGAACGGCCGACAGGCCACAGAATGCGAGTTAGACTTGTCAGCAAAAAGATGAGCAGGGTTCGCGGCGGCCCTGCTCTGCTCAAGGCCGTTTTTCAACACCGGGCGCAACGTGGGGGGGAGGGGCGAGGGACTCCGCCGCCGGGCCTTCCAAGTGATGAGGCTCACAAGGAGAATCCCAGAAGCAGGTAGGGCCAACAAGGCCCTGGTCCCTGGTCCGACTGAACAAACCTGCTGGTAGCTGGGCCTGGCGAGGCGGTCAGGTCAGCATGTCCAGAACGAAGCTGAAGAGCATGTTGTTGCTGAAGTAGAATCCCCCCTTCACGCCGACGCGCTTGAAGGGGGGGGAGCTTGTTGAAGCACGCGGCGAGCTCGGGCACGAACGCCCTCGGCATCAGCAGGGTCCGCGGCCGCGACTCCAGGAGCAGCGGCTGGCTGCCCAGCAGGCTCACCACCGCCAGGGGGGACACCAGGCGCCACCTCTGGCTCCGCTGCACTCTTGCCGTCATCTGCTGCTGCCTCTTCTGCCGCTGCTGCTCCGTCTCCTCCTTCAGCGACGCGCCGACGTTTGCCTGCCAGGCGCTCCAATTGCTTCTTCTGCTCCTCGCGGAACTTGGCGGCCTGCTCAGCCGCTGCTCCGAACAGCTGCTGCGCTTGCTGCGAGATCGACTGCTGCAACGTCTCGAGCCGAGTCTCGGCCTCTTTCTTGTCATCAGGTGAGAGGTCGTACTCAGCCTCGGGTGCCAGCAGCGAGTCCAAGTTGATGGGCAGCTCTTTGCCCTGGAGAATGTCCTCAATCGGAACCGAAGGTGCAGGCGTCGGCTGTTCACCAGCAGCGTCTCCACCCACGTGCTCGGCCAGCTGCTGAACGAGTCCATTGTGAGGTTGCTCAGCCTTTGAGAGATCGTCCGTGAGAGACTGAACCACCTCGCGCTGGGCGTCCAAGTCTTTCTGGAGCCTCTCGAAGTATGTGACCGCTTTGTTGAGCTTGCCCTCCAGGGCGCGCATATCATGAAAGGCCTTGCCCACCTGCTGCTGGAGGGGGGTTCGACCTTCCGCACAACGTGCTTGGAGTCCAAGATCTTCTGGCACTTGGCAGCGCCGTCGGAGTCGCCCACCGGGTGCATGTAGGCGATGACCTCACATAGCTTGGCAGACTCCGCGACGGCTCCTCCAGGACGTGGCAGTGAACTTCCTGACTGCTGGAACAACGGGCCTGGCTGCACAGGAAGCGTGGCAGACCAAGAACCACCCCTTGCGGCGAAGGGTGCATGTCGAAGGACGGCGAGCTGCGCCGGGCCCAGCAGTGCTTGCACTGCTGCCACTGCTGCTTGTTCTTCTTGCATCCGCACTGAGAGCACTTCCAAGTCGAAGGAGTATTCCCGCGGTGCTGGTGGACCGTGCGTTCGGGAACTTGCCGCGGCCAGCCATCATTCCAGCGCGCAGAGCGAGGGGCTGTCGGGGCCATGCTAGCTCTGGGACGGCGGAAATCTTGTTGCCTCGCAAAAGATTGGCTCGCAGGAACGCGAGCCCCTTTGAAGGGCAGTTCCTGCAACGCCACTCGAGCGCAAAGGGGCTGGGAGCAGGGGGGGATGGGGGGGGGGGGGGGGGAGGAGGACGACGACGAGGAGGAGGAGGAGGAGAAAGAGCACGCAGGGGGAGGAGGACGCATTTTGTTGACGAGAGGGAGGCGGCTGGCGGACGTGAGGGATGACGCAGATGAGGAGGATTATCAGGAGGAACAGGACGAGGAGGAGGAGGAGGAGGGGGGAAGGGGAACGCAGAGGTGAAGGTGGAGGAGAAAGAGCAGGACAGAGGAGAAGCAGGAAGAGGGGAAGGACGGGGAGGAGGAGGAGGAGGAGGAGGCGGGGGAGGGATTAATTATATGTATATATATACACAGAAGGTGGTGGTTGTGGAGGAGGAGGAGGAGGGGGAGCGAGGATGTGAAGGAGCACGTTGATGATTAGGGGGAGGAGGACGGGGAGGAGGAGAGGGAATGGGGGGAGAGGGAGGGGTGAGATGCGACGAGGAGGAATAGGAACGAGGAGGAGAAGGAGGAGAAGGAGGAGGAGGAACGACCAGGAACGACGAGGAACGACGAGGATGAGGAGAAGGATGCGGAGCACCACGCCGACCGAAAAGGGTTGATACCTTCACATGCAACCGACAAACTTATAACTCCACCTCACCGTCAAGCCCATCCGCGGGCCCCGGCCTTTTTTTCTCCCACCGATCCACGTGGGACATTTTACGGCCTACATGAGCATCATCACTATCAGCGTGACATACATCCAGGTCCACGCGACCATCATATTATCGACGTGGCTACGTAGAGGTCATTCGCAACCAAGGTTTGCCGCGACTTACGCGGCTGCGAAGCTTACTCCATATTGTGGAGACGTGTTGACAAGTATGCCCAGGCCATGCACGCGTAGAGGAACATGGGCGTGAACAGAAACGGCCCAAGAACGAGAGGGGTACAACGTCTGGCATGGGATACAGCTTCGACGCGACGACATTGTTCTCATTGCAGCGAGCGCCCTCGCTGCGTAACACGCAGCCCGAGTGCGACAACGAGCTGCGCAACAAGCGGCCCAAGTGCGATACATAGCAGCGTGACAGGCAGCCCAAGGACGACCCTCACCAACCTCACGACATCAAGTGCGCCACCAAGACCGACACCAGGAACGACAAGACCGAGCACACCGAAGAGGTTTCTTAGTACGACGGTTTTTCTTATTGCTTGTTGTAGAAGGCGCGACGGTTTACGACGATGTACTGGTAGAAGAGGGCCGCGCCGTGTACGACGAGCACGACTACGGCCGCGACGATTACGACGCGCACGACTACGACAGCTTCTTCGGTGGCGACCTGAGTTCTTTTGACCCCCAGGACTCCTCAGGCTTCCAGGACGACGACGTGCTGCTAAGCTGCGACAGCCGCAACGATTTCAAGGACGTCTGGAACGTGAAACACTACGATTGGGCAGCCGACGACTCCGAGTTGGACTTCTGGGACTACGAAGAGAACGTGCACTTGAGGCCAGGTGCTGCTATCCTGGATTGCTTCCTGGCCGCTGGGGGGCCTGCGTCGGCCCTGCCCCTTGGGGCGCCTCAGCCCGAGCCACTACTGCAGGCGTCAGCAGAGTTATCAGGGCCACCAGGCGACATTCGGGGGCCACGAGCTGAGCCGCGATGGCCACAGGTCCACCTATGAACGCCGCCGGAAGAGCTTCAATGCCCTCCTGCCGAGCTACGCGGGCCACCGGCAGAGCCACGATCGGAACAGTTGGGCTACAAATGCTGCGGGCAGAGCTACGCGAACCACAAGCAGGGCCGCGAGGCCCACCAGCTACGTCATGAGGACCACCGGCTAAGATACGACGGCCACCAGCGTAGCTACGAGGATTCCCCAGCGAGCTACTGGAGCCACCAGCTCAGCTACGAGATCCACGAGCCAACCTTCGAGAGCCATCGGCAGAGCCACGAGGTCCATCCGAAAGCTACGAGGGCCACAACCTCAGCCTGCAAAGCCACTGGCAGAAATATTATATCCACCAGCCGAGCCAGTAGGGATATTGCCAGTATTTCGAGTACCACTAGCTCAGCTACGAGGGCCACAGGCACAGTAATACGAGCCATTTCGACATCTCGACAACCACGAGAACCCGAAGCTCAACTACGAGGACCACTCGCAGTACTGCGAGGACCACCAGCTGAGCCACGAGGGATGCAAGCGCAGCTACGAGTGCCCCAGGCAGGGCAACGGGGACCACCAGCTGCACCACGAGGGCCACCAGCCGAGCTACGAGAACCATGAGCACAGCTGCGAGAACAGGTCGAGGAGAGCGACTACAAGGACGACGAGTGCGATGAGGAGGACAAGGAGAGCGACGCGGTCCACGTCGAGAGCGATCAGGAGAGGAAAACGCCGACCGGGGCGCGGGCATCTGGAAGGCAGAGAGAGGAGAGAGAGAGAGAGAAAGAGAGAGAGAGAGAGAGAGAGAGAGAGAGAGAGAGAGAGAGAGATAGAGAGAGAGAGAGAGAGAAAAAACATTGGGGTCTGCTAGCGACGACTCTGGAGCGCCCCTCGAAGCCGAGGCCTCCTCGTGCTACAGGGGAGGGCAGAAAGGGCAGCAAAAGCTAAAAGGTATGTCCAATTGCTACGACAGCCCCTCCGACGAAACAGGGCCACCTGACATGCTGCGACGGCGCGGCCTGCGCCCCGAGGGCAGCAGGCCAAGCTACTATTGCCACCTGTAGAGCTAACAGGGCCACCGCGAGACCTTCGAGAACCACGAGCTCAGCCACAAGGACCGCAGACGTAGCTTCGAGTGCCACCAGGAGAGCGTCAATGCCCACCTGCTAAGCTATGAGAGCCACCAGCAGAGCTACGAGATCCGCAAGCTCAGCTACGAAGACCACGCGCCGAGCTACGAGGACCACGGGCGCAGCTACTAGAGCCACCAGCAGAGCTACCAGGGCGGCTGAGCTGCGACCACCGCGCGATGAGCTACGGGCGCCACCAACAGGGTTACGAGGAGCACCATCTGAGCTACGAGGGCCAACCGCTGCACTACGAGGGCCACGAGACCAACGCCAACGCCCGCGGAAGGCCTGGGCCACGGGAAAGCCGCTCGTTTTTGGCGACGCAGCACGCGGCAAGCTCGGCAAGACGCGCCGCGATGGCGTCGTGGAGGAGCTGGACGAAACGTCCGCCACCGCCCGCTGGCAGGATTGAATTGCGCGCCGGCTCTTGCGAGCGGCGCTCCGCAGACCGCAGTCGGCGACCACGGGATTCAGCCTATTCTCGTGGTTCGTAGAAGCCTGCGCGCGGCCAGAACGCGGAGGATGCGCAGTTGGTCGACGAGGGGGGGCGTTGCGACGCGCCTCAGGTCACGGGTAAAATTATGTCACTGTGTCGCAAGTGTGTTCGCTTTACAGCGCTTCGGGCAATAGTGTTACGTGTGCACCGCCTCATAGAAGTAACCGCGCCTACAGCATCCACGCGCCGTTGGCGAGACGAACGGGCATGTCGCCCACGGCGTAACCGGCAAGGCACGCCATGTACAGCGCTACAGGCAAGGTGCTGCGTCAACGAAAGCACTGCGACATTCCTTGAGTGGCCCCGCCGCTCACTATTTTCCCTTACTGCGACGGCCCCACTTCCAACGATGGTTTGCAAGGTGGCCTCCCTCCCCTCCCCCCTGGAAGGGGCCGACCTCCTGCGCGGGCTCGGCGCGCCCCCCCCATTCGGCCCGCGCGCGGCGCTGGCGCGCGAGGGCGGGGGCGTTCGGGAACCGCGCTCAGCGGCGGCGGCAGGAGGGAAGGAAGGAAGGAACACCACGCCGACCGAAAGAGTCAACTAATTCACGCGTAACCGACAATAATCAAGCTTCCACTTCCTCGTCAAGCAGTTGCACGGCCTCGCGCGGGAGCGGCAGCCGAAAAAAGGGCGAGGCCCCGGGACAGATTGGGCCGACCTGGGACGAACGGAGGTGTTGGGCTGGGCCCGAAGGCTAGCTCTCCAGAAGCGAAGCTTGGCGGCCAGCAGCTTCCGGTTGGAGTCAGATAGCGGGGCCGCCGAACCGATTCGCCCACTGCGTCGAGATGGGCGCTGGCCACGCGAAATCCAAAGCCAATTGGTGCGAGAGCACGAAGCGGTACAATCGGAAAAAAGAAAGGAACGAATGTGGACAGGCATGTGCGATATCGCAGTTTACATATCGGATGTTAACAGCTTCTGTCGCCGCGCCAGCTTCTGGCAGGAAAAAGCGCCATGGGCATCTGGGAGGCTCCGATCCCAAACCGCTCGGCGTCCGTGCGCTGAGAATCCCCGGGGCCCACCCGACCTCAGCATAACCATCTTGACAGGGCGTGTAGCTAAGCACGGTGGGCCGTCGCGCGGCCTAGTGCCAGCAGCGCGCCTTCGCATAGCGACCTGCGCCCGCGAGGGGTGGCCCCTGGTTTCGGATGGTCTTGCTCTTTGGAACGCCCCAAGGCAAGTGATCTTGAACCGCGCTCTCTCCGAAATGAGCATCCCGATTCTCCACGCTGTCCGCCCCTCTTTTTGACCCGTCGTCCCTGGGGCCTGCTGCCCGCGCAGCTGGCTGGTGGGGCATTCGCGATTGGGTGCGGAGCACGCCCGTTCGGGGGTGGGGCCGACCTCCTGCGCGGGCTCGGCGCGCCCCCCCCATTCGGCCCGCGCGCGGCGCTGGCGCGCGAGGGCGGGGGCGTTCGGGAACCGCGCTCAGCGGCGGCGGCAGGAGGGAAGGAAGGAAGGAACACCACGCCGACCGAAAGAGTCAACTAATTCACGCGTAACCGACAATAATCAAGCTTCCACTTCCTCGTCAAGCAGTTGCACGGCCTCGCGCGGGAGCGGCAGCCGAAAAAAGGGCGAGGCCCCGGGACAGATTGGGCCGACCTGGGACGAACGGAGGTGTTGGGCTGGGCCCGAAGGCTAGCTCTCCAGAAGCGAAGCTTGGCGGCCAGCAGCTTCCGGTTGGAGTCAGATAGCGGGGCCGCCGAACCGATTCGCCCACTGCGTCGAGATGGGCGCTGGCCACGCGAAATCCAAAGCCAATTGGTGCGAGAGCACGAAGCGGTACAATCGGAAAAAAGAAAGGAACGAATGTGGACAGGCATGTGCGATATCGCAGTTTACATATCGGATGTTAACAGCTTCTGTCGCCGCGCCAGCTTCTGGCAGGAAAAAGCGCCATGGGCATCTGGGAGGCTCCGATCCCAAACCGCTCGGCGTCCGTGCGCTGAGAATCCCCGGGGCCCACCCGACCTCAGCATAACCATCTTGACAGGGCGTGTAGCTAAGCACGGTGGGCCGTCGCGCGGCCTAGTGCCAGCAGCGCGCCTTCGCATAGCGACCTGCGCCCGCGAGGGGTGGCCCCTGGTTTCGGATGGTCTTGCTCTTTGGAACGCCCCAAGGCAAGTGATCTTGAACCGCGCTCTCTCCGAAATGAGCATCCCGATTCTCCACGCTGTCCGCCCCTCTTTTTGACCCGTCGTCCCTGGGGCCTGCTGCCCGCGCAGCTGGCTGGTGGGGCATTCGCGATTGGGTGCGGAGCACGCCCGTTCGGGGGTCGCGGGCCTGCGGGGTTCGTCAGGGGGGGGAGGACTGACGTCGTTGCCAGGGCCGTGGCCCCTCAGATTTCACATGTCCCTCTTACTTCCGGGGCGCTTTCTCTCTCTCTCTCTCTCTCTCTCTCTCTCTCTCTCTCTCTTTTTTGTCTCTCCCGTCCGCGCACTTGCGTCCGGCAGCAATGCCCCAACCTTTTTTTCCTTGGCCCCCCTCCTCGGCGCACCCCAGATGTGGTCCGAGGCGTTCGAGGCCCAGGTCTCCGAAAACCATCCCATGCGAATGCCGCATGGGGTCTTTCGCAATTCTCTATCTGGCCGTTTTCGAGGCCAGAGTGTGCGAAAATATTGCTATTTCGAGCGATCCCAAATCAAGAACGCGAAGCGGGAACCCATCGGAACACCAGCGCCCTCGGGGCCTGGCAGACTGGACACGCAGCGTTCACTCGTCGACGACACGAGGCGGAAAACAGGGCCCCCCGGCACACTTTGGGCCTGGTGGCCGCGGTGAGCAGGGCGCGCGAGGCCGCGTCGAGGTCATCTTCTCTTTTCTAATAAGCATAACCCTCGGGTGGGGAAGCAGTTGTTTGACAGCAGCAACGAGAGTCCTCACCGCGTTCGGGGGCAACCGAGGGAAGCTCGGGGCCGAATTGGCACGTCGTGCGAAGGGGAGGAGGGGGACAAAACGCGCAGAATGGGAGGGGGCACGTTGAGAGTATGAAGTTATGAAACGCGCGCGCCGGAGAACGGCGAGCACCGCGGAGACGCGGATGGTCCAGGGCTGGGTGGAACGCGAGCCCCGGGCTACAATCAGGGTGGGCAAAAACATTCAGGATATAAGAGACATCGTGGGCAGTGGATGGGGGATTCCAAGTGGCAAGGCGGCTCGGAGGAGTCGGGCCGTCGGAGGGCGGTGGATCTGCGGAGGGGGGGGGGGGGGGGGGCGCAAGCCAGAGCTGTGCCCGAGAAGCTGGCCCCGCCCGAGAGAATCTCAATGGCGGGCCCCTGGCGCCGTCTTAGGCCATATTGGAAGTCTGGGGCCCGCATCGTGTTTCCAGGGCCTCCAGGGAGGTCTCGCGGCGAATGGGGTATGTGGCCCTCCAAGGAGACGTTCAAAACAAGATTCGCTGCAGAGACTTCGAAGGAACATGGTGGCACCCCATTCATTGCCTCGTGGAGCGGCGGCGGATAAGGGAGGGGCGGGGGCGAGGATGACGAGGGAGTAAGAGGATGAAGGATGAATGAGAGATTAACAGAAAGGGAAGATTTGGCTGGCTTTGGCTCAAGGCTGGCCCAAGCTGGCTGAAGCCTCAAGCTTGCTCAAGCTGCACGCGCGCGCGACCAGTCACCAGTCTTCGTGTATCGCACGGGGTTTCATTCCCCAGGCGCGCCCGCCATGCCGCTCTCTGCTGAGGCTATGGCTGCCCTGTCCGACCTCGGCTACCACCATGGCCACGACTACAGCGCTGGTCACGACCAAGACCGCGTCGACGACCGCATCGACTACGCCGACCGCGTTGACTCGCAGAAGGAACACGAGTGTCATGTCCTAGCGGAGGACCCGGAGGAGGACCAGGAGAGCCAGCCGAAGGAGGATTGCAACCGTGACGAGGTAGCCCATGTAGACCAGGAGGACGAGGTGGAGGACCAAGAGGAGGACCAGTCCGCGGCCAGGAGGGATCAGGACGAGGAGGGCCAGGCCGAAGACATGACAGGACCAGGTGGAGGACCCGGAGGAGACGGAGGTTCCGAGTCACATTGTTTGGACATTTCTTTCAGGAAACACCCTGCCTCAGGACAGGTGCAGGCGACAGACGACTACGACGATGTTCGCGAGGATTTCGCGTCACTGCCCGCGGGCGCGTCCATCGTGCAGCAAGCGCTGCGCGATCTCCGGCAGGGGTTTCCAGATCTTCGTGGTGTACCGCGCGGTCATCGTGAAGCACTTCGAGGTCTTCAGCATCAGTTTCACGATCACGAGCTTCGTGAATCATTTCAAGATCGTCAACATAAGTTGCGCGATCTTCGGGGAGCTTTTCAAGATCTTCGGAGAGCTTGCCACGATCGTCGACACGAGCACCATGATCTTCCACGACAACCGCAAGGACTTCCGCGAGGACTTCCACGACGACCTCCAGGAACCTCACACCGACCACGAGGACTTCCACAAAGACCGCGGGCGCATGCCGATTTTTACATAGACGCTCACGGGGGGGGCAATTAGATTCAACGTGGAGGCCAGTTATACCATCAACACCGCGAAGAAGATTATCCAGGACATTGAGGCCCCCCCCCCCCCCCCCCCAGACCAGCAACGGCTGATATATTCCAATAAGCAGCTAGAGAACACCCGCGCGCTCACGGACTACAACGTCCAGAGGTATGCCACGCTGCATTTGGTGGCCCGCCTCCGAGGGGGCGGACCGGCCACCCTGCTCACGGGGATCCCGGACGACGTCGCACCGACCGACCCGATGGCTTCTCGCGGGAGCTCTTCCGCGTCGCTCGCACCCACCGCGCCGCCAGTGGACCCGTCGCAGACATCCAACGGCGGCCCGGCCACTATGCAGGTGGATGCTGGCGACTCTCAATCTGGCCTCTCTCGGGGCCTAGCTGGCGTCCACATCGACATCCAGCCGGCATCTGCCGTTGCTGGCGCCATCGCTACCCCCCCAGGTTTGTCCAGCACTGGCCCCATCCCCGACGCGTCCTTGCAGGACTTCGTGGAGGACGAAATCACACGGCACATGGAGCTCGTACAGGCCAGCAGCCAGACGCGGCCGACAGATCAGCAGAACGTCGATATTAAGATTCCTACCAAGTGGGATGACCTCCACTCCATCCTCCTCAAGCTCGCTTTCAACTATCAGGCCGCCGACCCCTGGCACATCTTGGGGTTCGGCCCACTCGACGGCCCTGAGCCTACGGATCACTGCATAGTCTCGCTCACTACGACGGCGACCACCCTGTGCTCCTTAGGCCAGAGCGCCGATTGGGACAACTCGGACAAGGCGCTCGCAGAGGCCGCGACTACGGCATTCCGGGCGGCTGGAGAACGCTGCGAGGAGCAACTGCACGAGGTCCTCCGCCAGCGACGGCGTTTGCGCCCCTCGCAGCTCCCACGGTGGAAGGAGCTCGGCGCCGCGGCTCGCCAGGCTTCACGAAACATCCCTGCGTGCAAGGGTGCGGAGATGGCCACCCAGTGGTCCCAATTGCTGGCCGACGCTGGCACTGACCACAGTACCGTCGTCAAGCAACGCCGCGACCTGGCCGCTCTCCCCGAGAAGGGCGACAGCCGCGCAGTATCGGCCACGGGGGGCCGTCGCATTGTGGCGTGGGCCCCGACAGACACCAGCGCACTGATGAGGCTGCTAACCGACCTACTTCGGCAACCTGATGTTGCTCTTCGCCCCCGCAGCCTAACGTTTCTTGCGCCTCTCCCGCGCTACCCGGGCGTCGACACCCCAGCAAAGGTCTCCGATCTGTGGTGGCACCCTCTCCTTGGTGGAGCCGCCTCGGTGGTCGCTTTGGTGAAGCAAGTTGATTTGATTCTCCAGCCGGTGGAGTGCATCTTGCCCGGCCATGCGGCTCCGCGCCACGTGCGTCAAGGCCTTGCATGTTTCACCATGTGCACAGAGGGTCCGCGCGGCAACCCGACGGTGCACGCGCCGCTCACCCCGTTGCTCGCCCTCCCCGCGGTGAACTCCCTTTGGATCGACCTTCCCGCGGACTCCCTCCCCGCCCTCATGCGCGGCCTCCACGGCACCGAGATCCAGAATTACGCCTTGACATTCCGACCGAGAGGGGTTTCGCCTAGCCCAGGGAGCTCCCCGGCAGTTCGCCGCAGCATTGTCGAGGTGCTCCTGCCGAGCTCCACGTCGGAGGGTTCTGGCTATCCGGTTTTTGCGGCGCCGGGCGACGACGGCGAACGCGTGCAGTCACCGAAACTTGTGCACGTCGCCTGACGCGTTGATCATGGAGTGCAATGGCCCGCTGGCGCTGTGCAAGGCGTGGCCGTTGTGCTCGCAGGCAGTCTTCCTGTCCACTGACCGCGTGCCCATCTTCTCCGCCGCCTCGGAGGAGTCCTGGAAGCCCATTCTTGACTTCGCGGAGGACACCGAGCAGGCGATCACCAAGATCAAGTGGAAGCCCAGTCGTTTCGGAGGCCGCCCGTGGGCTTCACCCTCCGCCACCCCCGCCGCTCTCGCGGCCTCCCGGCGTGGTCGTGGGCGCCCTCGGCGGCCAGGAGACATGGCGGATCACGTCGCGGAGGTCGCCGTCGTTGGCGAAACGGGCGACAACGGGAGCGCGGCGTTGAGACCCTTGATGAATCGCGTCACCTCGGCCGCAGGGCTGGTCATCAGCCCGGCGCCTGCTGGGCAGGCCCCCGTGCCGGACCAGTGGGTCGCCGCGGCGGTCAGCGACGCTGCTGCCCCTCGTGGGCGAGCGCGGCTTTTCTTGCAGTCCGCGGAGGAGGTGCAGAAGGTCCACCGCGCACTCCATGGGCACGTTCTCCAGGTCGGCACCGACCACCTGTCCATCACGGTGTCGAACGACGTGGCCGCATCCCGTGGCCTGGCGGGAAACGGGTTGCGGTGGGGGCCAGGGGCCGCCCCCCCCGCCCGCAGCTAATTAGCCGCCTCTACCGCGGTCCTGGCCGCCTTGGGAATTCAATGCTTCACCAGTGCGGGTACCTCCTGCTGGATCGTGGACGTCGCCTTCTGGCTCCTCCCGCCCGCCGGCGGGGCGGGCGTTTCGTGCCGCGCTCCCTCCAGCATTGGTGGCCACGTTTCTGATTCGAATTCATATTATACTTCCTCCTCGGCTTCGACTTCCCGGACTTCGCCAGCGATGGGAGCAATTTCTTCTTCCGCTTCGCTGACTTCGCCTTATTCCCCGACTCTGGCTACCAGCGCGCCTTCGCGACCGACCAGCTTTTCGCCATGCGGGGAACGCTCTTCCAGCAGCCCCGTGTCACGCCTGCCGGCTATGCCGCTGCATCGTATTCTTCCTAATGACGGCGCAGGTTACGACGCCATCGACAGCTCTACTGACGTTCCTTCGTCCATGAGGTTGCAGCTCTTGCTTCGGGCGGCACTCGGCGCCGGCCCTTCCACGGCGAGGGCGCCGCCGCCGCCGCCGCCGCCCCCCGCGCCAGCTGCTGGGCCAGGGCGGCAACGCGGCGCGAGCCGGAGCCCCTGCTCAGGCGCCGCGTCAGTGGTCACGTGGAACTGCCAAGCCCTATTTGCTGCTGACCCCCTGCGCCACCGCACAAAGACCCAGCACGTTGTCCGCCTCATGCGCACGCGCGACGTGGGCCTGTGGACGGAGACGCATGGCACGCAGGGCAGCGGAGACGTTTGGCGCAATCCCCCTGGCTGCACCTCGCGGTGGCCCCCAGGGCACGTGGCGGGCAGCGCCGGGGTCGTCATAACGATCAAGAACGCCTTCCTGCAGCAGTTCACCGAATCTCCGCGGTGGAAGACCCTCCTTCGAGGTCGAGCGGCGGTCCTCCAGCTTCGTGGATTGCAAGGGTCGTTGGATCTCGTCGTCGCCTACTTCCACACGGGCGCCACCGTTGTGCAGCGTGATGTTGAAGCCGCCTGACTTGGACATCTATCCCGCACACCTATGGCAGCGGAGCTCCGCGAGGCACTTCGACGCCGGCTCGCCGAGCACATTGCCCCCCAAGACACTGTACTCACTATTCTCGGGGGCGACTTCAATTACGTCACGGAGGCGGGCGACCGTCGCTGCACCACCACAGGTGTGACCACGGGCGGCCGTGACCGAAGCGACGAGGCCAGCTGGCAGCGGCAAATTGCACAACCTCATGGGTTTCACGACTTCACCAACCCGAGATGTCTTACGCCTCTCCAACCTCTCGCTCGCGCCTCGACCGGCTCTACACCAACTAGTCTGCGGTAGAAGGGCTCGATCGGGCGATGATGCGCGCTGCACTCGCATGGTGTCCAGAGCTACCCCGGCACCGCCCCATCAGCTTTCGCCGCGAGGCCCCCCCAGCGCTCAACAGAGATGCGCGCGCCACTCCCGGATCAGGTGCTTGAACATCCAGAGTGGCCGCGATTAGTTTCGTTAGCATGGCAGGATTTGCTGAAGGATGAGCCCGGCGCCTCCACGGTGAGACAGCTGGTCCTCCTGAAGGCCGCCATGCGCCGCGCTGCCCGCATCCTGAATTTGAACCTCGGCGCCACTGCGGACGCTTGCACGCATGTGGACAGGCTTGGCGCGACCATGAAGTTCCTCCGCTCGTCGGAGCGCGGCTCCGCCACGGGCGTGAGCCAGTGCATACTGCGGTACCCCACTCTCAAAGACCTAGTCGACAATCCTTACGACTTTACTTCCAACACGGGCCGCCGCTTGCGGCTGGTCCGACCGCATGCCGTTGATTTGGCCCGCTCCTATGCCATCGACGAGCTCAGCCAGATGCACAACGACCTCCCCGACCTTACGCCAGACCAGGCCTCCCGACGTCGGCAGCACAACCGCCGCCTGCTTGCCCGTCTGGCCCCCGGCCGAGCGCGCGCCAACAACGCCGTCAGCGACAGCGCTGGCCATGCGAGCGCCGACCCCCCCCCACATCACCCGGGCTCTCCGGAGCCATTGGTCGAGAGTCTTCAGCCGCAAGGGCACCGACGAAACGCTGCGGCGAGAATGGCTCGCGGACGAAGCGGCGCACTTCCCTGCTGTGGATAGGCAGCATGTGCCTGGCGATATCGCTCCGCTCGATTGTTTCGAACGCGCCATCCGGCACGCCAAGAACAGCTCCCCAGGCCCCGACGGTATGCCATTCCGAGCGCGGCGAAAATTGGGAGAGTTTGCCGCCCGTGCTCTGTGCGATGCTTTTGTTGCCATGGTGAGCGCCGACGGCTTGGGCCTCCTGGGGACGGACTGGGACGACTTCAGTGAGAGTTCCATGGTGTTCTTCCCGAAAAAGCTTAGTGGCGCTACCCCGGACGGCATGGGCTTCTACAGGCCTCCAAATACGCGGCCTCTCAACATCACCAACGCGGACAACAGGATCATCGCCAGTGCGGTGCGCCTGTGGATCAAGCCAGCAGTCGCTCCGGGAATCTCCGACTCCCAGCGCGGGGTCCTACAGGGCCGTTCCATGTTGGCGAACCTCGTAGACATCGACGAGACCATGTTGAATTTCTCATTTGACTACGAGGACGCGGCGGCCATCTTTTTCGACTTCGAGGCCGCCTTCCCCTCCGTCAGCCAGGAGTTTCTCATGGACGTGCTGGTGGCCCGTGGCTGGCCGGATTGGTGCATCACTTAAGTCAATGCCCTCTACCGCTACAACCGATGCCAGATCATTGTCCAGGGCGCCACGTTCGAGGGCTTCGAGCTTGCCGCGGGGGCGCCGCAGGGCTGCCCTCTTTCACCGCTGCTTTTTGCCGTGCTGTCGGACGTTTTGCTGCGTCGGCTGCCGCGCTTAGTGCCGGAGTTCAACCAGCGCGCCTGCGCCAGCGACCTCGCGGCGGCCCTCGCCCACAGCACGCGGGACGCGCCCATTCTCGAGCACGCTTTTGACGAGTATGAGCGCCTGTCAGGGCTCTGGCTTCACCGGGGGAAAAGCGCGCGGGTGCCCTTATCCTTGACACCGTTTGACATTGTCAGAGCTCGCTTGCACGCAGCAGCGCCCACGTGAGGGGAGTTCACGGCGCGCCGGCACGCCGCGTACTTGGGCTTCGAGGTGGGGCCCGAGCGCGCGCAATCGTCGTGGACGAAACCGCTGCAGAAGTACATGTCGCGCGCACGAACATGGCGGGCCGTGGGCGGAGGAATGCTCATCACCATCCTCGCCTACCGCGTCTACATCTTCCCCGTCCTCTGCTTCCTCGCGCAGCTGGACAGGCTGCCGCTGGACTGGGCCGAGTATGAGCACAAGGTATGCGCGCTGCTGTTCCCGGGGCCTGGGCTTGCACATCCCACGCCGGCGGCGCTTGCTGCTGGACAAGATTAGCGGTTCGGACAACCTCCAGCAGTTGGCCACCTGGCACGAGTGGTGCACTGGCAACTTCATCATGAATCTCGCGGACGCGCAGTATCGCCTCGAGGCCCGCGCCGCCGGGGCCGGCACCTCCGTCGCATTGCTGGTCCAAGGTGTGTCTGCTACTCCGGCTCCCCGGTCGCAGCGGCAACGGCGCTGCCGCCAGCTGCTAACGCCGCCGAGCCCAGTGAGCACCACGCGTGAGCTGTCACGCGCCCTGTCTCGCCTTCCCCTCCACCTCCTTCCGGGTCGTCGATTGCCTCGAGCGTTGACAGTTCTGCGCGGTATTGCACCGGCTGTGCCCCCCAGGGTCTGGGCTTCATTGTACAGGGCCTTGTGTGACAGCTGGACGACCGCCCGCCGATTTGGACGTTGGGCACCTTGCCCCTTCGGGTGTCCGCGTGGCGAAGACAGTCTACAGCACTTCGCGCAATGCCCTTGCCTGGCGGAGCTAGGCTACAAACACTTGCGTCTACCCCGCCCCGCCCAAGCGGCTCGTCTCTCGAGTTTTGTGGCTCTGCAGCCTTCATTTTCCGAGGGCACGGCCCCTGTGTTAGCTCGTCGCGCCCTGGCCGCATACTGTACATATGCTGCCTCCTGCGCGGCGCGACACTACACTACAGCGGACGCGGCCGGCGCTTGGTGGCAGTATGGCCGCGAGGCCTGCGCAGCTCATCCGTCGCTGGCTGCCCTAGTTACCGCGGCGTGGCAAGAAACGCTTGGTTGATATCTGTGTGCTGGTCAATCATGTTCTCCCTCCTTTCCCCCTCCCCCTCCTCCCCCCCCGCTCTGCTCGTGCATGCTGCATGTTACGTTTTTCATTTGGCCAATATTCGCTGCACCCGCAGTCTTCTGCCGTTTTGACGTTTGTCTTTGCCCCTACGTTCCTCCCAGCCCCCCGGCTACTGTGATACGATTTTGGGTGAATTCGTATCGGCTTGTGTCTTGGTTACTGTTGTGCGTATTATACAAATGGCCGGCCAGGTCATGTGAGGTGCCCGCACAGCGTTTTTGTCCAGACTCCCTTCCCGCGCGTTCCTTCCAAACGTCGTTAAAACCGCGCGCTTCACCACAGCAGGGTTGCGCCGCAGCGTGCGCCCGAGGTGCTATTTGTTTTCCTTCGCCGCTTGTGGAACCGTCCAGGAACCAATCGCCTTCATTGGCGCGGTCGAAGTTTGAAACACAAATGCCAACACATCTTCGCCTGTTTTCCCCACTCCGGTCCAGGTACTGCGTGGACCATCGGCGGGAAAACAGCCACACTTTGTTGGGAGAGTGTTCTCCTAAGCTGTGGCGAAAAGCAGCTCCTGATTGGTGCAGGTATCCTCCCTCCCTCCCTCCTCGTCCTTCCTCCTCCTCCTCCTCCTCCTCCTCCTCCTCCTCCTCCTCCTCCTCCTCCTCCTCCTCCTCCTCCTCCTTGGCGAGCCGACAGTCTGTTAGACAATTTTGTTTGACAGTTCCGCGTCGTGTGAACGTACCCGATGCGAGCCGACAGTCTGTTAGACAATTCTGTTTGACAGATCCGCGTCGTGTGAAAGTTTGTTTCAGGCGTGCGCGCTGAGCCTGGCACGCAGGTAAAGCCAGCACGCTAAGTGCACGCCCGTGCGCGGTGTTGGCGACAGTGCCCCTTCGGTCCTGCCCACTGGTTCGCCGAGAAAAAAAAAGAGAAAGGGAAGATGGGAAAGTCAACAAAGAACATATAATAGAGTGAATGGGGATGTAGAAGAAGATGACTGTAGGACCGATGTATACGGCGGAGATGGGCAACGAGGAGGATGAGGAGGCACGAGAAGAGAGGGCGGCAAGTCTCAGTGATAATACAAGGATTGGATAGGCGAGAATGAGGGGCAGAGAGCAGCATGAGGGTGAAGGAGAGATCAGGAGGTACGACAAGGGGTGGAGAAGGAAAGCAGCCAGATGGCACATTGTTACCCACATGCTTGTAACATGTGCGTGTGTGTATATAGATATATACATACATGTGTGTGTTTATATTGGAGTAGGCCGCGGCCTGACCTGGGACCAGGGCCCCGGGTACACACGGCCGCTCCGGGGCCCCCAGAGGCGCCCTTGCGGCCCCCAACGTTGCATCGTGGGCGCACAGATGGCTCAGCAATCGGTACGACAGTCTACTGGACAGTTCCATTACTCCTTGATTGCGCCGAAGATGCCTTGTGAACGGCCTCTGGAGGCTTCCAGGCTGCGCATCTGCGGGGTACTACGTATGAGTATGTATGTACGTATGCATGTATGTATGTATGTATGGATGTATGGACGCATGTATGTATGCATACATACATACATGCGTGCATGCATGCATGTTGGTATTCACATATATATATATATATATATATATATATGTGCATATATACACACAGATGCATCAGTGTGCTTGCTTCTACGTTGATGGGGTGAGGAGGGAGGGAGGTGGCGAGTGGAGAAGGAGGGAGGTGGAGAGAGGAGGATGACGGTCGTAGGAGGAGGACGGAGGTGGCAGACAACGATGTGCTGTCGGGGAGGCAAGATGGCGCCGGGTGACCAGGCGACGGCTGCGAAGAAGGCGGCTAAAGCAACCGAGGCCAGATACTCGCAGTCCAACACAGGCGGGTGGGCAGCTTGGGGCATGTTGGTACGGCCAGGAACTCTTGCGTAGCGTGTCGCGCCGCCAGTCCTGGCCCACCACGCTTCGGCGCGACATGCGAATCGCTAACCACTTCCCCGTCCTCAGGCGTCATCGTCTCGAGCGTTTTCTCGGCTCGCGCCCCGGGGCAAAGCGAAACGCTATCCGCTTGCAGGGCATAGAGAATCGTCGGAGCCGCCGCCGCGACACGCTGAGCAACAGTTCCCGATCCTGAGTGTGCGGCGCCCCTGTCGGCCTCCACGCCGTCCTTTTCGGCTGCTCCTTCTCAAGCCAGGATGTTTAAATGTGTGTATGCACATGCGTGTGCGTTTGCGTGTGCATGCGTGTGTGTGTGTTTGTGTGTTTGTGTGTATGTGTGTGGGTGTCCGTGTGTGTGTGTGCTTCTTTTCAATAATTTAGTGGACTCAGCTACAGTATTCTCAGAGTTCAGATGGCCCATGATATTTGCACACACACTTTGACTTTAGTGAATGAAGTTTGTAGTTCGGTTGGATATCGTTAGCCGTGGTAGTGTAGGGGAGCAGGCACTACGGGAGAGCTTTAATGATATGTGAAGGCATGCCTGAAGGGATTTGTTTTCCCTCTGTCTTTCTCTCTCTCTCTCTCGCGCGCCTCGTCTGCCACATGCATTTCATGTTCAGGCCTCCAGGCGGAGGTTTAGGGTACTGCTCAAGCCGCCTAGGGCGGCGCACACGACGTGGGTCCCCGCCTGGTTGCCTCAGCCCGCTGGATTGAAAATCGTGAAGACCTCTTGAGGACACCAACGGGGGGGTTCCAGATCCTGACCGTCGAGGGCCTCCAGAGGGACACCAACGGGGATCGATTCCATAATGGTTAACATTCTCATCACTTGTGTGATCCAGGGAGAGTGGAGCACTTACCGTCTGACGGCTGTGTGTACCGCACCCTGGCTACATGATTCATAACCTTCATATTGGATTCATATTGGCGAATGTCTATATTCATCTTGTACTTACCCACAGGTGGTAGGAATGACGTTCTGGACAAGCGTTAGTGCTACAATGAAGCGTATTTCCCCAAGCTCTCCCAAGGGCGGCCGCACAACCCAAAACAAACAAGGCCGTACTCCTCTCCTTTCACTTTCCTGGCAGTCCTTATTCCATGTGTGGGAGGCACTCTGCAATCAGACAGTGATGACCGCATCCGCGCCCATTTACAGCAGCGCCCGATACTTCATACTTCTGATGGGCTCCAGATTTTGGGCAAGACAGTTCGAGAACTTGAATTGATGACGGGCTGGTCGGCCCGACTTGCGGTCCATTCTGATCACAAGGGTTCCACGCCATATGCTTCCACGGTGGCGTCTGTTCTCACTGGTGGGCTCTGGCAGTGTCTTTACCCTCAACCTTCGTCCATCTTTTTGGAAGGCATGCATGTGGTTCAGCAGGATTTGGTGCAGTGCATACCTCTCCCAGGGGTCAGCTCCTATGTCTCTGTTCTGCTGACGGTTGTCACATCGTGCATATCCCTATGTCGTGTTCGTGCTCTCTTCTGTGGTGGTCGCAAGTCTCGCATGCGTGCTCATCGTTTGTGCCACTGTTTCACACCGCTTTTGCAAGCTGTTCTTTCATGTCCTGGAGAGGCCAGCATCACAGAGGCGCTCGAGTTGTTTCGTTTTGTCTACCTGCAGCCACGATGCTTCCAGGACCCCATGCTGCAACCACAAGCACAGCGTCAGGACCCAGTACCTTCGAGCTTTGTGTGTCAGCTTGGCTCCGAGAGCTTATACATCGGCCAAGGCTCCCTTGTCAGAGGCTCCTCTGGGTACTCTGGTGGTGTAGGACGTCGTTTTCGGGAACACCTACGAGGCCTAAGATGCGTTGCCCTGGAAACCCCTACTAAGGAAACGAGTCGCTACACGCAGCTCGCACCAGGCTGTTCGACCTGGCTTCTGCTGTTTTTCTTGGCTATTTCTCCTAGTCGTCAAGTACGTGCGCTCGGGAGTGCATGCATTGCCTACTCCCGCCCGTTAGCGAACAACCTCAGCAATCCTCACCTCGGTCGACTTCGCGCTCGGTATCGACTACACCCTCGAGCACGCACGCATCGACGAACACGGCGAAAATGTGAACACACTACTGAGGCACAAACAGCACTCAATCAACAGTGGTATGACAAGCGTATACACACATTATGCTCACAGCGCATGGGTTTCTCACAATATCTCGCAGCACGTCATAAGTGGCAACACCTCCTTCGGCATAAATATGAAGATCTTTACGACGTGATGATGCAGCAGCGTATACGGGGACAGCAAGGCTACGGGCCTATCAATATCACGGGCTCGGGCAATACGGTACTTATGCTAAAATGGGCCTCGATGCACTCTCATCTTATGCCATGGGATTTCATTTGTAAACATCGCACCCACGGCGCGGACTTTCTCTTCAATGTCTGGGAGTTTTCATCGCTTTACCCGCTTTGGATGGATCGTGTCAGAGCACGCTCCTCCCTGAAGTCTTATCTCCACTCAGTCAAGCTCCCAGCCCCTATCAGCAGCGTGATCAAAGCATCACACCCGTCCGAGGTGACGCCTGTCAAGGGTTGGCTTGCACGCACGGTGCAACAGGCACGTCCGACACGCCCGGCAAGGGCGACGTGGGCGGCCAAATCAGTGCGCATCTTGGTACGACCGCCCCTCACGCTCAGGAGGCGCCTCTGCGTCGTTGCTCGAGTTTTTCGGCGGCAATACTTTCAAGATCTAGGCCGGCTATCTATGATTGACTTTCAAAAGGCTGCCAGAGGTGATGACATGGAACGGACGCACATGAATGGACGCATGCCCCTTCTTTCCCCTTCTCTTCCCCAGCCCCAACGTGACAGTGCGCAAACATCGCGTCGTCGGTGGCTTTCGTCCCAGGGGCTCGACAAAACGGTTTGCCCTAACTACTCGGCCCGACGCTCCCGCTCTACCCAACCCGTTTCCCCTGACGCACGACGGTACCAGGCTCTTGGAGAGGCCCGACTGGACTTTGAAAAGAAGGCCCTTCAGGCCCAGGATCCGATCTGTTTTACGGTTGAGGACAAGGACCCCAACACGATGTGGCGTATTAATGGGTTATATCATTTTGCACGGTGGTTACATATGGCTTCCAAGGCTCCTGAACGCTGGCGTGTCGTAGATACTTCCAAGGCTGCTATCGCATCCTGGTATAGGCTCCTGTATGACCACACCATCCCGAAGCCCCTCAGGGCCAAAGGGGAAGGCCCTCTAAGTGCTGAACACGTCCCCTACATCTACCCCACGGTCAAGCTAAAATGTTGGGACGGTGGCCTTCTTCCCCCTGAATCAGGACGCCACAAGTGTACCAAGCCTAAGCACAGCTGTTTTCGGAATATATGCAGCTTCGTTCGATTGCCGCCACGGTCTCTGTATCGATCGATCAGCCGCGCGTGCACCTTCCTATCCAATCAGTTGAACCCAGGGTGGTCGTTTTCATCTCTGGACACTGCCGTGCCTAACATCGTGAACCAGTATGCTCACTTGGTTTCTGCGCCGATGAAGGGCCCATGCACGCGCAGGGGCTGCCTGGCACCCGTGACCTGCCCAGGCGTCGTGGTTGGCGACGCTGGGCAGGCCTACGAGGCCATCGATGTTGAGAAGATTCACGGTTGCCTCGACCGCCTGTTCGCCAAGCTTGAGGCGAGTGGAAAAGAAGGAAAAAGGAAATGCATCGCGGTCATGCGCACACAGCGATCACATGTATTCTTTGGAGGGGCGGCTACACGAAGGTTGTGGGATCGCACGGTCTGGTATTCGAGCAGCATCCGCCGAGCCCTTGAAGGTTTCCTAGGTATGAGGCTGTTCCTGGTCAGTGGTTTAGTCGTCCAGCAGCTCTGCGGGATTCCTATCGGGGGGGCCCTCAGCGGGGCCATCCTCCATGCCGTGCTCAGTGAACTCGAGTTTCAGACCGACTCTCGGTACCCGGGCCGACGCTGTACTATTATGACTGGACGTTATGTCGACGATATCATTTTGGCGTCTAAGGTGTGTTGTAGTAAATGTCTTAAGCGATTGGTGTGGCACGTGCGCGGCAGCACGGTCAAGTTTGACTACGCCGAGCCCACCCAGCTAGACCTCACTACCCTAATGGTGCCCTATCTGGAGGCTGTTTTATTTTTCACGCTCAGGGGAGCCCCCAGTTGGGTTATCCATAAAAATGAGGCATATGCTTTCTCGGGACGAACCTCGGAGTTGGCCAGGCAGTCTCTACCTCCCTACCTAGGCGCCTTTCCACCCACCCTACTCAAACAACATCGTGCGGAACTTCGGGGTCGACTTAAACGATGGCAGCAGCTACGTGTATGTGATAATAACTGGCTAACACTTGTATGCAGCGATGTACGTTTACTTCTTCGTCTAGGCTACAATGGGCAACATATTTATCGTATTTGGCATGGTGTTCTCCCTCCCTCAACGCAGTTGGAAATAAGAAAAGCAGCAATTAAACTGGTTCTCCTCACATCTAATACCTTGAGGGCCCCACCGAGTACCCTTGCATCTGTCTTTTCTCAGAGCCTGGCGGGTGCGACCACTTGTACCCAGACTGAAGTTCCAATCCCACCTCAGTCAGCAGGAGGTGCAATGTTCAGCTCTTGGCGTAACAAGGGAAACGGCAAGGGCGGGGGCAAGGACGGCCCGCGCGCCCCGCGTTGCCGACCATTCCAGCAATATCAGTGGGGCAAGGGCGGCTACAACAACAACAACTTCGGCGGTGCTGGAGGTGGCTCCCAAGGGGGCTTCACGGGGATGCTGGGCCAGATGACATCTGTGATGGACAACATCGCGGCCCTGGGCGAGCTCACGCGTGTGGGCAACGCCTTGGCTCAGACGCAGCAGCAGCCTCCCGCCTCGCCTGGGTGGACAGCTGCAGGTGCGGCCCCGCAGGCCGTGCCCGCTGGCGGGGCGTCGACTGCGGGTCCACCAGGGATCCCGACGAACTCGGAGCCTGCGCGCGAACTTGTCTGTGCCCTCACGGAAGTTCTCCGCTCCAGCACGCCTGGCGACTCGAAGCTGCAGCAGACCGTGGACCGCCTTCACCACCTGGTCGGCAGCTCACCCACGTCCACGAACTCTCAGCAAGCTCGGGGCTCGCAGTTGGCGCAAGACCCCATCATCCAGCAGTTGCAGTCCAACATGGCGTCGCTCCAGTCCACCGTAGAGTCTCACAGCCAGCAGATCGGGGCGATCAACACGACACTTGCCAACGCCGCGGAGGACTCGAGGGCGACCAGGGAGATGATGGAGCGCATGATGGGTATGCCCCCGCGACCGCCAGCTACGCCTCAGCAGGGTGGCCCACCGCGTCCCGGGGGTGGGGCTACACCCCTTGGCGGAGCACCCGCAACGGCTGCGGCGGCCGCGGGTGACGACCGTGGCCCACTGGTCAAACCCACGATGACGGCCGCTGATCACGATCACGCCCTCACCGTCCTTGGGGTCGGCAACCAGCGCCAGAACATGGTCCAGCTCAGCCAGGAGGTGTCCTCCTCGGAAGGGGCCGCGATGCCCTT
>CAUYUJ010013113.1:613041-658041 GCA_963575745.1 Prorocentrum cordatum | reverse complement strand
GTTGCGTCGTCCCCCTTCCCCGCTCCGCGACCCGCCCGCGACCCACCCGCGACCCACCCCACGACTCACCCACGACCCACCCCGCGACCCACCCCGCGACCCACCCGCGCCACCCACCCGCGACCCACCCCGCGACCCTCCCCGCGACCTACCCCGCGACCCACCCCGCGACCCACCCGCGACACGACCCATCCGCGACCCTCCCGCGACCGACCCCGCGCCCGCCCCTTCACTTTTATCCGCAATTGCGGGGTGCTACGGTATATGTGTGCGCGTGTGTGTGTGCGTGTGTGTGTGTGTGTGTCTGTGTGTGCGTGTGTGTATATGCGTGTGTGTGTGTGTGTTTGTGTGTGTGTGTGCGTGTGCGTGTGCGTGTGCGCGTGCGTTTGTATGGGTTGAGGTTCTCGTTCTCTTCCTTTCTAGGCTCGCCTCTCTCCTGTCCCCCATCCCATATGCTGCCGCCTGCGCCTGCCAGCCGGCCTCGTCCCACGAGGACCCCGCTCGCTGCCGAACAAGAATGTGTGTGTGTGTGCGTGTGTGTATGTGTGTGTGTGTGTGTGTGCGTGTGTGTTGTGTGTGGCTGCGTGTGTGTCTGCGTGCGTGTGTGGGTGGATTGATTCCGCCGTGCCCCGCTGCTGCCGTCTCGTCCCTCCAGCTCTAGCTGCACCTGCCGCCTCGCGCGTGCGGCCCACCTCGCGTCCTCCATCCAGCGGCCGTGGTCAGCGTGCCGTCGAGCGCGCGCTCGCGGGGAGAGAAACAAGACATGCATGTATGGATCGCGCTGCCTGGCAGCCTCCACTTCTTACGTTGCAGCTTCGGGGGACTTCGGCTGTCCCCCAAATTCGTGTTTTTCTTGTGCCCGACACAGACTCGATGCTTACTCGGCGCAAAATCAGGTTGGATTCGACACGGATTCGACGCGTTCGGCATGGGGGCTCGACGTGGATGCGAAACGGGTGGCTGGCGCGATGGGACATTCGGGGCCCTTCGCAGATGCAACATAACACCTCCAGCAAAGCGGTTCACGACGCCTCCTAACCCTTTCCCTGCCTGCCCGTGCGTCGCCCTGGGTTTCGCCGTCGGCGGCCTCTGTCTCGATCACGTCGCTGCCACTGACCCACCTGGTGGCCTGCACTCAGCCTGCAGATGGGCCGCGCAGCTGCGGCCAGTCGCGTGCGGCCGGCCACGCGCCACCTTCTCTTCGCTTGTAATCTCGCCTGGCCTGCAGCTGTGGCACGCCGCTCGTATACTCAGCGTCACCCAGCCAGAAGCGTCCCTGGACCAAAGCGCCCTCAGGACTTCCAAGGAGACCCCAGCGTCTTAGCACCCCTCGCGAGGCCCAAACACTGTCAGGAACCCCAGAGTTTTGTCCTCCTTCCCTTTCTCCCTCTCATTATTTATCTTGCTCTCTCTCTCTCTGTCTCTCTTCTTTTTTTGTTCTCTCTCTCTCTCTCTTCTCTCTCCCTCCCTTTCTCTCCGGAACGAGCGCCGGTCATGACAATCGTCAGTCAGCGAGCGAATAGTGGCCAGAGCGTTCAGCGGAGTGCCAGATGAACTACGTCGGCGGGTGACAGTGAGTTTGCCCGCATCCCACACCTCGGGCGTGGTACAGTGCAAATTGCTCCCTCTCTGGAGCGAATCGGGGCCGCGTTTTTTTTGAAGAGGCCCAGCGAGCTTCAAATGTTTTCGGAGTTTCCAGAGGGTGAGCGTCGCCAGGCCCAACGCTGCGAGGGCGCTCCGGTGCGTGCCCGCTCGCACGCGGCGCACTCTGGCGCGCCCCGAGGGCGCTCTCCCACGTGTCCGCTCGCACGCTGTGCACATAGGCGCGCCCCGAGAGCGCCTCCGCGCGTGCCCGCTCGCACGCGGCGTTGTCTGGCGCCCCCCGAACATGCTCTCGTGCGTGCCCGCTCACTCGCGGCGCATTCCAACGTGCCCTGAGGACGAAACAGGGCGACCCTCTAAGCTCACTCCTTCTTAATTCTGTTTCTGAACACGTTTTGCGCTCAGTGAGGAGAAATTGGACAACGCATCGACGTGGCATTGTCTTGTTTCCATGCGGAAGCGGTCTACTGAACAATTTTCGCTTCGCCGACGATATCCTTCTGATCGCACATTCATGCAACGACATTGCAGCAATGCTGTCCGACCTCAGCACCGAAGCGGCCAAAACGGGTCTCCACCTCCATCCAGACAATACCAAAGTATTGTACAATGGACGCCGGCAAACGCGAACACGACAGCCACCCAGCCATGTATCCGTGAACGGCATGAAGATAGAGGTGTTGCCGCCATTCCGTGACACGAACTATCTTGGACGAAGGCTTCAGTACAGCGAGTACCACAAGATGGAGGTCGAAAGCCGGATTGCCGCGGCATGGAAGAAATTCCATGTCTTCAAATCAGAGTTTACGGGGAAGAAGTATTCCATTGATGATCGTATCCGGCTTTTTCAGGGGACGGTTACACCAACCATGCTGTATGGATGCGAAGCGTGGACAGTCACACAGGAACTGGAAAATAGAGTTCGCAGAACACAAAGACAAATGCTTCGAATGATTATCAGGACCCCGCGGCGAAACATTCGGAAACTACCAGGAGAGTTGCTACCACGCGACGCCGACCGAATTAACCCATCTGGCATAGCAGACGACACGGATATTTCTTCTCGGAGCGACAGTGGAATGGATATTTCCACCAACAGCACTGCGGATGACGACCTTGAACCTTGGCCGGAATAGATCAAGCGTGCGACACAGCAGGCTGAACATCGCATTTCGCAGCTTGGGATCGATGAGTGGACCACCACGATCAAAAAACGCAAATGGGCGTGGGTACGCGAAATTGCTACGAACAGTGCCAACGAATGGGCACGACGAGTGCTACAGTGGGAGCCACAACGTGACACACACACACACATACGTACACAACGACGTGTTGGGCGGCAGAAGACCAGGTGGTGGGACGACATAGTTTCCTACATTAGACAGTGTGTTGAGGAAGCGCCACAAAATGCTGCAGGGTTGCTACGGCTCGCAGGGACTAACATGTGGAACAACTTGGAGACAGGGTATACACAACAATGACTGGTCAAGGCATCGACCCTCCAATTCCGATTATTGTTCCCCCTTATCCGACCCCTGCGTTGCCATTCCGACTCCAACCCCGCTTTCCCAGAATTTCATTTTTCCGACTGGATACCTCTCCGACTCCAGCTCTTATCTCCGACTCCGGCTCCAACCTCACCAACTCCAGCTCGTATCTCTCCGATTACATACCTCTCCGACCCTACGTTCTCTCCGATTCCGTTTCAGAAGATCGATCCCATTCTTCCGACTGCGGTTGCCCAATGTCGACTCCAGAGTCTGAGAGGCCAACATCGGCGCCCCGGCGCCCACCCGCTGCACCCGCGTAGGTGCCTTCTTGCGGGACTGTGTCCTGTGTGTGTCCCGTGTGTCCTGTGTCCTGAGGACGTTCCCGTTCGTGCCCGCTCGCGCGTGGCGCACTTCTGGCGCGCCCCAAGGGCACTTCCGCGGGTCCCAGCTCTCACTCGGCACTGTTTGGCGCTCCCCGAAGACGCTCTCGTGCGTGCCCGGCCGCACGCGGCGCACTCTGGCGTGCCCCGAGGGAGCTCGCGTGCGTGCCCGCGCGCGTTCGGCGCTCATGGGCGCATCCTCAGGACGCTTTTGCGCGTCCCCGTTCGCACGCGACGCATTCTGGTGTGCTCCGAGGGCGCTCCCGTACGTGCGCGCTCGCGCGCGGCGCACTGGCGCGCCACGCGGGCTTTCTTGCGCGTGCCCGCTTGCTCGCCGCGCATTCTGGCGCGAGGGCGCTTTTGGGCGTGCCCGCTCGCACGCGGCGCGCCCCGCAGGCTCTCTCGCGCGTGCCCGCCCGCACGCGGCGCTTCCCGGCGCGCCCCGAGGACGCTCTGGTGCGAGCCCGCTCGCACGCGGCAGTCATTGGTGCGCCCCGAGGGCGCCTCCGCGGGTGCCCGCTCGCACGCGGCGCTGTCTGGCGCCCCCCGAACACGTTCCAGTGGGTGCCCGCTCGTACGCGGCGCACACTGGCGCGCCCCAGGGGCGCGTCCGTGTGTGGCGGCCGCTCCCGCGCGGCGCTCCCAGGCGCGTCCCGAGGGCGCTTCTGCGCACAGCTCGCACGCGGCGCTCTCTGCTGACGTGTTCTCACGGAGCCCTTCCACACACTCTCTCTCACACACGCACGCACACACACACACACGCACACACACACACACACACGCACACACACACACGCACTCGCACACGAACACACACACACACACACGCACACACGCACGCACGCACGCGCACGCACGCGCACGCGCACGCGCACGCGCACGCGCACGCACACGCACACTCACACGCACACGCACACGCACACGCACACGCACACGCACACGCACACGCACAAACACACACACACACACACACACACACACACACACCGCGTGGCGCTTGCGCGGCGACTGCAGTTGACGTCTTTCCATGTGCCGACCTCAGCGCGAGACATGGGCGTAGCGCCGCGCACCGACCCCAGCGCAATGCATTGCGTTCCACCGACCATGCGACGCGCGATTCGTCCCCTGCGCGCGCGCGAGCGGCAACCAGGAGAGCAAGGTGCATGCTTGGCACCGCGCACCGATTGCTTGAACAACGCGGCTGCAGCTTATGTGTTCTCACGCAGCCTCCCTCCCCCGCGTGCTGGCTGCGAAGCGATAGGTTGGTTTTGCGACGCCGCAGGGACGCCCGCGCGCACTCGCACGCCACCAGACGCGCAGCGAGTTGCCACTCCGCTTGGCGCTAAGCGCCGACCGCCGCGCGAACATCGTTAGCCGAGAACGCTGCCGACGCCACGCGAGGAGTCATCCCGCGTGCGGTCGAGCGCTTGCCAATCGCGCTTGCCAATCGAGCGCCGACCCCAGCGCGACACATTGCGTTCCGAGATTGGGCCTCCCATTCGACGCGCGATTCATCGCCCGCGCGCGCGATCGCTACCCACTCGAACCAGCTTGGCGCCGCGCGCCGAGTCCAGCGGAGACCATTGCGTCGCCGAGCTTGCCGCCGACGCGGCGCACCCGTAGCCTGCATGGCGCCGAGCGCCGACCCGAGCTCGAACAATTTCGTCGTCGAAGTTGAGCTACTGTGCCACCGCGCATGGCCCGACGATCGCTCGAGGCATGGCCAACGAGTCAGCAATTGATACTTCAAACGCGGGTGATGATACGATGCTCAGCATTGCGGGGCGATTCCGCGGGGATGCGCATCGCCGTTGCACCCGGGGCCCTTTTAATAGGGGGCTGCGTGTGGGGTCGCCTTCGAAAAACGAGCCCACTCTCGGGCAAAACCGAGGCAAGGTGGGAGGGGTCGGACACGGGCATCGCGAAGCGCGCACAACGGCACCCCACCCCCCGCAGTTATCGTAACCATATGTTGTTTGGTTTGTTTGTTATGTGTTTCTCTCTCTCTCTCTCTCTTCCTGTCTCTCTCTCCCTCCCTCGGTCTCTCTCTCTCTCTCTTTCTCTCTCCCCCCCGTTCTCTCTCTCACTCTCTCTCCCTCTCTCTCTCGCTCACCTGCCAGTCTCTGCTGCTGCCCACCGTTGGGTTCCATTCGGCCTGCTGTGGGGTCTTCAGATTTCAGCGCGTGTCCACATGAGTTGGATCGTTTGCTCTGCGGGAGACCCGCCATTGCTGTCAAACGCTGATTTGTACCATCGGCGCGTCGGAGGACAGTGTACATATATATATATATATATGTATATATAAATATATGACTTTACTACCTGCGCCGCGCAGCGTCGCTGATTGCACATCGCGAGGGGCCTAGGTGGTGTCTTGAGCCAGCGCTCGGCGTGCCGCCGCCAGGTCACGACCTCTTTGTCAGGGTGGATTGGATCACCGATGCGCCGTCGAGTCTTCTGCGCTGCCCCTGCGCCCACTGCTCCAAAAAAACGCAGGCGTTGATGAAGGCGCGTGGGCTAGCGACGGGCCCCGTGTCCTTACCGACTCGGCGCGTTCCGTCGCCGGATGAGGCGGCACTGGCCTCAGGCTTGCGTATATGCCTTCCCGTGCGCGTGCCAAATCCACGGATTGTTAGACATGTTAGCGTGTGCCCCCCACGGGGGGGGCCGCTCGAGGAACCGACGCGCTTACAGCCCCCGCGCGCGTACCAATTTGGTGCACCGCGCGAGCCGGTGGCCCGCGCGTGCACCAATCGGGCGGGGGCGCCCCGATGCGCTGGCTCGTAAGCCCTCTGGGGCGGCTGGCGCCCGTATCGGGGTGGACCTGCCCCGAGGGGCCTTCAGGCGAGGCCCCCTTTCAAGGTGCAGGGCGCCGGCGAGTGGCGACGGAAACTTGTGGGAGAGTCTTGAGGCTGGCGGGGTCGATCGGCGGCTCTCTGAGGGCGGCTGGCCCCCGCTGCGGAAGAGCGCCCCTCCAGAGCGGTGCTCGTCGCGGGGTCCTCTGCCATGCTCGCGAAAAAAAAAAAAAAAAAAAAAAAAAAAAAAAAAAAAAAACCTGACGGAGCCGTGTGGTAGTTCTCGGCTTCTGAGGGCCCTCGCCAGGCCCCGTGACCGTCAAAAACGGCTCAGCATGAGAAGCCGGCCGTGGGGAGAGGGTCAGGGCTTCTGAGGACCCCGTATGACAGGTTGTTCGGTGGTTACCTCCTCAAGGTTTCTGGCCTGGGTCCAGATAGTTGAGCGGCTGGATCTCGTTTGCAGTGTTCGGTCAAGGGCAGTTCACCGCCCCGGGAAGCTCTAAAAGCCGGAACGGACCCTTAGCACAAGAGGGGTGATGGAGAAGCGGAGCATCAGCAGGAGGAGGGTGTTCTGGAGGAAGACCGGGATCGTACTATTAGAAAGGATTTTTTGGGATTCGTCCTGGCTTGAACCCAGACGCGATCTACCCAGAGGGCTGTTCGTGGTCCTGGTCTTGTTCGGATGGGGCTGGGTTGGCCTGGCCGCAGGTTCGATGCTGCCCTGTCTCGGCAGCACGTTCTTTCGATGCTCGTTTCGGGGACCTTTCTGGGACCCACCTAACGTATCTGTTCGACCCCAGCTCGACTAAAGTTCGACTCAGGCTCGACTCAGGTTCGACTCAGGTTCGACTCAGGTTCGACTCAGGGTCGCCTCAGGTTCGCCACAGGGTCGGCTCGCATCGACAGACGTTCGACGCAGCTTCGACGCACGAGTGGAGCGAGTGTTTCCAGGAAGGTCCCCAGAACGAGCATCCAACGTTCTCGGACTGTCAGATTGTGCCCATCCATCTCTGGACCTCCGGGAGGTCGCCTCCCTGTGTCCCCAGACATCCTCCCATGTATGTTTCAATGCGCGGCTCAAGAGGTCCTGACCCCTTCCCCATCCCAAGTGTTTCGCCTCGGCCCCGATAGAGGCTAGAGGCCCCAAGGAACGAAATCGAAGGAAAAGGCCGGGACTGAACCATTCATATTGTCTGAGCAGACCCCGCTCGCGGCCTCTCAAGCCTCGCCAGGCCGGGCCCGCAGAGATGGCGCAGCGCGCCCACCATGGGCGCAAAGTCCTCGACGGCGGCTGGCCACCGCTTCGCTGGCAGCCTCCGGCGTTCGAGCTCGCGCGACAGCGGTGATGGCGGGCGGGCGCCGCGTCCCGCAGCGGCGCCCACGGTGGAGGAGGCCCCTGGAGACTCGACGTCGCGACAAGTATGGTTCAGAAGGCCTCGGGCCTTCGGAGAAGCTCCGTCAGCCTTCTCCGAAGCCACGGAGGGCTCCTCAGAAGGCCAGATGGCCTCTGAGAAGCTCCACCCGCGCCTGTCTGCCCCCTCTCGCTTCCCCACCCGGTGCGCCGCCGAGAGGAACAGCGAGCCCCTTTCCGAACCCGCACCGTCCCTCATTTCAGCGCCTTGACTGCGCGTGTCCACCCCCCTGATCTGACGTCGCAATATCGCGGAAAACCGCGACCGCAGCCCTGGACATAATATTCCCGTTGCATTTTTCGAGGCGAGGGTCCCGGGGCCCAAAACCTGGCGCAAACGCTCGCGGTGGAAAAATTGCAACTCCGGGATCTCAAGGTCATGCTCGCGGCCCGGTTCGCGGACGGCGACGGCGCCGCTGGGGCGCCGCCGTTCTACGCGGTGGCGGCGCAGTGGTTCGACGCTTGGCGCCTGTTCGTCGCGGGCGAGGCGCAGCCGCCAGGGCCTGTGGCTAACGGCCCGCTGGTGGACGGCAGTGCGCCATGCGCGGGCGACGTGGTCGCCCAGACATCCTCCGAGTATGATGTATTCGACCCGCGGCCACAGATGCGAGGCGGGTAGGTATCCATATCCACCGCCCTGGGCCCAGATCATTGGATTGTTTCGGTCGCGATCGGGCCCAGTCCTGAAGCCGAAGCCGAAATCGGGGTCCAGATTGCAAACAACGCATCGTCGGAGGTCAAGGTCAGGGGAAGTGTTATTTGGGATAGGCTCAGGGGGGGGTGTATCGTCCACCACTCATGGGCCCGATAGCCCACCCCGCTCAAAAAATTATCGGCGAGGTAATTGCTCGTATCGCCGACTCCAGGCCAGTGTTTGCCCTCCTGAGCCTTTTCCCCCCTATCAATCCTCCTACTGTATGCCGACCGCTACCCCGGGGCCAGCTTTTCACCCTGGATGTGGGCCTGGTCGCTCTGCAGTGGGGCCCAGCAACGGGCCCCATGGAGGCCGAAACCAAGAAAGGATGCAAGGGCTCCCTGAGGTCCGACGTCGCGAAGAAATCAGCACCGCGATGAATCACGACCGAAGCCTTAGACCCCATCTTTCTGCGGTATCTTTCGAGCAGGATCGATCTGGGACGGTCCCGGGGCCCCAAACATTGCGAAAACGCAAAGCGCGACAACAATTGCAATTCTTGGGTCTCGGGGGATGTCCCGACCATTTCCTCCGGGTATTTTTTTGTGTCCCAATCCGTGTTTGCTGGTTTTGGGGCCCAGCAACGGGCCCCTGACGGCGAAATTTAGGACAACGCTATGAAAGCTCGAAGCCGAAATCGAGAGGTGGATAGAACAAAGCATACGTCAGCGATCAATCGGGGTGCCCCACATGGCGTGTGACCACACCGTGTGGTGAGTCAGCAGTGATTCGGGGTGACCGCACGGTTTTGGAACTCAGTTCGTTCTCCGAGGATGTCTCGGGCAATTGCGACCTCCAAGGTCCTGAAACTGTGCGGTGATAGACCATGCTGTGGGGTTTTGGGGGATTCCGAGGTGACCGCACGGTCGGTCACCACATTGGTGAACAAGTGCGAAATGGACCTTGTTACAAGAGCACAGACCGACCGACGAAGGGACGACACGACCGCGGAGGACGCGGGGAGTGGGGAGGGGGGCAGGGGGAGGGGACGATGGGGGGAGGCAAGCTAGGTGATATCGCGCAGTGTCTGACATCCTACCCTTCTCACCCATCCCTTCCTATTGCTGTGATCTCGCTCCTATCCGCCGACGCTTGTTACAGCGAGCCGTGAACTCCAAAAAGGACGCCATCGTGGCTTGCGCAATCGGAGAAAAAAGAAGGGAGTTGCGTACATTGAAGGAGGAGGTGGCGCATGAGCAGACCCGGACGCAGCGCGGCCCTGGACGTGTGCATAGGATCCCCGAACGCAGCCAACGCCCAAGGCGACGCTGCGGAGGCGGCCTTCCGGCGGAAGCTTCGGCGGTACCGGGGCGAGATACAGGAGCTCTCAGCAGCGGGCATCGTGTACAGGCCCCTCGTGTGGACCGCTGATGGGCGGCCGCATCCGGCAGTGACGCGGACGCTGGCCTACGCGGCCGCGAAGGCAGCGCGCCGGGGCGGCGTCTCCGCCGACGCGAAGCAGCTCCAACGACGCTGGAAGCACGAGGTGCAGGTGGCCATCCTGCGCAGGCGGGCCGCGATGGCACGGGCAGTGCTGCCTAGCCTGGCGCCCCGGGCAGCGCGGCTGCTCGCCGGGCGCGCCGACGGAGGATCGGGCGCCTGGGGCAGAGAGCTGCCGCTGGAAGAGGAGGAGCAGCAGCAGCAGGTGGAGCAGAACGAGGACGACGGGCGCGTCGACGAAGCAGGCGAGGAGGCGGGCGCGGAGGAGGAGCCCACGGCGGCACGCGGCTGAGGCCGCGCGGCCGCCGCCTTGCCATGCAGCCCCCCCTGCTGCGGCGCCAGAGGTTGAGGGCCGAGGAGGAGGAGGAGGAGGAGGAGGAGGAAGAGGAGGAGGAGGAGGAGGAGGAGGAGGCGGAGGAGGACGACGAGGCGGACGAGGAGGACGAGGAGGCGGGAGGGCGACCAGGAGAAGGAGGTGGAGGAGGAGGAGGAGGAGCCGCAGCACCAGGAATGCGACGACGAGACCTTGAGGAGGCAGCAGGAACACGCTGAGGAAGCCCTGAGGAGGGCGGCGACCAGGAGGAGGAGGAGGAAGAGGAGGCAGAGGAGGCGGAGGAGGTATGGAGAAGATGGGCCAGGTGGAGGGCAAGGAACAGATGGCGACGGAGGCCTTTGGGAAGGCCCTGCAGCAGATACCGACGATCCTGGCGGACAACAGCGGGTACGACTCCGCCGAGCTGGTCGGCCAGCTGCGTGCGGCGCACGCCAGGGGGCAGGGCTCGTACGGCCTGGAGTTCACCACCGGCAGAGTCGCGGACATGGCGCCGCTGGGCATCATGGAGTCTTTCGGGAGCAAGATCTCTCAGCTCTGCTCCGCGGCGGAGGCCGCCGAGATGATCATCCGCGTCGACGACATCATCAAGAACGCGCCCCGCCAGCGCGAGGGAGGCATGTGAGAGCGGCAGGGGGTGAACGATGCTCGACACCGGAAGGCCGCGGCCCCTTTGGGCTGGCCCTTGCCAGACCGCTGCCCGCGGAAGAAGCAAAAAAAAAAAAAAAAAAAAAAAAATGAGCAGAAGGAATAGGACGAGGATGGGATGAGGAAGGAAGAGACCGAGGACGAGCAGCAACAGCAGGAGCTGGAGTGGAATAAGCAGGATGAGTAGGAGGACCAGTGGAAGGTGGTCGGAGAGGAAAGGAGGGGGACGACAACGCTGATGAAGGACTTGCAACCAGAAAAATGGCCCGCACTGGGGCGAGAGCACCATTTTGAGCGTGCAAAGCGTCGATCCTAAAATGAGGCCAACGCTGCAGCATGAATACCGGAGCACCCTGCAGTTGCGGATAAGAGTGAGGGGGCGGCGGGGACGTCGGCAGTCTGCGAGGCTCTGAAGAGGCCCGTCGCCGGCGCAGAATTTTTCAAGCTATACCACGAGCCCGCCGCATTTGTGTTAAAGCAATGTGCATGGGTCGCGGGTTGGGTCGCAGGATGGTCGCGGGTGGGTCGCGGGTGGATCGCGGGCCGGGTCGCGGGTGGGTCGCGGGCGGGTCGCGTGGTGGGTCGCGTGGTGGGTCGCGGGTGGGTCGCGGGTGGGTCGTGGGTCGGGTCGCGGGTGGGTCGCGGGTTGGGTCGCGGCCGGGGCGCGGGCCGGGTCACGTGGGGGACGACGCCAAATAACAACAAACAAACATGAACAAAGAAACAACATCAACAAGAATCTGCATCGCGGAATCCCACTTCAGCCACGCACCCAGGGACAGTGAACGACCGTTCGGCCCCCTCACTCTGACCATGTTGGCAGACCGAAAATTGCCGGATCGCTAAGACCATAAAACAATCATGTTATAATATTGTTATGAACGCAATATGTGGAGAGGTGTGAACATCTTCCAGACAGTGTCAGGGGAGTGTCAAATTAGGTACGCTCACGCCATATTTGACATCCTTCCCATTGCACCCATCCCTCTTCATTACGCTGATGTATTATGTATCCGCGGACCCGTATCATAGCGGACCAGGATCTCCCCAAAAGACCCCAATGCGTCATGCGCAATCGGAAAGAGGGAGTTACGTACATAGGAGGAGTGGGAGGAAGAGGAGTTGAGGAGGTGGCGGATGAGCAGGAGGATGGGCAGGCGGGGACGAGGATGAGGAAGGAAGAGGACGAGGACGAACAGCAGCATTGAGAGCTGGAGTGCAAGGATCGCGAGGAGCAGGAGGACCAGGGAAGGCGGAGGAGGGGAAAAGGAAGGGTCGACAACGAGGAGGAAGGACTCGGATCCAGAGAAGTGGCCCGCGTTCAGGCGAGAGCGCAATTGCTGAACGAAAGGGACAAAGCGCCGATCCTACACTGAGGCCATCGCTGCAGCGGCAGCACCATTTTGAGACACCGAAGGCGGTTCGATTGTAAACAACAGTTGTTGAAAGCCTGTGTGCAAAAAGCAATACGCTGAGAGGGCCGATCATCTTCCAGGAAGGGTCAGGGGAGAGGGGAGAATAGCCCTCATATTGTGTAGTTGTGGGGAGGCCAGGAGAGGAGGGGTGCCAAGCTAGATGCGTTCCAGCCGCATCAGACATCCGATCCCTCCCATCCCTGCACATTGCTCTGATTGTTCTATCCGCGGGCACGTGTCATAGCCGACCTGGAATCCATTACCCCAGCAAACCACCCCAATAGCAGCAACGGTGACATGTGGAACCTGTGGAGCAGGTGGGAGCTGTGGCTGCTTGTGCGATATGTGGGACCTGTAGAACCCGTGGGACTTCTGTGGAACTTGCGGAGCATGTGGGAACTGTGGACTTGTGGGGATTGTGGATCTTTCGGGACTAGTTGGACGTGTCCAACCTGGGGGACCTCTGTGGTCTGTGGGGCATGTGAGACCTGCGACACCTGTGGGTCCTGTGGGACCTGCGGGACATGTAGGAACTGTGGGACCTGCGAGACCAGTGGACCCGTGGGACTGTCTGAAGGTGTGGGACCTGGGGGACCTCTGCGGGACCTGCGGGACCTGGCGGACCTGTGGGACGTATGGGATTTGCGAGACTTGCGACACCTGTGCGACCTGTGGAACCTCTCAGACTCGTGGTGCTTGTGGGACCTGTGGGACGACCGGGACGACTTGCGACACCTCTGTGTCCTGTGGGACCTGTTGCGAGGCCTGCGAGACCTGCTGGATCTGCGAAACTTGTGGGATCTAGAAAGGTGGCCCGCGCTGAAGCGGGAGCGCCATTCTGAATGACGGGAACGAGTCGCCAATCGGAGAATGAGGCCCGCGCTGGAGCGGGAGCACCGTTTTGAAGCACCGAAAACAATCGGGTCGCACAGCAAAACCAGATGCACAATTACCTAATTGAATTCTGTGTGCCAGGAAACAGTACGCGGCGAGAAATGGCCGTCTTCCAGACAACTTCAGGGAAGAGAGGAGAGTAGCGTGTCCATATCGAGTAATTGTAGAGTGGGGTCTGTCACCGCACGGTCTTGGGACTCCCAAGTCAAGGTCTGGGTCCGCGCGGAGGACTGGCGCCTGCTGCGCGCGCAGCATGGCGGCGGGCCCGTCCTCCGCCGGGCCTCCGCCGAGCTCTTCCCGCCCGCAGAACCGCCCAGCACGGGACCGCAGCTCACGGACGGCGGCGCGGGCGAGGCAGACGGGGCGCCGCTGGTGAAGTCCCAGATTTCCGACCATGTGGTGGTTTCCATCCCAGTGTTTTCTCCTCGATTTCGGCCTTTGGCGGCCGTTCTCGGGCCCCGGGGCCATCAAACATGGGTATGGGGCGAAGTAGCACCCCTTGGGGGAGTGGGTCGGCGCGCGTTGACAGCACAGCACTCCATTAGCAGCAAAAGTGACGAGGCGGGTCGAGGAGTAGGAGGTCTGCTACAGGGGACATATGTGCACCTTCAACGGATGGCTTTTAGCAGGGATCGCGGCCGGCCAGATCAAACATGTGGCCAGCATTGGGGTGAGAGCAGAATTCTTACACACATTGAGAGGAAATCTCAGGTGAGACGATTGCCAGACCCAACCTCCTGAGGCTCCCCGTCTCCTCTGTGGGATTATTTGGTGGTTCATTATTTAACTTCCATTAAGACCTATTTCTAGCGAGAAGGGACAACTCCAAGGAGGGCGAGTTGAGGCTGGGCACAGCTTGGAAAATTGATGTGTCCTGAGATCCCAGCGTTGCAATTTTTGTCACAACGGGCGTTCTTGCAGGGTCTCAGGCCATGGGACCGTCACAGATCGACCCGGCCAGAAACATGTAGCAGAAAGGTAGTCCAGGGCTCCGGTCGTGATTTTCCTTATGTTTTCAATTGTTCCGCAACGTCGGATCTCAGCTTGGACAGATGCGGAACAGGTACCGACATTGTTGCAAGTGATAGGATCGGGATGCTCCCTCGTTTTCGCATGTTTGGGCCCCCTGGGAGACCCTCGTCTTCAAGGCTGGATTCGCTTTCAAATCTGGTCATGGTGAGGGTTTCAAGGCGAGTCCAGAAAGCGTTGTGCAGCACGCACCCTGAGAGAGGTCCATGGAGTAGCGGTGGTACGTTTTGGCTTCCAAGCTGGGGCGGGTTCAGTCCTTCTGTACCCCGCTGGGGGAGGCCCATCGGCTCCTCAGACATCCCCAGGCGAAAACCTTTGTTTCGCTTTGTAGTATTATTTAGAACATCAAAACTCAGGTTTTCGCTGTTTTCGGTTTGCGGGGGCTTTGGGGCCGCCGAAAAATGACTCGCGACGACAAACCTGCCTTACAGTGGAAAGGCTCGGGACTTCTGGGGACCACGTATGGAACACCTCAAGATATCATGTCTCTGAGGAGCTGCAATCATGCACTACCCCTCTGATGGGGGCCGGTTGGCTCGTGAGGGGAAAACGACTATACCAGTAACACGTGGCCGTTGGGCGCCCGTCGGCGTGTTACTTCTTCGTGCTTGGCCGAAGGCCATGGTGCTTCTTCAGCAGTAGCACGCTGTTCCCAACGGTGGCGTGCCACTAATATTGGTCTTGCTCTTCTACCATATCGGCTCCGACCTCCCTCGCGACAGCTCGTCGGTACGAGGAGCCCCCCCAGGAGTGTTCAACTTGTCATAAACGCAATGATGACCCTTCACTTGAGTGACCTTTGGTGCGCGGCCTTTGGGGAGGGCAAGCCCGAGTACACAGGCCGCCACTGTCGCGTCGCATGCCACAAGACCGGCAAGCCGCGCATCGAAAGGTCATTCTTGCCCAGGGTCATTCTTGCGTGCAGCCGGTCAACCCTGACATCCGCCAGTATGATTGTTTTAAGCCGCGGCTCCCGAGCTCCCTAGCCTTCAGTGTTTTTGTCGCGGATCCGTTTTTGACAGCCCCAGGCCCCCACAACGTGCCCCAGAGGCCGAAACCGATGAAAAGTGTTGTCTGGGAAAGGCGCACAGTTCCAGAACGTGGCTCCCTGGGGCCCTAGAGGTCTGGACACCTTCCCAAGGACTGGTTTGTGCCCGGTCGTTTTTGACGGTCTGCGAGGCGGGTGAGGGCCCCAAGAGGCCGAATGTGACCAACAACCTCGGGCCGCATTTTTTTTCATGACGCGAGGAGTTCAGGCTCCCCTGAGATCTTACATTGCAGAACACAGCGAAAAGTCACGACCGGAGCCCTGTAGACTCAGTCTTTCTGCGGCATTTGTTGAGCTGGAGCGGCATGTGGGGGTCCCGAGTCACGAAACGGAGTGGAAACGCCAGATGCGAACAGAAAGCAATGCAGACCTCCGACGTCTCCGACGTTTTGATTTTTCCATGGCGTGGCTCTCTGGACCCCTTCCCTGGACAATTTTGGATCCTGCGTTTTTTTGTTGACGATCCCTGGACCCGGTGATGGCCCCCTTCAATCGGCAGAGTAGCCAACACACATTCCCGCGATGATTTTACCGCGACACCAGATGGCGGGGCTAGGACAGGGATAAATAGTAGTTGTCAAAGCGTTCCAGAATGTTCTCAGAGCGTTCCAGAGTGCTCTGGAACAGCCCCGACGCCAGATTCATCCTCCAGAACCGCCAGACTCCAGAGATCCCCACTTTCCGGTGCGTTTGTGTCCCTGTCCTGGCCTCGTCCTGCGCGAGGATGTCAGGCTCCCCCCAGGCCGGCGGCGGCGCCGAGGGGGAGCGGCTGCGGGCGCTGCTGCGCGAGGCGCGGGGCCCGCTCGCCGCGGGCTGCGGCGCCCTGGGGCGCGAGCTCGCTGCCGAGGCCGCGCACCTGCGCGAGGGCCCGTGGGCGGTCCGCGGCGGGCTGGGCGGCCGGCGGAGCGGCAGGCCTTCCGGGGCCCCCTAGCTCGGATCACCGCGGGGGGGCTGCAGGCTGCTGAGCGGATGTGACCTGGGGGCTGCTGAGTGGATGCGGAGGAGGGTCACATCTGACCTGAACCGGCAAGCCAGCTGGCAGGTGGGTTGCCAGTGCCCCAAGTGGCTCGGGGGGGGTTGGACAGGTCGGGTACGTTGGCGGAGCCCACTTAGCCTGGACATGAACCTCTCGTAGGCCACTTGACCTCAGAGGGTCTTTAATGATGGGGGGCCGCCCCCCCCCCCCTCCCCGAAGCTCTCGGCTGGGAGTAGTCGTCCCTCCCCTCCTCGCCCCTCCCCTTATCGCCCTCTTCCTCGCTCTCCCTCCTCGCCCTCCTCCTTGTGCTCTCCTCCTCGCCCCCGTTTCCCCTGCGATGCCCAAGGGATCCTTGAAGGGTTCCCAGGAATCGCCTTGGGACTATCCGAGGGACCTTTACATACATACAGATCTGCATGTATAAGCAACCATATGGCAGCATGCATAATGTACATGCGTCTCTGCATGTACATGTCGTAATGCATAAAGGTGGGTTAGATGGAGCCACCCAGTGTTCATGTGTATATATATGTATATACACACGTACCCCCACCAACATCTACAGCATCTACGCCATTCCCACGCACCCTGCTATCATGCACAGCTTCGCCATATTCGTTGTACGCGCCCGCTGACACCAACGATTTGCTGCTCACCACCATGGCTCGCCTGTCAGTTGTTGTTCGGTGGTGGTTCTTTCCAGCGGATGAATGCCTCATGGGCGACCATGCTCAAGAGAGGATGTTTGGGCTTCCGTGTGCAAGGGTTGAATCTTAATTCGCTGCATCTCCGATCGATTCGGTGTCGTCTTTGGCGTCGTCGTCGTGATCGTCGTCGTCGCCGTCTTCATTTGGTGTTCGTGCAGGTGACGTGCGCAGTATGATCTCACCATAACTGTGCCGAGCTTGTTCGGTGGTTGCCGCTCGTGTAATTATTTGCGCACTCGTGTTGTCCGTGCTTGGTATTGCTGGGTGGTTTTGTCTCCCATCTGATAATGTTGGTTGGGCTATCCTGCGCGACCGAGGATGTTCGAGCTTGTCTGTAAAAGCATTGACAATAATTCGCTGCACCTCGAATCGAGTATGCGCGTCGCCTTCGTCGTTGTCGTCGTCGCCATCGTCGTCTTCATATGCGAATCGAGCATGTAATCGTACGCGGTAAGAGCCCGCCATAGTTAAGGTGAGTTCGTTCGGTTGTTGCCGCGTGTGTGAGTATTTGCGCACTAGTGTCCGCCGTGCGGGATCTTGTTCGGTGTTTGCCCTTTCCAGCGGATGATCAGCCGTGGGCTACGCGGGAAGAATATCGAGCATCGTCGTGCAAGGGTAACAAACCCGCATTGTTTCGTTCCTGGTTGTCTTTAAGACTCTGCTCAGGAAGTCCACGATTCCCCAGGATTCCGTGGGATCCCTTGGAATCCTATCCTGAGGAATCCTTCGGACCCTTGGGGACCCTTAAGAATCTTTAGGGAATCTTGAGAATGTTCAGAAATCCGTCGGAACCCTTTGGAATCATACGAATCCCTAGGAATCCTAAGGAAATCGCAGGAATCCTACGAATACTTAGGAACCCAGCACTGGCCGCCTCGGGAGCGGAATTATTTTCCCAGCGTCGCTCTCGGTCCCAATCCGTCGATACGCCCGCGCAAGATTTATGAGCGAGTTAAGAGCAGTTCTAGCCCAGCTCAGCACAATGACCCGCTATCCACTTAACACCCCCCCCACGATGAACCAAGAACTGGTGCGGCGACCCAAGTTCAGAGGAGGAAATGAAGTCGATACTGTTGCTCGTCCTGGGGAGCTCTGGTCGCCACGGCTGGCTTCTCTTCGAATTTTGAGGCGCTTCGCGTATCCCCACGGGTCCGCTTGGGCCTGCGTGTCCTCTTTTATCGTTGCACCCTGGCCTGCGACTGGTTTCGGAAACGATGGCTGACGCACCGGCCCCACCACGGGCAGCGGTGTGGATCGTGGAGTGAGAGCTCTGTAGGTCCCTGCCTTTCCTTTGCCCCTGTCTCAGCCGGCCCCGCGTACGGCGGTGCTACCTCGCGCTGAGTGGTTCAACCTTCAGCGTGTCGCTTCGGTTCTACCTGTCCGCTTCGGCTAGGTTGGCTGCGCGGACTGGCGCCGACAGGGCGACTTTTCCGTTGCATAGCACTGCGGTCTGCTTCACCTCGGTGTGGCTGGCGCCAAGGTGCGTTCGCCTTAATGCGGAGCATTTTGCTCAGTGCGTGTGCACACCTCGCATTCTTTGCGAATTATTACTGCAGGTGCGTTGCCTGCTGTAGCTAATTAGCCTCGCCTGCTGGCCCAGACGACGCCTTCCGCTCCCTGTCCGCTGCTTCGGAGCCGCCGACCAAAAAGTATCCCCACGAGTCAGTGGCCTTTTTTTTACGCCTGTTTTTAGGTGGGCCTGTCGTCTGACTACCTTGATGGCGCGCGGCTGCCTGCGTCGCTTGCGATAAAGAAGAGTATCCTCACCAGCCCATCCAGAAACGATGTCCAGGCGAGTTGCGGTGATCAGGGAAGTGCTGGAGCAAAGAGGTGGACGGTCGAACCGTGCGAAGGAGAGAAGGGGAGAAGGAGGAGGCTGGATGGATGGATGAGGGAGTGGGGAGAAGGATGACGAATAGGAGGAGGAGGAGGAGGAGGAGGAGGAGGAGGAGGAGGAGGAGGAGGAGGAGGAGGAGGAGGAGGAGGAGGAGGAGGAGGGGAGGAGGAGGAGGAAGAGGCGGAGGCGGAGGCGGAGGCGGAGGAGGAGGAGGAGGAGGAGGAGGAGGAGGAGGAGGAGAGAAGGATTAGGAGGAGGAGAGAAGGATTAGGAGAAGGAGGAGGAAGGAGGAGCAGGAGGAGGAGGGCAAGCAAAAGGGCCAGAGGTCTCGTTGATACCTCTTCGGAGTCTCTTGGGATATCTCTTGGGCGTCTCTTAGAGGCCTCTTGGGACGTTTTGGGGGTCCCTCGGCGGTCCTGGGGGACTTTCGGGCGTCTTGGGTGCCTCGGGGGGCCCTGTTGGGGCCGCTTGGGGTCCTTTGGGGGGCCTCCTGGGGGCCTATTCGGGACCATATTGGAGCCATCTTGGGGCCATTTTGGGGCCTCTTGGGGCCTCCTGGGCGCCTCTCCGGGCTTGGCAACTTTTTCACAATGGGCGTTCTGGCCGAGTCTCGGGCCCCTGGACCCTCACGGATCGATCCCGCCGGAGAAATGGCGCATATAGATGGGGTCCAGGTTTTCAGTGCGAGTAGCGTTTGTATGCGATGTTGTAATGTGTTCGCGACGTCGGATCTCGTGGTGAGTCATTGGGGATTCGGGGTCACCGCGCGATTTTGGCACTTGGGCCGTTCTCCGAAGACCGCTCGAGCGGCTGAGGCCTCCGAGTTTCACAAAGCCGTGCGGTGACGGACCGTGCGGTGAAGCCTCTTTGGGGATCCCGGGGTCACCGCACGGTCTGCCACCGCACCGTTTCGGGACCCCAGCAGGCCCGCCGAGAGGGCGGCGGCGGCGGCGCAGTCCGCAGCGCGGTCGCGGGTCCTGGAGGCCGCGGAGTCGCAGTACGGCGGGGAGGAGCTCGAAGAAGGAAAATGGCTGCATGGGAATTGTTGTGCTTGAAGGAGTCCCAACCCGAGGGCGCGAGGCGGGATCATCAGGGAGCACCTGTCTTGTGGGAGTCCAAAGGCCGTGACATGCAGTCGCCACTTGTCGAAGCGGATCCTTTGGGGCCTGTCGGCAGCGGTAGTCAGTTTGGGTAAGGCGGTTCTGTGAATCTAACAGCCCCAACCTGTCGGGTGGGTGGAAATCATGACGCCCTTGGGGTTGAGGACCCTGGACAGTTTTGCACAAGCCACGATCGGGGGCCACGATGGTCACCTTTTGCATTGGGCGTTAGAAGAATTGCATGGGACCCTTACCGACAAGCTGTTCAGGGAAGAGTCTGGACAGATCTAAGTCTTCGGAGGCCCGCGTGGGCCTCCGCAAGCTGATGTGTATGGGTTGGGTCTTCATCGAGTTAGAGGAGCAACGGGTCATGATAGTGATACGTTCCAATGCTCAGTATTTCCATAATTCCCAAGATTGCTTGATGCTAACACCAGCTGCAGAAACGAGGGCCGCTACACGCTTCGCAACTCCTGCAAGCTCTACCTTCGAAGACTCAGCTTCTTGGGAGACGTTCAGAGCCTTCGGGGAAGGCCCGCCCCTTTCTGCCTTCCCCCCTCGGCGCGCCGCGCTGGCAGTTTGTGTGTATGTACATGGTCTTTGTATCTGCTTCTGCTCTTCTCATTCATCTTCTGGAGGCCCCTCTCCCTGGGATTGGTTTTCGTCCCAGGTCCAGTTCTGATGGCCCCAGGACCACCCGGCAATGGCCCACAGAGGCCGACATCGAGGAAAACCCGGCGGCATCGAACAAGTCCAATCGTTGCACATGTGTGTTTTGTCGTTCTTCTGGAGGAGCTCTGGTGGGGGTCGATCGGCCCATATATTCAATGCCTTGAAGTTCGCATGCAATACGGGGTCCCCCGTAGCCCTGCCCCTTTCCCATGTTTTTCGTCGCGGGGTGGTTTTTGACGGTCGCAGGGCCCGGCGAGGGCCCCCAGATGCCTAAATCTATGAAAACCTCAGCTTTCTGATGTTTTCAACGATTGCGTTGGAAATCTCGGTATGCACTTGCTCTTCTTCTGGAGGAGCTGAAGGAGGCCCTCGAGGCCCTGCGGCCGCTGGAGGGCGGTGTGAGCCTCCAGAGGCTCGATGAGCTGATGCACCAGCTGTGCGCGCTGGAGGAGGCGCAGGTCGCGACGGCCTGCCTGCTCCAAGCGCTGCAGGACTACGACCGCCTGGGGGTCGAGCTGTGGCTCGAGCAGGCCAGCGCGTTGTTTGTTCTCGAACCTCGAGCCTCGAGGTTTTCCGGGAGCCGTCGTTGGTTCCTGCAGGGTTTCCAGCCTGCAGATGCTCTCCAGCAGCTGCGCCTCGTCGAGTGCGTCCTGAATTCTACGCGTCGTGAAAAATAAGCATGGTGGGAGGTTTTTGGCGACTGTCGGCCTCGGGCCCTGGGACCTTCAGAGCACTATCCTGGAGGCAAAATCGATCTCGTGTAAAAACGACAAGGCTGTCGCCATGAGCAGAAGGACTCTTATGGCCGTCGTCTATTACGCAGCCGGGACTTCGTGGCCATCACCGATTCCCATGGCCTGGAAGGTGAGACGGCGATTTGGAGTTGCCCTGCAGATTGCACATCGTTTTTCTCCGGGCACGTCCACCCGAGCAGGCGTGGGGCTGATCATGAAGAAATCTTTCCTGGACCAGTTCGAGGCCGTGGAGCCGCGGTGGATCCATCTGGTCCCGGGCAGGGCAGCGCTGTTGCCATTGCTGCTGGGACTCTCGACATTCACGTCGTATACTTTGCCACTGGCACGCCAGGCATGGTGCAGCCCAGGGGCATGGCAGTCGACGGCGCTTTAGCCGCCAGCGTGAGGGAGCAGCGGAGCCACATGAGACGGGTCCTCTCTGCGGCCATGTCCCCAAAGGAGGATGTCTTGTCATTGGTTACGGGCGACTTCAACTGGGTGGCTGCCCCTGAAGACCGGATGGTGAAATCCACCGGCGAGTTCTCTGGCGCGGACGACGCCGCCGAGCAGAGGGAGGCCATGGCGACGCTCTGGAGCCCGGCCGGCTTGTACGAGGTCCGCCAAGACGAGCCCACGCACGAGTGCGCTCAGGCGTGGAGCCAGCTCGATCGTTGCTACTGGAATGCAGACTTGGCTGGCCAACTGGACCGCGACATCTCGTGCACTGCTCTTGAGTGGGTTCCACATTTGTCGGCCCACAGGGCCATCGCATTCGGCCGCCGCACCCCGGCCAGGCGAAAAGCAGGTGCCGCGCCGGTCCGCCCGGAGATTGTCGCCGTCGCCAGCTGGTCACTCCGCGTCGCGGCGGTGCACCAAGAGCTGCGGCAGTCATGGTGGCGCTCGGCCGGCGGCTCTTCCGCGGTCGATCCGGGGTTGCCCCCGGTGCCATCGTCTGGACATGGTGTGCCCCCTCTCCGAGATCTGGCTTTCCTGAAGCAGGCAATGAGGATCACGGCGGACTGGATGCTCCAGGAGTCTTCGACGACTGCGCCAGAGGCCTCGCTCGACGACAACGTGGGCCATACGTTGCGTTTCATACGAGCGGCAGAACGGGGAGCGACAGGAGTGATGCAGCAGTGCCTTCACGCATCCCCTCGCCTTGGCACCTTAGTCCCCTCGCCGCTACAGCTGGCCAGCGCTCGCGGCCGGCAACTGCAACCGTACCGACAGCTCGCCGTGGAGTTGGCGCGCGATTCCGCCTTGGAGGAACTCTCGGCCCTGCAGGCGCAGCGGGGGGATTTGACCGAGCAGGAGGTGGGCGTTCGTCGCAGCCGCATCCTTACCAAACTCAAGAAGCTCGCCCCCGGTCGCTCGGGCAGCCTTGCCGGCGTGGCATCGACGAGCGGAGACATCTTGACCGATCCGAAGGAGATGGCGGACGCTCTCAGACAGCACTGGCAGGACGTCTTCGCGCAGCGCCCGGTAGACGAGCAGCTCTTGGAGCAGTGGGTGCGGGACGACGCGCCGCCGCAGGTGCCGCCGCCTGACGCGGGCGCTTGGGCCCTCCGTCGTTCGCACGTGCAGAAAGCATTAGAGCAGTCTCCAAATTCGGCTCTTGGTCCAGATGGGCTCTCCTTCGCGGCGTGGCGCCGCCTCGGCCCGCTGGCCGTCGACGTCCTCTGGAACGCGCCCCAGGCCATCACGATGGAGGCAGAAGCCGAGTACTTCGAGGAGTTCATCACCACCTTCAACACCAGCCTCATGGTTTTCTTGCCCAAGGGCGCCGGCGCCACGCACCGCGGGCTGACCGACCACAAGCCAGCGGACACTCGCCCTCTGAACGTCGCTTGTTGCGACAACCGCGTGCTGGCGAACGCCGCGCGGATCTGCGTGGAAGAGCCTTTGGCGGAGGCGGTCCCCATTGACCAGCGGGGTTTTATCCCAGGGCGGTCAATGTTATCCAACGTTATCGACGTGGACGAGTGCATGATGACCACGGCTTTGCAACGAGATGAGGGGGCGGCTTGGTTCTTTGATTCCCAGGCCGCGTTCCCCAGCATCGCCCACAGCTTTCTCCGGCGCCTCCTCCGCGCGGCGGGGCTGCCGCTTTGGCTACTGCGCTTCGTGGACGTGCTCTACATGGAGAACCGCTGCGCGATGGTGGTGGGAGGGCCCGCGCACGGCGGCCTCCAATCGCGGGCGGGCATCCGCCAGGGGTGCCCGCTGTCACCCATGCTGTTTGCAGTGGCAGTCGATGCGCTATTCCGACGCCTCCGCCGCCTGCTGCCCTCGCTGGAGGCCCGGGCGCTCGCGGACGACATCGCCGCGATCACGCCTTCCTTCTTCGAGTCTGCTCCCGTCCTCCTCCGCATCTTCACAGACTTCGGCCGGATCTCTGGGCTGCAGTTGAACCTGCCAAAGACGGTCGTGGTGCCGCTGTTCCGCGGCGACCGGGCAGACCGACTGCGCGCGCTGCTAACGGCCCACCCCGGGTGGGGAGGCGTCCGAATCGCCGGGAGCGCCCGCTACCTCGGATTTGTCCTCGGCCCTGAGCGGGGTCACCTGACCTACGACAAAGCTTTGGCGAAGGTTCTCGACCGCGCCGCCTGGTGGGGCGCCGCGGGCGGGGGGCTGTTTCTGACGAGTCTCGCTTACACAGTGCACGTCACTTCTGTGCTGGGCTTTCTCATGCAACTACCGGGGGGCCCCATCCGCTGTTCGGAGTGCCGGGGCCGGAACGAGCCCGGGCATTGAATTCTGCCCCCGGCCCCCGGAGACTTGCAAGTCCCCCGGCTCCCAGATGCCCCCGCAGATTTTGCCGGCCAACTTGGGATTCCATGGGTTGACGCGAACACGCGCGCGCGCGCATGCACGCCGCTGACGCAGCCGCCGCTCCCGCCTGAGACGCCCTCACAACTGAGCCAGGGATTGCGCCCCCGCATCATGTCTGAAGTAATGGCAATATAAGTCTTAGGTATAGGTTTAGATCTAGGTTAAATATAGGTTTAGCTATTAGGCAATAAAGATTTAGGTCTTGGGTAATAAGGTAATATAGGTGTTCCAGGGATTGGTCTCAGGTAATATATAGCTTTAGGTATATATTCTCAGACGAAATGTCTCGAGCGGATGAAGAGGATCGATAATCGTTGATCGAGGATGTCTCAAGCGAAATGTCTCAAGCGAAATGCCGCGCGCGCATGGCGCGAGGAGAGAAGTAATCATTTCGACGTTCGTGGGTCGAGGATGTCTCAGGCAAAATCGTTTCCGTAGCCATTTGGCTCAAGAAACTATGGGGGCTAACCGGAGCCAGAGCGCGATCACGATGACATGGGGCATGCCATTGGAAACGGAACGCGCGAGTCACGCGGATGACGAAACCATGGATGTGCCAGCCAATTCTATTGCAGTTGCGCCAACGCGATTGCCGCTCAGGGAGAGGGTGTTCCCATATTACAAATTGGTGCTCACGGACCTAGTTAACCGGGACTACGACTTTGCAAAAGAAGGTGAACTGAGACTCCATCGAGTCACAAGTCGGAATTTGAAGGTGCTGTGTGATCGCGGCGCTAATGGGCCCTTCTATGGCGTCAGCGGGCTAGAAAGTCATGATTTCAGGTTCTACCCGCCAATTGTAAAAAGGCCATCCCATCGGACTCACATATTGGGGTTCACCGCGTTGGGAAAGCGCAGATCATCGATGCCATTTCAGGTTCAATCAAAACAGCCACTTCAAGACAACTCATTCGAGTCAATGTCCTGGGGCTCGCCATTGGCAATGGTATGCATGACGTTCTTGGAATGCTACAAAACGGAATTCTACCACCCGAAATGGAACACAAACTATGGCAAAGATGTCGACACTCGGTGTGAAAGGGCACTCATCGTATGCGAAGGGTATTTCAGAACATACAGGCCGATGACTCCAGGTACCGAACTACACGAGATCGACCAATGTCGCAATTGCGGTATATTGATCGCAATGCTGGTTCCAGAAAGATTCATGGAATGCGTGGTATGGCGCGGAGTCAAAGTCGACTTCGACATGACAATACTTCACGCGATGCAACAGATGGGTAAGTTTGAGCGTGCAATTGAGCTGGGATGGCAAACGTTTGCAATGTCGATGGAACTTCATCATCACGCCCACGAGGAGGTGGAGACGGCTGAAAACGCATGGCCGCCACTATAAGCGGCTGTTGCGAGGGCCTGGTGTACATTTCAATATATGATTCGAAGGTGTTGCTATATACGCTTCTCATACTGATATTTGGGAACGCATTACATTCGAATATGTTGCGGTTGAAACGTTCACCTCGAAGATGTTGCTAAACATATTTTTACATTCGAAACTGTTGTTATCGCATCATGATGATAATCCGCCCGATGGTTTCGATTCGCAAGTCAACTCGAAGATGTGGCTAAACATTTCAATGCCCATTAATTTCGAAGATGTTGCTATACCAATGCATGGTAAGAATCGGGCGTGGTGAACTGGTGGCAAGCACTTCAATGTACATTCAATTCTACATCTGCTATGGAATCTAGCTGGCGCATGTGGCGCCATCGCTCCCCGCGCGTGCATTCACCTGTATATCGCAAGTTTTACGCGCGCCCTGCGTGCTACATGCATGCACTTGAAATGCCGCTGCGGACGCGGCTGCGAGTCCGCTCATGTTTCAAAAAGAATACACCCCGGGGTCCACTCGCGAGCTGCGTGCAACCGTGGCGACGAGAGGGGGGGGGGGGGGCGAAGGTCAGGGAGCCTCCGAAGACCGCCGAGACCCCCGAGACCGCCGAGACCGCCGAGAAGACCGCCGAGACCGCCGAAGACCGCCGAGACCGCCGCGAATGCGAGGGCCGCCCAGGACCGCCGAAAGCCGCGATCCAAAGCCTTATAGACCGCCGAAGGCCGCGTTGTCGAATGGAGCCCAAGGCCGGCCGAAGAAGGCCGCCGAAGGCCGCGACCCGAGGGCGCCCACGTCCTCTTCCTCCCCCCCCCCCCCCCCCCCCCCCCCCCCCCCCGACCGTTTTTTTTTGTTTTTTTTTTTTTTTTGCGCGTTCAGCCCGCGGCCCCGAAAGCCCCGGCCAGCCCCCAGCGTCCCGGGCCCGCTTTGATGGGCCCAGGGCCCGAAGTCGGCCAGGACGACATCAAAGAAACGAAAGGAGTAGGAGGAGGAGAAGGAGGAGTAGGAGGAGGAGGAGAGTAGGAGGAGGAGAAGGAGGAGGAGAAGGAGGAGGAGGAGGAGGAGGAGGAGGAGGGGGAGGAGGAGGAGGCGGAGGAAAAGTAGAGAGGAGTAGGAGGACGAGGACGAGGAGGAGAGGAGGAGGAGGAGTAGGAGGAGGATGAGGAGAAGGAGGAGGAGGAGGGGGAAGAAAATGAGGAGGGGGGAAGAAAGACGGAGGGGGAGGAGGAGCCGCGCCGCCAGCCCTTTTGGGCCAACGCCCCCCTGGGCGGCTCCGGGCCGGCGCCCTGCGGCGCCCGCGCCATCCTGGCGTCGGCGGGGCCAGGGCCGCCCCGCGCGCGCCGCGCGGGGAGGAGGGCGAGGAAGAGGATGGGAGGAATAGCAGGGGGAGGCGGGCGAGGAGGAGGAGGAGGAGGAAGAGGAGGAAGGAGGAGGAGGAGGAGGAGGACGAGGAGGAAGAGGAGGAGAGGAGGAGAAGGGGGAGCAGGATGAGAAAGGGGAGAATGTGGAGGGCGATGGAAATGAAGAGGACGAGGACGAGGAGGAAAATGATTAGCACAGGGCGAAAAGAAGTGGGATGGGGAAGGGCAAAAGCAGCATGAGCAGTGCAGCCGCCGGATCAACAGCAACCATTCGGAGGAGGGAGAGCAGCAGCATCAGCAACGGCAGCAGCAGCAGCATCAGCAGCAGCACCAACAGCAGCAGCAGCAGCAACAGCGCCAGCAGCATCAGCAGCATCATCAGCATCAGCATCGGCATCAGCAGCAGCAGCAGCAGGCAGCAGCGACAGCAGCAGCGGCAGCATCAGCAGCAGCAACAGCAGCAGCAACAGCAGCAGAAGCAGCAACAGCAACATCAGCGCCTCCTCCTCCCTCTGGTCCCCGTGGCCATCTTCGGCTTGAGTCGTCGAGGTTGGACGGGCCCAGCAGGCCCAGGTCCTTTTTATTCGGGGGTGGACAGAACCCCCAACAGGGACACGTCGATTAGTGAATTGTCCGTCTTCGGTTCTCGAGAGGGCGCCGTGGCCGTTATTTTCCAGGCTTGCGCCCGCCAGGTTTGGGCCTCAGGTCGTTTTCACTAAACCACGTTTTATTAAAAGGGGGGTCTGTCAATCCCCGATATATCCAGCATGGGGGGGCTGGCAACCGACTGGCGATCATCAGCTGGCCGATCAATCCCATGGACTCGAGACGATGTCAGAAACCTTGCCCGCGCCACCGCCAAGGCGCTTCCCGCCGCAACCAAGAAGGCAGTCCGAGCTGGCAAATTCACGAACGCCAACATCTTCGCGCTGCAGGAGCGAAGGGAATGGGGAGGAGCAGGAAACGGATCGAGGTGATGATGATGAGGAGGAGAAGGAGGAGGAGGAGGAGGAGGAGGAGGAGGAGGAGAAGGGTACATATGAGAAAGAAGAGGAGGGCGAGGGGGAGGGGGAGAGGCGGCAGGAAGAGAGAGGGGGGCGAGGAGGGCGAGGAGGGGAAGGAGGAGGAGGAGGAGGGGGGGGAGGAGGGTGAGGAGGAGGAGGACGAGGTGGAGGACTGGGGCGGTGTCCTCCACCTCTTCCCCCCCCTCATGCCGCCCCCCTCTCCCCCTTGCCGAGAATAAGATGCGCGTGAATATTGTTTGCAAGGACTTGGAGAGCAACGAGCCGTTCATCGCAGCGGCCCTGAAGAGCACGCGTTTCAAGAGCTCTTACTTCTGGGCCGACGTTTTATTGATGCTCAACTTGTGGCTGAATAGTAGCTTGCTCAACGGTTCGGATGATCAAGAGGTTATGCTTAGCGCACTACGCGAAGGCAAGACGTGGCTGAAGCTTATGCAGTATCTCGCGTTGCGGACGAGCAAATCAGGCGTGCGCCGCACATCGACAACGGCCCAGAGGTTGAAGAGCCTGTTCAAGACAGCCGAGCCGATGAAGTCCAGGACGCCCACGAAGAAGCAGAGCGACGACGCCGAGGGCGACGAGAGCTCCAGCGTGGTCAGCAGTGACTCGGAGGAGGCCGGCAACGTGGAGGCCCGCATGATGCTCGGCGACGAGAGCTCCAGTGTGGTCAGCAGTGACTCCGAGCTGGAGACTGACGAGCGCAAGCTGGATGACGACATCGGCGTGGACGGCGACGGGGGCCCCGGCGAGCCCGCCGGCGCCCCAGGCAAGGGCGAGGTCGGCGAGAGCGAGCTCGATGGCGGCATCAGCGAGGACGGTGACGAGAGCTACGACGAGTCAGGGGGCAAACGCACGGTCAGCGGGATCATCAACGAGATCGTCAGCAAGATCGATGGCGGCATCATCAGCGAGGGCGGTGGCGAGAGCCCCGACGAGCCCGCCGGCGAGGCCCCAGGCAAGGGCGAGGTCGGCGAGAGCAAGCTCGATGGCGACGAGGGCGGCGACGAGAGCCCCGACGAGCCCGCCGGCGAGGCTCCAGGCAAGGGCGAGGCCGGCGAGAGCAAGCTCGATGGCGACGAGGGCGGTCACGAGAGCTCCGACGAGCCTGCCTGCGAGGCTCCAGGCAAGGGCGAGGTCGGCGAGAGCAAGCTCGATGGCGGCATCATCGAGGACGGCGACGAGAGCTCCGACGAGCCCGCCAGCGAGGCTCCTGCAGGCAAGGGCGAGGCCGGCGAGAGCAAGCTCGATGGCGACATCAACGAGGGCGGTGACGAGGTCTCCGACGAGCCTGCCTGCAAGGCCCAGGGCAAGGGCGAGGTCGGCGAGAGCAAGCTCGATGGCGGCATCATCGAGGACGGTGACGAGAGCTCCGACGAGCCCGCCGGCGAGGGGGCCCCATGCAAGGGCGAGGTCGGCAAGAGCAAGCTCGATGGCGACATCAACGAAGACGAGTCGGGGGACGAGGGCGAACCTCTTCGACAAAGGGGCGGGTCAGGAACCACGAGCTCGTTATTTAATCGCTTCGCTCATGCCGCCGGCCCTGGAGCCCTCTTTAGGGCCTCTCGGGGGCCTCTTGGGGACCTCTTGGGAGTCTCTTGGGGCTCCTCGGCGGCGTTTTGGAGGCCCCCAGGGCCTCTTGGGGGGCTCTTGGGGGCAGTCGATTGCGGCCCCCCCCTCGGAGGCCGCGATCCTCGCGAGGGGTGTCGAAAAATGCCCTCCCCTGGAGTGGTCTGGCGGCTTCTCCCGGGCTTCTCTCGGGACCTTGCCGGGGCACTTTTCGCCCGGGGGCCCCCGGGGGCCGCTCCGCGCGCGCGAACTAGAAATATTGTTGACAAGTTACCGGAGATCATAGCACGCCTATGGCCCGTTGGGCCGGCGAATTTGGCGTGGACCCTGCGATCTTCGAGCGCGAGTCCAAGGAGGAGCTCGAGTGCGGCAAGGAGCCCGACACCCCCGACGAGGAGCTCGATGGCGAAGAGTGCTCGGAGGGCGAGATCGCGGAGCTCTGCCCCAGAAAATCGGACACCGAGGACACAAGGAGGATGGAGGAGGGCACGACGGGGAGAGGAGGCTGAGGAGCAGAGGGGGGAGGGAGGCAGAGGTGAGGTGCATGGATGGGGGGGGGGGGGGGGAGGTGGAGGAGGAGGGGGAGGTGAAAGAGAAGAGGGGGGAGGAGGAGAAGGAGAAGGAGGGAGAGTGGGAGGAGGAGGGGGGCGACGAGGAGCAGGGGACGAGGAATTGGAGGAGGAGGAGGAGAAGGAGGAGGGAGGAGGAGGAGGGGAAGGAGGAGCAGGAGAAGCAGGAGGAAGGCCAGCCCCCCGCCAGGACGAGCTGTTGGAGCCCGACCTTGGCTTCAAGACGCCCGACCCGAAGTGCCCCCTCACGCTCTCGAGTGGATCGCCTACCCCGCCGACCACGCCCGCCGAGCTCAACGAAATGGGCGCCATCAAAACCAAAGCCAAAGCCAAGGCCAAAGGCCGAGGCAAAGTCTGCAACGGAGCAGAAGCGGAAGCCACGGACAAAGCCAGCGAGAAGTGGAAACACGACAAGCAAGCATCTTTCAAAGTGCACCGCGGCCAGAAGCAACGCACGGAAGTCCCGGAGGTCGTGAAGCCAGCCGCGCCCACGAATAAGGACTTCGCGACCAAGTTCCACGATTTCGGCCTGAGCGAGATTGGCACGCCCCTCTTCGCGCGCCCACCGGTCGCCACAGTGGAGAAGTTCCGCGGCGCGCAGAACTACGCGGTCTACTCTGAGAGCGGGGCCGTCGTCAATGTGTTGCTGAAGTGCAAGGCGTTCCGCATCATCACAAACCCGCTGTCATCGCAGCCGCCCTGCCCCAACTACGGATGGGCCAAGCACGGTGGTGCGCAGCAGGCGCGGGACCTCTGCGCCAGGGCGCGCGGCTTCGACGTGCCGATGATCGTTTAGGCCTGGAGCCCGAGACCTCGCGCAAGTAAGCTCGCCACCGCTAGGGCGTGGCAACTGGGGGATATCTTAGCTCAGTAGGGGACGCGCTGCGGATAGAGCTGGAGAGAGGAGGAGGGGGGGGGGGGAAGGAGGAGGAGGAGGAGGAGGAGGGGAGGAGGAGGAGGAGGAGGAGGAGGAGGGAGGTGGAGAAGAGGAGGAGGAGGTTGTGGAGGCCCTTATCCTGCCTCCTGCACCCTCCTCCTCGACCAACTCCTCCTCCCCCTCCCCCTCCCCCCCCTCCTCCTCCTCCTCCTCCTCGTCATCGTCATCGACAGCAGCAGCTGCATACTCGCCGCTGTCATCATCATCAGCAGCATCTTCAGCACCGTCATATCGTCATCATCAACATCATCTTCAAGTTCATCGTCGCCCGCATCGCCATCACCATCATCACCGCCATCGTCGTCATCATCATCATCTTCAACAACATCCATCATCATCATCCGCATTATCAGCATCGTTGTCATCATCGGCATCGTCATCGGCATCGGCATCATCGTCGTCTTCGTCGTCGTCGGCATCGTCGTCGTCACCACCATCATCATCATCTTCAGGAGGAGGAGGATAGGATCCCCCTTCCCCTCCTCCTCCTCCTCCTCCTCCTCCTTCTCTCTCCCCCCTCCTCCTTCTCCTCGTCCCCCTCGCCGTTATCCCCTTCTGCTTCCCGTCGCCCCCCTCCCACCATCCTCTTCGTTCGGTTCTCCCTCCTCCCCCTCCTCTTGCTCATTCTCCTCCTCGTCGCCCCCCTCCTCCTCCTCTCCCTTCTCTCCCCAACATCAATGTAGCACGATCTCCTAAGAATGTCCGATGCACTTCGGCGCCTGCTGCTAGATGGGCGCGCGGGGCGCGCCATTCCATGGGGCCGTGCACGGCCGTCGCGAGGTCGGGAAAGGAGCGCGGGGGGGGTCGGCGGCGCGGGGCCCTGAGCCCCGAGCCCCGGCGGCGGAAGGGCATGTTTCGGGAGGGATGGCGAGCGCAGAGGAACCTCTCCCCCCCCTTCCCCGCCGACCCCCCGACGCCTCAGAGACCATTTGTTGGGCCATCTTGGAGCCATCTTGGGCCGTTCGCGGGGCCGTCTTGGCTGTTTCTGGGGCTTCTAAGGCTGTCTTACCGGCCGTCTTGGGCCCCAAGGGCCCCGAAATCCAACTCCTCGCCGGGGAGTTGGAATCGGGGCCCTCTTTTCGGGCAGTCTTGGAGCCATCCATCCGGGAGCCATCTTGGGCCGTTCGCGGGGCCGTCTTGGCCGACTTCGGGGCTTCTAGGGCTGTCTCATGGGACGTCTTGGGCCGTTCGCGGGGCCGTCTTGGCCGACTTTGGGGCTTCCAGGGCTGTCTTGCGGGCTGTCTTGGGCCCCGAGGCGGCTCGTGGAGGTCCCCGCAAAGGCCTTCCGAGACCATTTGTTGGGCCATCGTGGAGCCATCTTGGGCCGTTGTTGGGGCCATCTTGGCCGTCTTTGGGCTTGCCGCGCTGTCTCGCGGGCCGTCCGGGGCGCCAGGGCGGCTCATGGAGGCCAGGGCTTTCGGGCCAGAGAGCTATATAGGCTATAGGGCTATAGTGCAATGGGGCCATCGAAATCCCGAGGCGCCTCAATGAATCCGCAAAGGCCCCTACACAGGCAAGCGCTGACTAATTGGTGAATGTCCGCTGCTGTTTCGTGCGCAAGGCCTAGCATTTTGCAGATGGCCTGGCGAAGGCGCCCCTCGGAGCCCGAAGTGCCGAGCACCGATGCTTCCACCGCCCCCTCCCCCTCGCCCTTTGCCCCGCCCCCCGAGGAGAGGGCGGGGGAAGGGGGAGGGGTGGGGGAAGCGTTGGCGGCCGGTACTTTGCGGCTCCGGGCTGTCCCGGCACGGAGCAACGCCCGCGACCGCGATTCGCCGCCGCCGCCGCAGCAGAAGCAGGAGCAAAGTACCTGCACAAGTACAGAGCTCGCATGATCTCCCCCCAAGCTCACCCTTCTTCTCGAGACGCTGATCACCATCGGGGCCCCTATGATGCCGGTGTATTCGTTGCCGCGCTTCTGGGCGAAGCTGTCGGAAGCTGGAGGCGCTGGGGCTACGCGCTTCCTCGAAGCGTTCGCTGGCAATCGAGAGGTCGGGAAAGTGAAACGCGTGCCCCTCTCTTTCTCCTCCTCCTGCTCCTCCTCCCTCCCCCCCCCCTCCCTCCCTCCTCCTCCTCCTCGTCCTCGCCCTCCTCCTCCTCTTCCTCCATCTCGTATCTCTCGTCGACGGATCATGGGCATCCCTTCGCCTTCTCTTCCTCCACCTTATCCCCCCCCTTCCTCCCCAAGCTTGTCCTCGACCTCGTCACCAATGATAGGTGGCGAGGTGGAGGACGAGGAGGGATAGTATCCCTCCTCGTCCTTCCCATCCTCCTCCTCGCCCCCCTCGCCCCCCCTCGACCTGGCCCGCGAAGGTCACGAAGGCCTACAGGAGAGCGGGTTTACCAGCCGTGGCGTGCGAGATTCGTGACAATAAGACGCTCTGTAATATGATCGGCGGATGTGGATTCGCAGCAGCTCTCATCCTCGTGCTTACAATAGCTAGTGACGGTGGCTTTTTCGCCGCCCCTGTCTGCTCGTCGTGGGCGTGGCTCAATCGCGGCACCAGTCGGAGGGCGATCTGTGCACCTCTAGGTGATATCACTGTTGAGTCTGTCGAGGCAGGTAACGTCCTGGCGTCGAACGTTGTCTTGCTGTGCTACCTAGCGTCCGCGATGGGGGTGTTCTGGACGGTTGAAAAGGCGACGCGTTTGTTTTCTTTTGTTTTGTCTTTGCGGGGGCCCTCGATCGCCGAAATGGATTCGTCTCGAAATTATGTGAACGTCGTCGTCGTCGTGTGATACTAAACGGCTGCAGCCTCTGGGGTCTCTTCTGCAAGACCATCCACGCTTCGCTGATCTCATTCAAAATTTGGAAGTGTGGCGGACGACGGTGCGGATGGGTGACTTCTTGGCTCCATCTGCTAAACCAACATGGTTATATTCCAATGCCTCGTGGATCGGATCCATCTCAGGATGCGCGCATATCAGAACCAACGGGCGCGTGAACATGGGCGTGGAGATGCACAGGACCGCAGCTCGAGAGGATGGGTCGACATACGTCGAAGGTGGGAAAGACCTTAAGCAATCACAAGCCTACCCGAGGTCCTTCGGATCTTGTTTCTGTCGCATGCATGAAGGTCATATCAATGATATCCGCGGGGCACGCAAGAGAACGTTCGATAAAGTAGCCGCCAACCGCCACTGCATAGATCTGGCAAGCTGTTTGCGCCAGCCGCCTGCAGACACTTGGCCGGACTCTAGCATTGCCAAGGCGCTGCGGCACGTTGGCGCAGCCTAGCTCGCATGGGGGAGGGGCAGACGATAGGGGGGGATAAGACGGGAGGGGGCTGGGTAACCTCTCCCTCGTTCCGACGCCGCACTCCTCCTCGCCAGCGCCCCTGCAGGCGGCTGTTTCAGGCCCAGTTTCGAATAATGGAGCCGTCTGCGGAGGGGATCATCATCATATCTTGCGCAGCCGCCCCGGCGCGCTCGCGCATTTATTGAATTTCGGGGCGGATCCGAGCAACGAGTCGGTTTCACTAAGCGCGATTGGGGAACCACGACAGTGGTGCAACGTTCATGGTAAAGACGCATGGCCATGCATCGTCACCCCGCTTCCTCCCCCTCCTTTCCCTTCCCTCCTCCCCCTCCCGCTCGACCTCCCGCTCCTCGTCGCGCCCTTGCCCCCCCCCTCGCCCCCCCCGCTGTTCCCCCCTCCCGCGCCCCCCCTCTCATGGCCCCTTCCTCTTCCCTTTCTCCTTGCTGATCTTCCATCCCGACCTTCTCCTTGTCACTTCCCTCCCCCCCTACCTCCTCCGCCCCCCCCCCCCCCCCCCGCCTGCCTACCCCCCTCCTTCTCTACCTCCCCCCCCCTCCTTCTCCGCCCCCTTCGAGCCCCCCCCTGCCCCCCTGCCCCCCCCCCCCCCCCCCCCTTCCGCCGACCCTCGCCGGCGGCGCGGGCATGAGCGGCGCACGCCTCAATGTCGATTGGGCGATGCACTCCGAGCCTCCGCCCGCCGAACGCGGCTCCGACGAGGGAGAGGGCGAGGAGGAGTAGGAGGATGATGAGGATGATGACATGAGTGAGCAGGAGGAGGGTGAGTAGCGTCGGGATGACGAGGAGGGGGGCGAGGGGGATGAACACTGCGCGCCCCATGAGGATGGGGGGGGGGAGGGGGGGGAGGAGGAGGAGGAGAAGGAGGATAAGGAGGGGGAGGACGACGGGGCGGAGGAGGGGGGGGGGGGGAGGAGGAAGGGGCGGAGGGGAGGACGTATTAGCAGAGCAGCAACTCGTCGATGCCGATGCGTGCCTGTCGTGGTATAGTTTCGGGGCCCTGGCGGGCTTGTGGGCCTCCTGCAGGCATGGGCGGCCCTCGTCGCCGCGGCTGGATTCACTTCGGAATTCTGGTCAGGACGCGCCGTGGTCTGCGAAGTGGCGGCGTCGGCATCTCCGAGGTCCTCGCGGCGTTGCGCGGGGTGGGGGCGAGACTCCCAACATGCTGGCCCAAGATGCCCTCTCGCGGGAGGGCGACGCCTTAAAGGCGGCCCGCGAGAGGGCCCCAAGACGGCCCACGGGAGGCCGCGTGCCCGCGAAATCCCGGCCTCATGCCCGCGAAATCCCGGCCTCGAGGCCTCGGGGGGCCTCATGCCCGCAACACCCCGGCCTCATGCCTGGGAAATCCCGGCCTCCTCCCCGCGAGATCCCGGCCTCCAAAGCTCCCTCTAAGCTCCTTGCTCCTCCTCCTCCTCCTCCCCCATCGCTCCCCCTCCTAAGCCCCCCCACCTCGCGGGGGGGAATGGTGACGGGAGGGGGGCAATGGGGAAGGAGAGGAGTGGAAGCGAAACGCAACGACACTTAGCGTAACGAGTCGCGATTTTAGAGACCGGGATTTCGCGGGCATAAGGCCGGGATTTCACGGTGCAGGCCGGGATTTCGCACGATGGGTCCATGGGCGCCTCCTCTCCCTCACCTCATCTGCTCTCGTGGGCGCGATCCCTCCTCGCGGGGCCGACTGCCCTCGGGCCCATAGCATCCTGGCCCCCGGCGCCATGGGCGAGCCTTCCCCCCCCCCCCCCCCCAAGCCGTCTTGGAAGGGCCCGAGGGGCCTCGAGCGGGCCCTCCTTGGAACCGTCTTGGAGAAACCCTCCCGAGGCCCCAAGAGGGCCCCAAGAGGGCTCCAAGAAGGAGCTCGGCTGATCTATCTGGTCTGTGATATCTTGGACTTCTCTTGGGGCTGTGAAGGGCCTTCTTAATGACCCTCTCTGGGCCCTCTTGGAGCCCTCTTGGCTCTTGTGGCCTTTTGTCCATGGGCTCCGACCCGAGAAGTACTGGGGCCTCAGGGGCCATCCTGTTCCTGGCAAAGATCGCACCCTTCCCCCCCCCCCCCCAGCCGTTTTGGCCGAGTTGGTGCATGGCCGAGGCCAGAGCGTTGATGTCGTCTCCGAACTCGACGCCCGCCGTGGCCGGCCATGCGAGGGCTGCTAGGCTGACCCCAGAGAAGGCGGCTAGCACGACGAAGGCGGAGAGGAAACAGGCGAGGGCACAGCAGAGGGCCGCCGAAGCGGAGCGCAGGGCAAACCGAGAGAAAGCCACGGCGGAGGCGCAGAAACCCAAGCTCGATACAGAACTGTCGCTCCTGAAAAACAGCCTCGACGCCAAGCAAGCCCGCGGGAGTGACTACCCCACCAGGAAAGCACACCGCGCCGCGGTGGTGCATGAGGCCAAGAAGCGGACACGCGATGGCGACAGTCTGCTGGAGGGGCCGTGCAAGATCAGAGCGACGCTCCTGGCCAATGGTGAAGGCTCGGAGACAAAGAAACGCGCGATGCCGAGCACGATTGACGCCGCGGAGGTGGGCGGCAAAGCTGCGAGGAGCGAATATGGAGCCTGGAAGCCTGATGATGATGGGAGGATGAGGCAGGGGGGGCCGCGAAGACGTCCGATGAGGCTGAGATGGAAGAGGATGAGGAGGGGGAGGGGAATGAGGAAGCTGCGAGGGAGGAATCTGCGAGCGAGGCGGCCACGACGGCGCAGGATGAGGAAGCTGCGAAGGAGGCGGCCAAGAAACAGGGTGCCGAGGAGGTCGCGAAGAACGCCAATGAGACTGAGGAGGCTGCGAAGGTGCAAGATATGGAAGATGCCGGGGGGGGGGGGGGGGGGGGGGGGGGGGGGGGGGCGCGAGGAAGGCTGCCGAGAACAAGGAGGCCGATGAGGCCGCGAGGAAGGCCCATGAAGCTGAGGAGGCCGCGAAGGCGCAGGAAGAGGAAGTTGCCCAGAAGAGAGCCGCGATGACGGCGGCCAAGAAAAAGGAGGCCGAGGATGACGGACCAACAACACGCACCCATACTATAGGGGGATCGGATGTGGCCACGGGCGCGCGTTGTCGGATGGGGCCCCCCGCTCGAACGGGAACGTTCCCCAGAGTCCGACAAACAGCGCCCATGCCCATGGCCAGTCCTCCTCCCAACGACCTCCCTATGGGCATGGGTGTGTGTTGTTCGTTCGTCAGAGGAAGCCGCGAAGGTCGATGAGACTGAGGAGACCGCGAAGGCGCAAGCGAAGGAAGATGCTGAGAGGAAAGCCGCGCGGGGGGCGGCCAAGACAACGGAGGCCGATGAGGCCGCATATGAGATGGGCGATGCTGCAGGGGAGGCCGCGAAAACGCAACGAGAGCTGGAGGGGGAAGCTGCCCAGAGGAGAGCCGCGAAGAAGGCGGCCAATAAAGATGAGGCCGAGGGGGCCGCGAAGAAGGCCGAGGAGGCTGCAGTGGAGGCCGCGAAGACACGCGAAGAGCTGGAGGAGGAAGCTGCCGCCAGGAAAGCCGCGGGGAAGGCGGCCGAGAAAAAGGTGGCCGAGGAGGCCGCGAGGAAGGCCCAGGGGGCTGAGGAGGCCGCGAAGGCGCAGGAAGAGGAAGCTGCCCAGGAGAGAGCCGCGATGAAGGCGGCCAAGAAAAAGGAGGCCGAGGAGGCCGCGAAGCAGGTCGATGCGGCTGCAGGGGAGGCTGCGAAGACGCAAAAAGAGCTGGATGAGGAAGCTGCCCAGAGGAGAGCCGCGAGGAAGGCGGCCAAGACACAGGAGGCTGAGGAGGCCGCGAACGCCAGGGGGGCCGAGGAGGCCGCGAAGGCGCAGGTGCATGCGGAAGATGCCGAGGAGAGGGCCGCTCAGAAAGCTGCTGCTCATGAGCCTGGGGCGAAGGAGGTCGCACCAACCGGGAGCGATGCGGGTGGCTCTTGCGCTGCTGTGCAGGGGGTCCAATCGCTCGTTGCCGCGGCTAGCGGGCGCGAGGAGGGGGGGGGGGCGACCTCCCTCTCCCTTCTCCTCCCCCTCCTCCTCCCCCACCTCCTCCTTATACGTCTCCTCCTCCTCCCCCTCTTCCTCGTCGTCGTCGTCCTCCACCTCCTCGTCCTGTTTCAGGTTCCTCCTCCTCTCCCCCCCCCCCCTCCTCCTCCTCCTCCCCCATCCCTTCCTTCGTCCTCCTCCGAGGCCTCTCTGGGGCCGAGCGTGGATGAGCGGAAGTCGTTGCAAGGGATGGAGAGGGGGTTTCGCCAAGGGAGGCCGCTCGGGCCCCCGGAAGAACTCTTATTGTGCAAAGCAGAAGCTTTGTATAGACGCGATGCGTGGATGAGGGTGATCGCTGATCTGAAGATATGCGCACCTTCGTTTCTCCTTCGCCCCGTCCTGCCTCCATTCCCCAGCCTCCAGCCTCCCCCCCCCTCCTCCTCCCCCTCCTCCTCCTCTTCGGCATCCTTTTCTTTTGTTATCGCCTTCCGCAGCGCCCCGCAGGACTGCCCGAATTTCACGACTCACAGAGCGCAATGGGGGAAATGGGACCGCATGAACAACAACCCCGCGAAGCTCAAGGGCCTCAAGCAGCGCGGGAGCAAATTGGAGTTATTCCAAACATTCCTCGGATGCGACATGGACGAAAGCAAGCTGGAGATGAGCCTCGCCCGTAGGATCGCAAAACAGAAGAAACTGACGGACACCCTTGCGCTGCACACTAAGCAAGAGATGCGAGACAAATTGAAATACGACGAAACTACCATAGAGAAAACAGTGGCAATACATGAAACAAATGGTGGAGGGCCGATCGGTTGATGCCGAACAACAAAGAATTACGCAGGTATCTTGTTGACGTCGGCGGTGGCATCGATGCAATCTCACTCGTGGAAGATGTCGTCGGCGTCAGCGGGGCCAAAACCATCGCGACTGAGCAAGCTATGGGCATGTTCGAAGGCGGCCTGCTCGGCCCTGGAGCGGAGGAGCGCGTGCTCAGTGAGTTGCGCGCGCTACTGGACGAGGTAGGTCTGAAGGCCGAGCAGCCCGACGACACCAAAACGGAGGAGGAAAAAAAACGACTGGCAGAAGAGAAGGAACAGGCCAAAGCCGAGAGATTGGCCAAGAGAACACCGTCGGAAATAGCAACAGACCTGCTGAACAGGCTGGGCGACGAGATGGCGGAGTGCAGCAGAGCCCAGCTCGTGTGCGAGGACATCGCCCTCGCCCAACCGACTTGCGAGGCGCTCGTGGATCGCGCGGCCAAGTTGTCGGCGAACCGCAAGATGCTCAAGACCCTGGGCACTTTTACATCGCGCAAAATCTTGCACCGACCCACTCCCCCTCCTCCGCGGAGGGAGGAGGAGGAAGGGGGGGGGCGGGGGGGGGAGGGGGCGGGCGGGGAGGGAGGGGGGGAGGGAGGGGGGAAGAGGGAGGAGGGATGGAGGCATGAGGGAGGGAGGCAAGAGGGAGGGAGGAAGGAGGGAAGGGGGGTGATAGAGGAAGGATAAAGGAACCCCCTTTATGAATATAACATCTCTTCAGATCAGCGATGATAATGCGGCCGGCAGAGACTGCGAGAGGCCGGTCACGAAGTGCCAGAAGCTGATTGCTAATTCCACGGACGCGCTGCTGCCGTGCGCGCGCATGCACGGGACGCCCGTGGGGAAAGCGAAGGCGAAGGGTAAGGGTAAAGCTAAAAGCAAAGCAAAGTAGGCGGCGAGCTGAGGTGGTCGGCTTTATGCTGCTGCAGCTCCTCGCATCCTCCTTCTCGCCCCCCCCCTCTTCCGTCTAGGCCCGTGGCTTTTCGCTGGCTGGCCTCCGAGCTCGCGGGGGGGGGGGGGCCCGCGAGGGCCTGCAGCCAGCTGAGGTCCTCATCGCAGTTACCTCCTACCTCCACCTCCCCCTTCCTGTCTGCCTGCTGCTGCGCATAAGGCAGGGGGGGGGGGGGGCATCTCGGGAATAGAAAACAAGCAACTCGACGATGCTTTGAATGCTCTGTGCCGCCGGGGGGCTTGCGCTGCCGGCTGCGTTTGTCGCGTTGATTTTGTAGGTGAGTGCGCGCTGTGGCAAGAGGGCTTGCTGCTCGACCGCATCGGGCAATCTGTGCTCGCGAAGTCGCGGGGCGCCGCGGAAGGGCTCAATGCCGGGATGCCCCGGGGCGAGGATGAGGAGGAGGAGGGGAGGGGGGAGGGGGGGGGGGGGGGGGCAGGAGGAGAGGGGGCCAAGGGAGAGACGACGCAAACCGAAGGAGGAGGAGGAGGAGGAGCAGGAGGAGGAGGAGACGACGTAAATGAGGAGGACGAGGAGGAGGAGGATGAGGAGGAAGAGCGCTTTTACTTACCAAGTCCACGCGCAGAAGCTAGAATTCATATGCATAAGTGTGCATAGTCTAAGGTTATGTCAAGACCAACCACGCGTTGTCGCGCGAGTTCGACGTGAATGCAAGAGGTGCGACCACGGGCCGAATCGTTTCGTTTTTTTATATTTAAAAAAATAAAAAAGGGGCTATAGCTATAGGGCTGTGGGGCTATAGGGCTATAGGGTTATGGGGCAATGTGGCTATGGGGCATATATAGGGCTATGGGGCTATAGGGCTATCGGGATTTTGTGCTATATGGCTTTGGGGCTGTAGGGCTTCTGGGCTTTAGGGATTTCGGGCTATAGGACTATGAAGGGCTAGGGCTATAGGGCCATGGCGCTTTCGGACATGGGCGGGGCTGTAGGGCTTTTTGACTTTCGCGGGCACTGGGGCTCCATATGGCTATATGGCCTTTGGGATATAGGGCTTTCGGACTATAAGGCCTTTGGGCTATAAGGCTATAGGGCTTTTGGGCTATAGGGCTATATGGCTTTCGAGCTGTCGAACCTTCGGGCTATAGGGCTGTTGGGCAATGCAATGCGGGTTTTGGGCGATGGATATGGGGCTATAGATATAGGGCTAAGGGGCTATAAGGTTACGGGGCTGTATTGGACTAAAGGCTTTAGGGGAATATGGCTGCATGGCGATTTGGTTAGGGCCCTGCGCTATTGGGCTAGGGCTATGGGGCTGTAGTGCTTTTGGGCTGTAGGGCTTTTGGCTACAGGGCTTTTGGGCGATGGGGGCTATGGGGCTTTTCGGCGATCGGGCTATAGTGGGCTTTGGGGCTATAGGCCTTTGGGCTATAGGGCTATTGGGCCAAGGCTTTTGGGCTGCAAGGGCACAGAGCTGTAGCGCTATGGGGCTGCATGGCTATAGGGCCTTTGGGCTCCAAGGCTTTTGGGCCATAGGGCTGTTGGGCTATAGGGCCTTTGGGCTATAACACTTTGGGGCTTTGGGGTTTTTGGAATATATATGGTTTTTGTTTCGTCAGGGCTCTCGGGCTATATGGGATATTGGGCAATTGGGCATTCGGGCTGTAGGGCTATTGGATTATTGGGGACCCCTACAGAGGCCAGCTCTGATGGGGAAATGATGAAGAGGACGACGGTGAGGAGGCGGAGGATGAGACGAAGAAACGATTGCGCGCAGGCGTGAATAGCAGCGCTGCTGCAAACGACAATTTTACTTGCATGCGCTGACTGCTCGAAAAGACATGGTTTCAGCATGCCCGACGCTCGTTTTGTTCCGCTTTTCCTTCTCCTTTCCCTCTCTCCCTCCCCCTCTCCTCTCCCTCCCCTCTCCCCGGCCCCTTTCCCCCCCCTCTCTCCCTCCCCCTCTCTCCCTCCCATCTCTCCCCCCCCATCTGCCACTTGCTCCCTTTCCCTCGCCTCTCCCCTCTCTCCCTCCCTTCCCCCCTCTCCCTCGCCTCTCTTCCTGTCCGGTACACTCCCCACTCCGCCCTCGCCCCCCCCTTCAGCCCCCGCGGCGGCGGGCGCGGGCAGGCCGGTGAGAGCGTCTTAGGCGGAGGCGCGTGCGCCCTGCCTGCCGCGGGGGGGGGGCGGCAATGAGGAGAGACAGAAGGGAGGAAATTGGAGGGGTGGGGGGGGGGGGAGAGGATGGAGGATGGAAGATGGCGCATAGGAAACAGCGGCAGTGGATAAGGAGTCTCCCGAGGGGCCAGACCCTGTCCTTCGCGTCTCGAGGCGAGGTCCATCGGTCGCGAGGCCCTGGGTTCATTTTCCGAGGCCCCCTTATCCAAGGCCCCCGGGCCCCCGACCCCGCCCTCGATCCCGCCCCGAGGCCCTTGGACGAGCAGCCGTTCGTGGATTTTGTCGTGGATGAGATAGGCCATGGTTTGCCGATTAGTCTGGCGGGCCGCGCGGCCAGAGCCGTTCAAGCTATGGTGGGCCCCACTTCCCGGACGTCCTTCACTTCCTTTTTGTCCCGGACAGGTTCGTCAGGGCGACATTCTGGGAACGCCGAGCGCGATTTTCACGGGCGCATGCATAAGTTCGTCACGGATCATGGCCTATATACGTACCAAATCCCCATCGCTTTACAAGAGAAGGACGACATCGAGCCCCGGACTTACTGGATCGACGCGCTCCCTCCGGGCGAGCCATTCGCGGCGATTTGGCGAGCTGGACCCGATCAGGACCGCATTTAGCTCCGCATATAGCTCCTCCTCCGAGCGCGCTCGGAGGAGGAAGAGGAGGAGGGTGAGGAGGAGGATGAGGAGGAGGGGGAGGAGGAGGGGGATCGAGAAGGCTCGGAGGGGGCGGACATACAAAACGCTCTTGCAGTGGCGCGAGTCCATGACGGGTGATGGTGGTCAAGCTTCCGCGGCCCGATGGTGGCGGGGCGCGCTGGCATCTGGTTTGGGGCAGCACGCCGAGCACCCTGCCATCGAAGGTCAGCCCGTTGAAGTCATCAGCAAGACCGCGCCTCTGTGCATGCATTATGATGGGGCCGAGTTTTACCAGACTGGTTAGGAATTCATCTTGACCCGTGGTCATGCCGGGCCCCGCGACGCGGTCGGCCGAGAGAAAGGCACCCCGTGTGGCCGTTCTCTCAGCTGACCTTGCCGAGGGGGCCCACGTTGACCAAGGGTCGAGATGGGCCCGTTGAGGAATCAAGAGTTCCATGTTTGGAGCTGGGGGAGTACGTTGGCGGACCGCGGCAGCGTCTTCGATCTTCGATCGGCTTTTTCCTGTGTGTGCTGTCGCGGAGGCATCGGCGTGCAACGTGAGAGAGCTCCACGAGGCGGTGGCCAACCTGATCCAATGGTCATCCGAAGCGCTCGAACTTGGCCGGTGGCCAGACGTCGGGATGAACAACGGCCCAGCGTTGCTTGGTTGGCGCGGCGGGCACCGAGGGAAATCCTTGGCAGACGGCCGGCGTGGAGCGTTCAACCGACGTGCTTCGCAAGCCGCGCCCAAATGGGGGGGGGGCAGCGAGGGGTTGAGCGACCATTGCAAGTCTCGGGCCCCCCCCCCCCCAGATGAAACGCCAACGCGCCCCGATTAGGCGGGCCTTCAACCGCGGTCGGCATAGAGAGGAGAGAAGCACTCATGCAGAATAAGTATGGAAGGAGTGGGCAAATGAGGGGGGGATAGCAACAGGCTGCTCCTCCTTCTCCTCCGCTGCCCTTCGTTTCTCTTCCTCCTCCTCCTCCTCCTCCTCCTCTCGTTCCTCCACGTTCTTTTACTAATCGTCCTCCTCCTCGTTCTTCCCTCTCGCCGGATGCCCGCTCGCAGGGCCGCGGATAGGCTTCGCTGCGGACGCCAAAAGAAGGATGCTGGCGCACTCGCTGCCGAGAAGCTGGGGCAAGACTTTCTTGTGCGAATCCTGTCTTGCACAAAAAACGGACAAAAAAACAGACCCTCTCTACGCGTTCCTGAATTTCGAGGAAAATGCTCCGTGGCGCGCCACGATGCTCACTCATGACAAATTTATTAGCATGGAGATTGCGGCGCGCCATTCCGTGCATTTCAAAATCAACGGCCCTGGGTTGCATACTTTGTTCAAAGACTTGCTGCGCGGATTTTTTCTTGGATTTGGAAGGGGCCTGGGCACATCAGCATTGTTCTTCTGGTTTCGGAACAAAAGTCTCGCACAGTGGGTTGGGCAATTCGGCATGGTGGACCCGACGGATGACCAGGTGCTCAACATGGCATTCTTACATTTCAGAAAATGGTGCAGAGACTTGAAACTTAGCAAAGTGCGCCCAAGCATAAACCCTTTCGCGATAAGTTCGATGGGGCGGAAAAAAAGATAAGAGCGCGTTTCCCATGACCACATCTAAAGTGGAAGCCATTGCTCTGAAAGTGATGCTGCAGTTCTTGGCGCACTTAGCATATGAAATTGCGAGCCTCGTGCAGTCGGAGGATAACGATCTGATGAGCACTTGCTTGTACTCTTTAGCGCGGCACTTGCGTGTCCTAGACCAGGCGGGCCATTGGATGACAGACGACGAGCTGGCCGAGTCAGACGCGATGGGGCGCTTGCACTTGAAATCCCATCACAAGCTCAGGTGGGATGCTAACGGGAGGAGCAAGAGGACGGTCAGGGAGGATTAAAGAAAGGAGGGGTGGGGCAACGGGGAGAATGGGGGTCTGAAGAGGACGGGAGGAGGACGAGGAAAACGGATAATGAGGTGAGGCACGTCTCCCTTCAATCCTTCCATCTTCTCCGCTCTCTCTCACCTTCCCCCTCGCACTTGTCGTCGTCCTCCTCCGTCGCCCTCATCATTCTATAGGTGGCAATCCTTGCGTCAACGAAGCTGGCTCTTCCGCATCATTCCCAAGCACAGCTACTTTGATGAGCATGTTTGTTGTCGCGAAGAACGAGGATCAATCCGGCGAAGTGCATGTGCCTAAGTGGGGAAGACATGTTTGGCAGTTTCAAGCGTATTGCACGAAGTTGCCCTCGTCAGACGATGCATCGGCGTTTGCTGCACAGGCACGCGTTGTTCATCCAGAACAGATGGTGCAAACGCAAGAGGGGTAGAACGTTGAGTGCGCCGGAAGATCCGCGAACGCGGATGAGCTGCATGGAAATTCGCGTGCCCTTCCTCCTCCCCC
>CAUYUJ010013113.1:585000-612941 GCA_963575745.1 Prorocentrum cordatum | reverse complement strand
TCCTCTCCCCTGCTCTCCCCTCGCCCCAACCCTGCGCCCTGCCCCCTGCCCCCTGCCCCTCTCCATTATCGGTGGCCCCGCGCGCAACCTATGGCCTATGGCACAACGAACAGGCAACAGGCAATGCTTCATTGCCCCCTGGTAGGTTGGTAGGTTAGGGCATGCGGCATGCGGCATGCGGAGAGCGCTACAGATGTTTCGGGGGGGGGGGGGGGTACGACGTGAGAAGAGGAAAGAGGATGCAGGGGGCAGGGGGCAGGGGGGCAGGGGCGAGGGGTGAGAGCGTGAGAGCAACAACATAGGATTGACATCGGCTCTGCTGCTCGCTGCTCGCTGCTCTTACACGTGCCTGTGCCTGTGCCTGGTGCCTGGTGCCTGGTCTCTTGCGCTGTGCTCTTTCCTTCGCCCTTTGCCCCCATGCAACACTCCGCAGCCCCCTGCAACGCCGCGGGCCCGAGCGAGCAACCTATGGCGCAACAATGGCCGCCGCCGCCGCCGACGACAGTCGACGACGACGACAGACGACAGACGACGACGACGAAGACCGACGACGACGACGACGACGACGACGACGGACGACGGACGACGACTCGACGACGACGACGGACGACGACGACTGGATTATCTCAATACTCGAACCTCGAATCAGATACGAGACAGAGGAGTAAGCCACTGGCCACTGGAGGATAAACAGGAGGAGAAGGGCGAGGGGCGAGGGGCGAGGGGCGAGGACGTCGGACGTCGGACGAAGGGGAGAAAACGTTATCACGTTATCCGTAGCCATTTTCGGCTTACAGCTTGCAGATCCTCCGTCCTCCGAGGAGCGACGAGGAACCTCCTCGCGCCCTCGCGCGGCCGCGCGGCGCCGCGCGCTCCGCACTGTGGTGTCCCAGCAGTCCCGGCGGGCCCCGCGCGCTCCGCCGCTGAAGAAGCGCTTCTTCGCGCCCGCGCCATATGTGCCCAGTTCGTCGGACGACGACGAGGCGGCGGCCGGCGCCAGCAGCGCATCGAGGACGGCGGCGGTGAAGTACCTCAAGGCGAAGGCGAAGCAGCGGCCTTGGCAGCCCGAGGCGCTTCCGAAGGTCAGAGGACAGAGAACTATGCACATGCGCCGATTCTTGCCAGGCCCATCCTGAGTCCAGAGTCCAGGATCGGCGCATGCGCCATACGCCCTCCGCCCTCCTGCCTTGGCCAGGAAAGCATATGCACCGATCCTGGGCCCAGGAACCCAGGAAGGGCCTGACCAGAATCGGGATTCGGTGCATGTGCATAGTTCTGTTCGCAGGCGCCTGCATCACCGCCGGCGCCGCAGGCGCAGGCGCCCTTGCAGTGTGGTGGCGTGCCCGTTCCCGTGGTGGCGTACCCGTTCCCGAAGGTCGTGGTGGCGTGCCCGTTCCCGCAGTTCCAGCAGGCCGGTCTGCGCTGCCCGCCGTGCTGGCAGCCCGCCAGCCCCGGCCCGAGTGCGCCGCCTGGGCCCGCCCCAAAGGTGGTCCCGCCGCCGCGGCGGCGAAGTTCGGCGGCGGCGAGCTCGGCGAGCGCGGCTCCGAGTGCGTCGACGCCGGCGCCGGCGCCAGTGCGGCTGGCGGTCAAGTCAGCGGTGGTGGCGAAGAAGGCCCTCAAGATGTCCGCGCCGTCGGGGCACCAGCCGCAGCCGCGGCCGCCGCCGCCGAAGAGGATGAGGCCGCCGCCGATGAGGCCGCCGCCGAGGGCCGCCGCCGAAGAGGAGGCTCCGCCGCTGCCCAAGGAGGCTCCTGAGCCAGCTCGGTTCGCGCCCAAGGTGTTGCACAATCCGTGCGAGGAGGACTTCCCGGAGTCGTGCTTTGAGGACCTCATTGCGGAGCGCTGGCTCTGGGCGCGCGATCGCCGCAACCAGATGGTCTGGTCCCAGGGGCGCAAGCACTTCAACTGCGCCAACTACTTGGTCTTGGGCCTGGACGCGGAACGCAGGCGCGCCACGGAGGAGGAGGCGGACGTAGCCACCATCGAGGAGGAGGAGGCGAAGGCGGAGGCCACCACAGAGGAGGAGGCGGACGCGGCGACCATGGAGGAGGCGGACGAGGCGAACGACGGCGGCTTCTTGGCGAAGAAGGAGGAGGGCGACGAGATCAAGGACGAGGACGTGGCGAAGAAGGAGTTGAACCTCCAGGAGTTGAGGAAGAAGGTGAGGAGGACCAAGCTCACTGATGACAAGGTCAAGATGGCCCAGCCGGTGCCTTGACATCCGCGCTTAGCGCCTAGCCCGCGCCTCGCGGCGCGCGGCGCCCCGCCGACCGCCGACCGCCGACGACGACGGTGGACGGCGGGCGACATGCGACAGACGACAGGCGACAGACGACGACGCCGACGCCGACGCCGACGACCGACGACCGACGACGACGACGACGACGACGACGAACGACGACGACGACGGCGAACGACGACGCCCGTAGAAATCGCAGGTACGCGTAGTTAGGTGCTGCGGCAGTGCTGCACGCTACACGCTGCCCGCCTACCCGCCGCCCGCCGCCCTCCGCCCAGCGCCTAGAACCCAGCACAGCACCGGGAACTAGGGGCGCGAGGCGGCTCAATCGCCCAAAATGGCCAAGCAGGGTCTCGGCGGACGGCGGAAGCCAGCTCGTGGCTGAGGAGGGGAAAGGGGAAGGGGGGAAGGGGAGAAGGGATGGGGGTGGGGGAAGGGGAGGGGGAGGGGGGAGGGAGGAAGAGAGAGGGAGGAGGGAGGGAGGAAGAAGGAGAAAGAAGAAGGGGCGGAAGGGGAACGAGGGAAGAGGGGGGGGGTGGATGGGGTGGTGCGGGGTGGTGGGGAGGGGGGGGTGAATAGTGAAGAGTAAGAGTTCGACGCAATTGCGGAAGCTGGCAATGAAGTGAAGCTACGATGATACGATGAGGTTTGGTGTCTAGTCTGGGCTCCTCCTCCCTACTCCCTACTCCCTACTCCATAGTCCCCTCCTCTCCCTACTCCTTACTCCCTACTCCCCCTCCCTACTCCCTACTCCCTACTCCCTACTCCCTACTCCCCTCCTCTCCCTCCCCATCCTCCGCCTCACCTCCTCTTCCCCGTCCACCATCAACATCATCGACTCATCGCCATCGCCCTCTTCATCTTCCATGATCCTCCTCATTCCCCCCCTCGCAGCGGACGGGGGCGGCCTCCGGCGCCGCTCGCCGCAGGCCGCAGGCCGCCGGCCAGCGCCGCGCCAGCGCCGCGCCAGCGCCAGCGGCCGGCGCCGCGCCTGCCGCAGGCCCCGGCCCCCGCTCCCCGCTCCCCGCTGGCGCCGCCGGCCGGAGGGCAGTAGGGGCGCGGATGGGAGAGGGAGTAGGGAGTAGGGAGGGGGAGTAGGGAGTAGGGGGGGGGAGGAGGGGAGCAGGGAGTTGGGAGGGGGAGTAGGGAGGGGGGGTAGGGAGTAGGGAGTGGGGAGGGGGAGAGGGGGAGCAGGGAGGGGGAGTAGGGAATAGGGAGAGGTGGGGGGTAGGGAGAAGGGAAGAGTCAACCCTCAGCCCCAAGCCACTGTCCTGGCCCGCGGGGCCCTGCGCCTCCCTAATCTGCCCACTAGTATTGTCCCCCATATTCTCGCCGCCCTCTCTCCTTTGTTCCTTCCCCGCCCCCCAGGCCCCCAGGGGCTGGGCGTTCCGGCTCGGCTCGGACGCTCCAGCTGACTTTTCGGCACGGACGTTTCGGCTCGCGGCTCGCGGTCTCGGCGCGGCGGACGGGGGCTCGGGGCTCGGGGCTAACGACGACGACGGCAACGACGACAACGACGACGGCGGCGACCACGCGTTGAAGAGAGCCCTCCCCTTTCACAATTGAGCAACTGAGAGACTGAGAGTCTCAGGGCCGGCCGGCCGGCTGCCCAGGCGCCCCAGACCCCAGACCCCCGCGGTGGCACGTGGAATTGTCGTCGTCGTCGTTTATCGCTTTCGTCGTCGTGCGTCGCGCTCATCATCGCAGGGCGGGCTAAAGGGGAAAGAAGTAAGAGCTAAGGGGTAGAAGCCCCAGGAGGGTCCAGGGGGCACCGGGCGCCAGAGGGTTCGTCGGGGCTCGATTGTGCGAGGATGTCTCAAGCGAAACTATATTTTTTCTGAGAAACGGGCTCAACATCATGTAAATTGCAATGTGCTTTTGAATACCGTCGATCGCACGAGGCCCCGAAGCCCGAAGCCCGAAGCCCCAATGCCGGAGCGTGCGACAGCAGGTAGCCAGCGGTCTGCGCGAGAGAGGAGAGAGGGGAGAGGGGAGAGGGGAGGGGAGAGGGGGGAGGGGGTGGGCCGGTGGGCCCCGCTGGCCGCTGGAGCCCCCGTGGGGCCCTCCGTGCTCCGCGCGGCCCACGCTGGACCCCCCGCCCCCTGGAGCATCTCGGGCCCTTGGAACTTTTAATTGTGCAAATTTTGGGCCCCTGAGGGCCCTTTACTTGTACGAGTCTCGGGCTCTTTAGTTGCACAATCTCGCCATCTCGGAGCTCGGAGCCCTGAGCCCTCTTAGAGCCTTCTTGCCTCTTGCTCCCAGGATACGGCCAAACGTAAATGTCCTAGAGATGTGGAAAACGGACGACGGACGCCTTCCGACGTGTCTGCGCATGATTTAAATCCCTTCACGGGCCCTCGATGACAAAGGCATGGAAGCCAATGGCGATGGACTGGCGGGAGGCACCCGAACAAAATTGCAGCGCCTACCCGAGAATTGCCCCCTGATGCACTGGCGGGGCGCCGCTAGTCGCGCGACCTCACGCGGCGCTCGGCCGCGGCGTCCTCGTTCGAGCGTTTCGTCCAGTTCTCCTGCGGGCCAGCGAGGGCGGCGGAGGGGATCTCTTCATCGTCGTGTCGTCGTCCGTCGTCCGTCGTCGTCTTTGTGTTCGTCGCGTCGCCCGTAACCATTGTGGTTCAATGTTTATGCGAGCCGCGCCCGCGGCCCACGCCCATTGGCCCATTGGCTAGTGATCATGGATCCACATGGGCTGCGCTGCGTTGGCGAGCTTTGGTGGAGGTGCTCTGAGGAGCACGACGCCAAGAGGCAGCGGCGCCATGCAGCCCAGCTGTGGGGCTTCTCGGACTCCGAGGACGACGACGCTGGCCAGGCCGGCCATCGCCCTGATGGGCGCGAGGAAGCCATGAAGGGCATGCCGGACACGAAGGTGGCGGCGACGCAGGGCGTGGCGACGAAGGGCATGGCGGACACGAAGGGCATGGCGGATGCCATGGATGGCGGACACGAAGGGCACGGCGACGAAGGGCACGGCGGACACGAAGGGCATGGCGCCACGAAGGCGGCGGACACGAAGGGCGCGGCGACGAAGGGCATGGCGGGCATGGCGGACACGACGAAGGGCATGGCGACGAAGGGCATGGGCATGGATGGTGCAAGCACGGCTGTTGCGTCGTCGGCGGCGACGGCATGTCAGACTATCAGGTCGCCCAACAATGCCTTGAGGCGCAACGACTTCCAGGGCGAGGGCGAGGTGCCGCGACGCATCCTCTTGTGGCGGAATGCGCGCGAGGGCGCAGAGATGGTGCTTCGCCAAGCTGAGGAGTCATCAATATACATCAATGGCATCTCGCCAATCCTGACTCCTTCTATCCACAACCGTGCTGGGAAGTATGAGCTGTTCTCTCGGCTCAGGCACGGGCTGCGCCTGGCGCAAGAGCACCATGGCGGAGATCACCATGGCATCGCCTACATCGGCAGCACCTCGTGCCCAAGATGGCGGTGGGAGGGCGGCTACTCGTGGCGGGATGATCGTGGCCGTGGCCGCGCCGAGTTCATGATGGGACATCGGTGCAAATGGGACAGGATGCTGGTGGTCGCCAGTTTTCCTGATAAAGAAACGGCGGAAGCCGAGCGCTTGGCCATCCAGTGGTTTGATCACTCCGGGCTCATTACAAATCGCGCGATGGACGCGCGCGGGCTGTGCATTCGCAATTACGCGTACTCGTTTCTTTATGCGTGCTATTGAATTCGAGGACATCGCGGGGGGCTGGCTTGGCAGATGTTGGTTTTCCATTTTCGCGTCGTGTGCCGGAGGGTGTCCCCGTCCGAATCGGAGACCAGGGACCGGGGTCAGGGGCTTGCAGTGCTCGCTGGTTCTCGCGTGCAGGAGTCGGGCGGTGGCAGGCGCTTTCGGGTGCGAACGCCCGCGCTGCAGCGGGAGCACGATCTGCATCGCGGGTTTCTGATACCGATGAAAAAGATATCATCTCTCCTCCGCCGTCCTCCTCCAACCTCCACTCTCCATTCTCAAACCCTCATCCCTCCATCCTCCTCAGACCTCTAACCACCTATCTCCACCCTCCTCCAACCTCCAACCCTCCGACCTCCAGACTCCAACCTCCAACCTCCAACAGCGACATCGACGACGACGAAAACTCTCGACGATTATGGGGGATTAAACAACAACGACGACGACTATGGCGGATGCGATGATGCTATGTTGATGTTGCTGTTTACTGTTCAACCAATGACCAATGCTACTGCTGCTGGACTAGGGCCCCCTAAGCCCCAGGGCGCGCCCAAGGCAGGCCGTCGTCGCAGAGCACAGGGCACAGGGCACAGGGCACATAGCCTCCCGCTGCGAGAGATGAAAAGAGGAGAGGCCAAGAAGATAGGGAAGCGTAGGCATATGTCTGGGATCTGGGGTCTGGGGTCTGGGGTCTGGTTGCGCAAGACAGGGCGCAGCCGTCTCGTTCTAAGGGCTAGAGGCTAGTGGCGGCTCAGCGGGCCCGCGGATTCAGGCGCCACGTCGGCGCGCTCATCATCCAATAGGAAACGCAGCCCATTGATACCACGTGCATGCCATTCCCCATGAGCATCCGGTGATGGCTGAACGACACGGCGTTCAGGTCGTGAGGGTAGCATTTGATGGCAGATTTCGGGACCACGCCCGGAACCGGCCAGCCCATGGCGATCCAGTATTCCTCTGGGACCAACAGCCGCTCCCTGACAAGGTCCCAAAGCAAGCTGCCCTTGGTCAGCCTAGGCATGCGGCTAATCCGCGTAGTGTCGAAGCCTTCGGTCACGTCCAAATTGACGATTGCGGCTGACACGCTCCAATCGAAGCAGTTCCCCGCATCGTCGATCTGACAGTATCCTGAGTCGGCAGCGTTTCTCTTGGCGAACGTGAGCCGCTTCCGCTCGTGCGGCGTCAGCACGTCCTCCCATTTTGCATAGCCGACCTGGATGCCGAACAGACTGTTGCGCTCCAGGATGCTGGCCATGCAAGCGTCTTGCAATTCCTGACTGCCCTGCAATATCATGTCGAGGGAGTTGGGCTGGTTGATGCATTTCTCAAACGTTTCCCTAAGATCGCTGCTCACGTCCTCCAGCGGAGATTCCACCATATTCGCCAAGACGAAGATGCCGAATTGGCGCTTCCCACTCGAGGGGAAACCAGCGTCGCAAGGGGCAAACTCCATAAACTTCGCAGTGTACTTGGGGCTGAGAATGTTCAGCAGCAAGTCGGCGTTGAAGCCGGGCGCGCACTCCTGCTGGATCGCGTCCGGCCCATAGTATCAGGTCGAATACGCCCACGCCAACCTTGCAGGCGGCGCGCGGCAAATGCGCGCATCACGGGCCCGGAGCCCCGAACCCCGAACATCGCCCCAGACACCCAGCCAGACGCCAGACCCCCAGGCCCCAGGCCCCAGGCCCCAGGTCCCGAGCCCCAGATCCGACTCGATAACTCGTGATGCTGCTCGGCGCAATGGCCGCGCGCCGCAAAGCCTCCGCCCTCCACTCTCCGCCCTCCACCCTTCGCTCCCCGGCCGCATCGGGTGCGTCGCAGGGTCAAACAATCCCTTCTTTTTGCTCTGATTGAGGAGGCTCCATGGACAGCATGTGTTGCCAGCAATCTCCACCCAGGTCTCCTGCTCCTGGGGGTGCTCCGCTGACGTACTCGGCGCTCTTGGCGAGACCGGGCACTCCTTGCCGCAATTCGCGCACTCGCACTTCTCCCTCGATGCGTTCGCAAGCGCAGTCGCGCATCAAGCCTCAGGCCTCAGGCGGCCCTGACTGTGAAGGAGGTCTGAGGTCTGAGGTCTGAGACCTGAGATTGCCATGATTGGGCTGCCCGGGCAAGAGGCTGGGCAAAGCCAACCACGTGTCTGGGCTCTGGGCTCTGGGCTTTCACAGTCATGGCCACCTGGGTCCTGGGTCCGCGAGCGCCTACAGCCTACACTTACCAACGATGACCTGAAGGTGGCTTTCTCCAAACGGTTGCAGATCGAGGTGTACATGTCGTCGCAGAGGCTTTGCGCCGCATCCTTGTAGTTATCGAATGTGATCTCGCCTTGTTTCGCCTGTTGCAAGATGACAGCAATAGCCGCGAAGGTGGTATTGACGATGTGGTCCAGATGCGTCCGGTCATCGTCGTGCAACCTGTCCAGAATATCGCCGAAGATGTGCTGCGGCTTGTGAGGGCCAGACATGGACGTAAGTATATCCTGCTGGACGTTGCCCTTGTCGCAGGCGAAGTGCACGCGCCAGCGGCGGTCATCGTGCCCGCAACACTTCTTCGCGTGATCAAACGCCCTCCCAAGGGCAAAGCTGCCAGCGCAAGTCCCAGCATAACTTTCCGTAATCACGATGTTCTGGGAGGTGAAAGTAGGCAGGTTGCGACGCGAACGGTGCCGCTCGCATTGCTCCAGGAGGCGGGGCTCCCACGTCAGTAGCTCGACCAAGTCGGCTTTCTCTCTTTGCAGGTTCACGGTTGTGCGAGACCGGCTGCGCCTCCTCTGCCGACCTGGACTGCGTCCGCTATCGCTCCCGCGCTGGGTGGACAGCATGAGATATGAGCGCCGGCCGCCGGCGGCGTCGCCAGCGTTTTGCGCGCACAGATGCGCACCTAAGCCAAAATGGGCTCATGCGATGACGGTGGTGATGCTGATGTGCTGATGTTACGAATGGCGATTGGCGACGATAGCGACGTCGGCGGCGATCGGCGATGGCGCTGGCGCGCTGCGTACTGGGAGCTGGCGATCACGACGGTGGCGACCCTTGGGACCTAGGGACCGTGCATCGAAAACATGTTCGGCTAGTTGTCGGGACGTCCGGGGACCCCCTGGCCCCTGGGGCCGCGCGTCGAAAACATTGGAGCGCGCGGATGTCTGGGGAGCCGGGAACCTCACACCTCACGCCCTCATCCGTCCTCCGCTTACTCCCCCTCCTTGTCCGGCTCCTCCGCGTTCCCGCCTCCTCCCGCCCCCCCCCTCCCCTCTCCCCTCCCACTCCCCATTCTCCCACCTCTCTCCCCTCTCCCCCTTGCCCCCTGCCCCCCTTGGGGACGGTGGCGACCAGGACCGGCATCTTATGTTAGCCGATTGAAGTGCAACGATAAACGATAACCCCTCCTGCTGGATCGAAAATCTGGGACGCCGCAGCCAGGGCCCGCCGAGTTCGCGGCGTCGATCGTCGATAACAAAGCATGTATGAGACGACCTCGCGGCGAAGCCAAATCGCGACTCACCCGCCAGTCGACGAGCAGTTGCCCAGGGCCCAGGGCCCAGGGCCCCAGAGCATGCGCTAAGCGCGGGTTGCGGGGGCCCGACGGCCCGGCCGCCCGACCGCCCGACCCGATAACTCATCAGCCCCGTCCGCTCGCGAGAGAGGCGATTGACAAAAGCGAGTCCTCTTGGGGGGTAGCCGACGCGCCCGCAGATGTCGGCGCAGGCGCAGCCGATGCTGAAGCAGCAGGTTCCGATGTTGCCGACGTTGCGCCTGGGCGGTGGGCGGGGGGCGGGGCGCGGGGCCATCCCTCTCTCTCTCTCTCTCTCTCTCTCTCTCTCTCTCTCTCTCTCTCTTTCTCTCTCTTTCTCTCTCTCTTTCTCTCTCTTTCTTTCTCTCTCTCTCTCTCTCTCTCTCTTTCTCTCTCTCTCTCTCTCTCTCTTTCTCTCTCTCTCTCTCCCTCTCTCTATTTCTCGACCCTGGCCCCCCGCCTGCACGCGCATATGGTTCACAGTTCACAGTATGTTTTCCATGATATTTCCATGCGCGTGCCTGTATGAATATATATATATATATATATATTTAATATTATATATATATATATATATATCATTGCCTGCGTAACATAAATGCGCATCTGCACATGCACAGACAATCATAATCACGCATACATGCATGCATACTTTTTGCATGAACATACGTACACGTATCGATCTACAACCATGCATACCGCACTCTTGTTCGCTGCGCGCCAGGAGTAGGCCATGTGCCTGGTCCCTAATATCAAGCACGGATTGCCAGATAGACCGCCCCGAACAACCACGCAAGAAAACGCGACATCCTAATTCGCCATGTTGCGAGCCCGGGGCGCCTGATGTACCCTCCTCACACGACGGGGGCGCGATCGGCGGCGGCACGCTCTCATCGTCGTCGACGGTGATGACCTCGCCGGCCCCGCAAGCCCCGAGCCCCAAGCCAGCAGCCCATCCCCGCAAACGCGGTGATCACGTGATCCCGCGTTCCAGGTTGCCTCAATAGCTTCGTCGGTCGTCGGTCACTCGCTAGCTGACTCCTAATCCTAGCTTCCGAACTCCCTAGCTCCCTAGCTCCCTCCTGGCCTCCTGGACTCCAGGCGAGACTAGGCTCCCCGCTCCCCGCCCCAAAGACCAAGTTCTTCTGAGCTTGCTCCAGTGGAAGCATGGACGCCGGCTGCGTCATCTCCTCCATGCGGCCATCAGGAATTATCGGGAAGCCCTCCTCGTCGATGGGCAGCGCGCCATCGGGATCTTCGTCTCGGGCCAACATCTCACGTTGGCTCGCCTGGAGATCCGCCCAGGCATCGTCTTCGTTCTCGGCGTGGAACGAGCGCGCGGTAACCTCACCATCCCCCACGAACTCTGGCGGCGTCGAAGGGATACGAGTTAGTGTCCCGTTTGGCAGGGAATCGGTTGGCGTCCGCGGAATGATAGTGCGTGTCCCGTTTGGCAGGAATTCGGTTGGCGTCGGCGGAATGATAGTGGGACCCCTGACTCGCTCGCCTGTCGCCACCGCGTCGCCCCCACTAGCGGAGCCATCTCTGCCGGGCGGGGTCTGGATGAGCCGCTGACTGGGCTGGATCTGGACGAGCTGGCTGACGCGCCCGCAGCCTCCCCTCCCCCCCCTCTTCTCCCCTCTCGCATCTCGCCTGCCCTTCCCTCAGCCCCCGAGCTCGGCTGCCCCTCTCTGCTACGCGCGACGCATGCCACTCTCTCGAATATCCACCAGCGGCCAGCGGAGCCCCCCATGCCATGCACCATGCATTATGCAACGGTAAACACGCATCACCAAATTCGGATTTGCACCAATCACGAGCCACGAGCCCTGCGTCGCCGATGCCGCAGTCAGCCCTCCACTCGCCGCTCGCCCAATGCACAAATGCAAAATGCCGCTCACTCCCCCCCCCCCGCCGTTGCATAACATCGGGAGTTGACAGTTGGCACGCATCACCCAGAAGGCCTCCATTGGTCGTCGGCCCTCGCCTGACCCCGACATGCGCAGGCAGTTGTGGCGCCCTGCGCCCTGTTCCCTGTTCTTTGAGCCCAGGGCCTCGGATGTCGGATGGGCAACTTGTGTCTGATATGCGAACATATATACACAACAGCGCACGTTCGCATGCGTACGCATGTATATTGTATATGTATGTTAATGTGTAGATGTGTATACCCATGCATATATGAGCCACGCACGGTTGTGCATATGTATGCACCGAAATGAATGATACCCCCCGTGCGCGCGCGTGGCCGGTGGCCGGTCGAAGGGCTCGGTTTCTGGCGGCGATACTCCCATCTCACTCCCCGCCACTCGCACTCTCGCACCCGGAGGGCGCGTCAACCCCGCAACCGCCCCTCGCTCTTATCTGCAGGGGAGGCGTGCTGCGCGCGTGCACATGCGCTGCCCCAATGCTCACGGGCACTTCGCGCCTGGCGGAGTCGAGAAACGGGAGGAGGAGGCGGAGGAGGAGGAGGACGAGGAGGAGGAGGAGGAGGATCTCCTTCGGCCCTTCGGCCTCCATCGGCTTCGGGCTTCGGTCGGCTCCACGGCGGCCTCTGGCGGTCTGGCGGCCTCCTGGCGGGCTCTTTCGGCTTCTACCGGCCCCGTGGCGGCCTGTGGCGGCTTCGTTTGGCCTCTGGCCGCCTCCTGGCGGTCGCCCTCGGCCTCTGGTGGCATCCTGGCGGCCTCCTTCTCGGCCTCTGGCGAGGTCTTGACGGTCTCCATCGGCCTCTGGCGAGGCCCTGGTGGCCTCCCTCGGCCTCTGGCGAGGTCCTGGCGGCATCTTTCGGCTTCTGGCGAGGTCCTGGTGGCCTCCCTCGGCCTCTGGCGGCCTCTGGCGAGGTCCTGGCGGCCTCTTTCGACTTCTTGACGGCCTCCGGGGGCCTCCAGAGCCCAAACTGGCCTCCTGGCAGCCGCTGGCGGCCTCCAGGCGGCCTCCAGGACCCCCAGCCGAGGTCTGGGCCCTGAATCGGAAACCGGAGGCCGCCATCGGGAACGATTCGGGAAGGTTCCGGGCCCCCCCCCTGGCAGATTCGGGCACCGGAGGCCGACATCGGGAACGAATCGGGAAGGTTCCGGGCACCCGTTGGGGCCGGGAGGCCAGTTGGCACTCAGGAGGCCGACTGGGACCTCAGTTTGGGGTCCAGACGCCGCCAGGAGGCCAAGGGAGGCCGCCAGGAGGCCAAGGGGGGCCGCCAGGACCTCGCCAGAGGCCGAAGGAGGCCGCCAGAGGCCGAGAGAGGCCACCAGGACCTCGCCAGAGGCCGATGGAGGCCGCCAAGACTTCGCCAGAGGCCGGGGGAGGCCGCCAGGAGGCCGAAGGAGGCCGTCAGGATCTCACCAGAGGCCGAAAGAGGCCGCCAGGACCTCGCCAGAGGCCGACAGAGGCCGACAGGAGGCCGCCAGGAGGCCGCCAGCAGCCGAAAGAGGCCACCGAGAAGCTACCTGAGGCCACGAGATGCCGCCATGGGGCCGATAGAGGCCGATGGAGGCCGCCAGAGGCCGTCAGGAAGCAGCCAGAAGCCCACCGCCCACCGGAGGCCGACAGAGAGCGCCTGGAGCCGGGCCGATAGAAGCCGATGGAAGCCGATGGAGCCCGACAGAGGCCCCAGGAGGCCCATGGAGGATGAGAAGGAAGAGGATGACGATGCAGGTGATACGGTGGAGGGAGAGGATGGGCGAGGCGCAGGAGGAGGGGGTGGAGGAGGAGGCGGCGCTGGAACAAGAGGGAGGAGGGAAGAGGAGGATTGACGAGTACCCCCCCGCCCCCCCGACGCGCCTCCTGCCCCCTGCTCGTGACGATGCTGCCCATGCCCTCTCCCCTCCCCCCTCCCCCTATCCCCTATCCCCGCCCCCTCCCCCCGCCCCTCTCCCACGCATCCCTTCATTCCTCACTCCCCCGTCGCTGGCCGCCGGGCAGCTGCCTAGTCCGAGCCCGACGACTCCGACGAGGAGCTGCTCGAGGATGATCCGGTCTCGGCGCCCTGGTCGCTGGTGACGTCGCCGCCTGGGCCCTCGGCGGGGGGGGCGCGGCATGGGGCGGCGACGATGGGGGCGGAGGGGGGGGGGATGAGGGAAGAGGGAGGAGGGGGAGGGATGGAGAGAGGGAGAGAGGAGGGATGAGGGATGAGGGACGAGGGAGGGAGAGAGGAGGGATGGAGAGAGGAGGGATGTAGAGAGGAGGGAGGAGGGAGGAGGGATGGAGAGAGGAGGGATGAGGGATGAGGGAGGAGGGGGGGAGGAGGGAGGCAAAGGGGCAAGAGGCAGAGCAGACGTCTGGAGGGTGCATCCCCAAATGCTTTGCACTGTTTTGCCACCTTGAGCGCTCGAGATTATGCGACCTCCGGTCTTGGTCGCCGTTGCCGTCGCCGCGGCGGGGGAAGGCAGGGCAGCTCCTGGAGCATATTGGGTGGCTGGGGCTGCCTGGGCCTACTGGGGCCTGGGGCTTCTTTGTACTCGTCGAGAGTCATAGTTTTCCAATCCTTCCCCGCTCCTGCAAGTGGCGGTCTGCCATGTGAGGAGCCCTCCTCTTTCTCCCCCCCCCTCCTCCCCCCCCCCCCTCCCCCATCCTCCTCCCTGCCCCTCCGCTTGCAAGGGCCCGGCCCGTGAGGCCGTTCAGCAGACCGCTCGTTCGTTCGTTCGTTTCTCGCTCTTTTGCGCCTTGTCCTTTTCCCCGCCCCCCGCCCCCCGCCTCCCGCCTCCTTCCCGACCTCCTGATTCAGTCTCCTCGCTCCTCGCCGAGCCCCGCTGCGGCGACGGGCCGGGGGCGCTGCGACGGAGAACGAGGAGCGACGAGGAGCCCTAAGCTGTATAGAGGGGGCGGTATGACGCTACATCGGCGTCTCCTGAATTGCAAGTGCGTTCGTTGTTTTCACTCCCTCAGCGTTCGAGCGCAGTGCCTGCACTTGTAGTTATTGCGTGCTTGCTGCCGACGAACAGCGATCAGCTAACTAGGCGGGTCCGTGCACCTGTATAACCGCTCGATCTTCCACCGCGGAGGCCTCGCGGAGGCCTCCGAAAGCCTAGTTGCAGCCACGCTGCTGCGGCAACAAAAATTCGGGATGAAGTGCCAGCGATAAGCTCACTAGGCGGGCCCTTGCACCTATATAATCATTCGGTTTCCCACCCGCGGACCCGCGGAGACCTCGTGGCCTCCGAAAGTCCGAAAGCCCAGCCGCCTTCACACTGCGCAGCAACTCCCGACTCCCGCACATTGCACATTGCAACAAGTGCAAAGTGTCCCTATTTCAAATCACCACATACACTCTGCATCTTCTGTGCAGTCTCGTCCAGAGCATGCAGCCTCTCCAGCGCCCCGTTGCACGTACGTGACGTAGTACCACCTCCCATCGTAGATCATCTGATTGTTCGCCATCTCGTCCCCGTCCGGGTAGCTAGCCTTGTCGTCGTCGTCGTCTTGTCGTCGTCGTCCGTCGTCCCTCGTCGTCGTCGTCGTCGTCGTCGTTCGCCGTCGCCGTCGCCGTCGCCGTCGCCGTCGTCGTCGTCGTCGTCGTCGTGTCGTCGTCGTCGTCGTCGCCTTGCATTGCTTCACCTCGATCATGTCCGCCGTCACTTTCAAGTTCAGCTTCTTGGGGTCGTTCACGCCCACCGTGATCGTGTCGAAGCCGCTCGCCAAGATCTGCTTCAGGTCCTCCGCGACGGCGCGCATGCGCCCCATGCTGATGGCCCCGTAATCAGCCACGAAGACGGGCGTCCAGTGGTTGAGCGGTTCGATGTAGACCAGCACCTGGATCAAGTTCGCCGTGTCCTTCGGCACCTCGTAGCTCCACGTGAGGCGATGGTCGATGGGCCGCCGAGGCGCGGCGCCGTCGTCGCCGCCGTCGCAGTCCCTGGGGAGGTCCTCGGCGTCCTCCGTGTAAGCGATGAGCCAGGTGAGGTAGTACACGTCGTCTTCATCTCCTAACGCGTTCCCGCGCGCCGTCTCCGCCGAACACTTGTAGATCATCGAGTCCTTGCCGCGGAACATGCTGAGCCTGTCCGTAAGCTCCGCGCGGATGGTTGCGACGTCCACGCGGCGCTCCTGGCCGCGCACCTTGGCCGCCGCCGTGGCCGAGAAGCCAACGGTTGCGGGCTTCGGCACGTCGATCTTGACCCACGTCTTCGCCCGCGGCACGCGCGCGTGCATCGTGTAGTAGCCCTCGCGCAGCTGGGGGCTGGGGCCCCAGGAGCGGCCCGCGTCGATCTTGACCTCGTCGCCCCTCTTGTCCTTGGCGGCGTTGGGCTTGGCCAAGGCCGAGGCGCTGGCGCTGGCGCTGGCGCCGGCGGCGCGCGCGCTGGCGCTGGCGGCGGCGCCGCGCGGGGGGGTCGTAGTCATGGCGGGCATAGCCGAGCGAAGCCCAGGCGCCCTGGGCCGTGAAGCGCAAAGCGCGGAGACGGGCGGGGCGCAGGGCGCAGGGCGCAGGGCGCGTAGTGCTGAGTGCTGAGTGCTGAGTCGCTTTATCGGCTCCGAACCTTCGAAATAGCTACGGACGGCCTAACGTCCAACCCCCCACCCTCCACCCTCCGCCCCTCCACCCCCCACCCTCCGCCCCCCGCCCCCTTGCAGCGCTCAGGGCTCAGGGCTCAGGGGTTCAGGGCTCAGGGGCTCAGGGGCTCAGGGGCTAGGGGCTCAGGGCCACATCGGTTTCGAAGGTTCCAGGGCCCCGCGGCCCACGGCCCGCGGCCGACGGCCGTCCTGGATGCCATCTTGGGCATTCTTGCGGTTAGGCAGGTGCCGTCTTGGGCCATCCTGGATGCCGTCTTGGACGCCAGCTTGGATGCCATATGCAATATTGAATGCTATATTGGATGCCATCTTGGGCCTTGGGCCGTCTTGGACGCCTGCGGCCTGCGGCCACTTACCACCTAATGCCAAATCTAGCCCCTAGCCTAACCGCTATGCCCTCTGATAGCCCGTAGCCCATATCCCAAGTCCGACCTCGCAATCCAAGACCTCCAATCCCCGCTCTCTGCCGGCCTGCCAAGCCTTTCCGGAAGAGTCAGGGGGGGCGTCGAAGGCTCACCGTGTGGGTCGGCGCGGCCCTCTTCTTCAGTGGCCACCTGGGCTCGCTGGGCCACCTGGAGGTCGGCCGCGCCCCGCTGCCGCTGGGCGTGCTGTGCGTGGAGTTCCACGCCCTGGCAGGCGGCAGGCTTCGTGCGCGTGAGCACGGGCCGCTCGGCCGCTTTGCCGGGTCCGACTGGCTCTCCCCCCCCCGCCACGGCGCATGCAGCGCGGTTCCTGGCCCCGTGGGCTCCGTGGTGCACGCGCTGGGGCGGGGGCCGGGGGGGCTAGCGGGCCTTCCGCCCGCCGCCGCGGGCCGACCCAGCCGCCTCTCGGCAAGCACCTCCTCCTCCTCCTCCTCCTCCTCCTCCTTCTCGCCCCCCCCCCCCTCCTCCTCCCCCCTCTTTGTCACGGAGGCGAACGCCCGAGGGCGCCCGACGCCCAGCCCGACGCCCAGATTGGGCGCCCAGCTCGACCCTCGACCGACCAGCGCCCGCGGCACGCGCGCCCTCCCCTCCATCATCCAACTCGCCACCGTCGTCACCGTCACCATCCTCATCGTCAGCAACGTCACCACATTGTCGGTATCTTCACACTTATCCCCCTTGCGTGTACTTGTTCTTCCCATCCCTTGGCGGCCGCGTAGCCATCTCGCCTGAAGCAGTTGCCCACCCTCCCGCCCCGACATTGGAGCATAGCTTCTATCCTGATCCGTCGGAATGGTGGCAAGCAGCCTTTCAGGCGGCGATTCGTCGCAGGGGCGGCGCTATTCCGAGTCGAACAAGCGTTTCAAGAAGTGGTGGCCCGCGAGCTACCCCGACCTCTACAACTTGCCCGATGGGACAAAGTACCCCGTCATCTGGCGCTGCACTGGTGTAAAGCGTGCTGGTGCTACGTTCGAGGAGGAGTGGGAGTGGGAATGGAATCCAGGGCCAGGATTGCGGCCCGTCGCCGAGGTCGAGGCTCTCCTTGCCAAGCCCAGCTCGTGAATGGCCACTGTGAGTATAGTGATCTTGTTCTGACGTGGCTCGCCCCCCCCCGTTTGCCTCGATTGTTTACCATTGCCGCGCGCGATTGCATCTGCCTCGAGATATCTCGATGGGCGGTCGGGCGTAGCATTCTGATATGGTACCCGCTATCGGGGGGGGGGGGGCGATGGAAAACATATGCCCGCCGGGAACTGAAGCGCGGTTAGGGGTTGGATGTGCGAGTTCTGGGCAGGGCCATCATCATTATCATCACCAGCAGCATCAGCATCATGGCCATACTCGTGATCATCATCGTCAAGATCAGCATAATTAGCACCGTCATCGCCTTCACCATCAGTATGACCACCACCATCATCATCATCATCGCATCAGCATCATCATCCTCATGAGCATCATCATCACCGTCGTCGTCATAGCTCACAAGACGCACTCCCGCACGGTGGCCCCCTGGACGGCGGCGGGGGGGAGGAGGGAGGAGGAATGGGAAGGGTGATGAGGAGCATGAGGAGGGGGAGGACGAGCAGGAGGAGGACGATGAGGGTGACGGGGGAAGGAGGAGGAGGACGATGAGGAGGAGGGGCATAGAGGAGGAGGGCTTCGCCATCATGTACGTCATGGACTGAGCGCCGAGGACTGAGCGCCGAGCGCTGATCTCCAGAGCAAGGGGCAAGGAGCAAGGGGATGCTCGTAGATCCTTTCCTTTGATTCTGTCGAATCGTGATTCCCGAAGAAGAGGAATGGGGAACAGGGAACAGGAGGGAGGAGGGAGGAGGGGGGAGGGGGGAGGGGGGAGGGAGGAGGGTAGAAGGTAGAAAGTTAGAGGTTATAACATCCCCCCTCCCCCCTCCTCCCCTCGGCCCCTCGGCCCTTGGATGGTGCCCGGTGCCCGGGGCCCGGAGTCAGGAGTCAGGAGTGTCCAGTGCCCGGTGCCCGGCCCTCTACCCCGCTTTCGCGCGGCCTGCGCACTCGTCGCGCCTCCTCCCCAACTCCACCCGCCCCCCGTCCCCCACTCCCAACTCCACCCGCCACCCGCCCTCCGCCCTGGAAGCTGGAAATAGAAACATTCAATATTCAAGGACTTATTAGGGCCCCGAATCTGGCAAGACAGACGGCAGACGGAGGGCAGGAAGCAAAGGCTAGCAAGCGGGCCTCGGGGACGCCGCCCTGCTCTGCGTCCAACTCGGCATCGGTGGGGGCAACGCCGACGAAGGGCAGGGCGTCGATCCGCAGCGCCTTGATCGCATCCTTCGAAGGTACCTCCTCCACAGAAGGCAACCATCTCCGGTGGTTGCGCTGACGCGTGAATTCTTGAGCTTTCGAAGCCCAGTAGCACGCCCGTCTCAGCGCTAGTTTCGCATGTCTCTTCTTCGGGCCCAAGATAGGCACGTGTTTCTTACAGTTCGTGACCTCGCTCAGACGATGGAACGGGCACGCAATCTGATAGGCTCCATATTCCCCTAGCTCTGGTCGGGGCGTTAAGCGGAACACCCCCCACCTGTTGGCTGCCCGACAACTGGGAAGCGCCTCGACGGGGCGGGGGGCGGGGGGCGGGTCGGCCATGCGGCTCGGAGGCGGTCAAGAGAGCCCAGGGCCCCCCCACGGCGCACTGGGGCCCCGGGCCACCCCCCCGCGACCCGCGACTCAACGAGAAATCCAAATATCTAGCGCCCGATCCCTTTACCCGTCATTTCCATATCCTAGCTCTAAGCACCTGCACATCCCCCATCACCCTCACCCCTTGCCCCTCGCCCCTCGTCACCACCACCGCCACATATATATGTATATATATATATATATATGTAGCCCGTCGTCGTCGCCGTCATCGATCATTGCCGTCGTCATCGCCATGCTCGTTGTCGTCATCATCACCATCGTTATAGCTATGGTCGCCGTCGTCACCATCGCCAGCATCCAGCATCATCAACCCCGCGATGATTACCAGCCTCGCCACAAGTATTCTCGCCGTCAACGTTATCATCATCACATGGTGATCGTCATCGCAGGCATCATTGTAATCGTCGTCGTCGCCATCATCGCCATCGCCGTGGCGCACGCATACATTATCAATTCTCACTTCTCGCAACCTCCCTCCAGCCTCCAGCCCCCAGCCTCTGAGCCCTGCCCCCTGCCCTGCCCCTTCGAGAACTGCGCCCTGAGCTTTCGGTCAGCTGGGCCTGCCACGCTTCAGGTTCATCCCTGCTGCGGCGCCCCCCCCGCCGCCGCCGCCAGGAGGGCCGCCGCCAGCTGCAGCGGCTGGAGCTGGAGCTGCGGCGCCACCGCCACCTGCCCTCTCCACCTGCATCTCTGTCTCTCCAGCCTCTCCCCTACTTCTGTCCTCCAACTCCTCCCCCCCCCCGCCCCGCCGGCGTCGCCAGCCGGCGCAGGTGCTGGCGCGGGCGGCGCGGGCGGCGGCGCAGGCGCCGCTGGCCCCGGCGGCGCGGCAGGAACGCCGCCAGCACCGCCGATAGGGGGGTCCTCGCTCAGTCCGAGGACCGAGGAAGGCAAGAGGCGGAGGAGGAGGAGGATAACACATGGCAAGATAGGGACACAAATCACGATCGCGTTTAATCCACTCCGCTTCACCCGAACCGGGGTCTGGGCACTGGGCACCTCTCGACGGGGCTAGCTGGCGAGCGGCGAGCTACGACGGGTGGGCTAGTCACACGGTGAGAAATCTTGGGTTAGCTTGGAGACGCGGCTGCTTGAGCCGTCAGCCGACGGGCGAGAGGTCGGGCGCTGGGCGTTGGGCGTCGGGCGTTGGGCGACGCGGCCACGTGAGTACGAACTGGCAAGCTTGGGGGTTGGGGTCCGGGCTGGGCGAGTTAGCCAGTTAGCCGCCTGCTGAGCAAAGCCAGGTCGCCAGTAGCCAGGTGCCAAGTGAGAGGCGAGAGGTGAGTTCGGCAACGGGGGGCTCAGGGGCTCAAGGACTCGGGCGAAATAAGCTTCGGATGCCCCCCTGTCCCGTGCACCCTGCCCCCTGCCCCTTGCCCCCTGCCCCCTGCCCCCTGCGCCGTGGCCCGTGACTCCCCTGCCCCCTGCCCCCTGCCCAATGCCCCGTGCACCCTACCCGCCCCCCGACACCCGACACCCGACAACCGACAACCGACAACCGACAACCCGACAACCCGACACCCTACACCCTACACCCAACACCCAACAACCCAACCACCCAACCCCCGACACCCGACACCCCACACCCCACACGCCCACACCCCGATCTCCAGCAAGCCGTCCATGAAGGAGCCAGACGACGCGGCGCCGCCGCTGTTGTCGTCGGACGAGAAGTCACCGTGGCCGTGACCGCCCTCGCTGCCGCTGCCCTCCCCTTCCTCATCGCCGCTCTCACCGAATAGCTCCTCTGCTAATTTCTTCATCTGCTCATCTGTGAGCTCTTCAGCGCCAAGGGCCAGGGCTTTGGCTTTGACTTTCGCTTTCTGCTTGGCCCCAGGTTGTCCTTTCGCTTTTGATTTTGCTGCAAGGCCCGTCATGTCGACGTCGAGCAGCTGCGGCTGGCCGACGTCATCCTCAAGCGCAAGCGCACGCGCCAGACTCTCTACTACCCCGAATTCTTTAGCAAGAATCTTGTCATATACTTTCTTAGGTTGACCGTGCGGGACCTTTCTTGAGCCCTTCCTCCATTAAAGCGTCGACCTGCAACAAGCACACAAAGTGCCCCCTCGGGATATTCGCGAGAGTGGTTCGCATGATCTTCGCATCGCCAGCTGAATACCCATCAAGTATGGTTCTCTCTTTCTTTCGGCGTTTCGATGGGGGAAGGTGCACCTCCCACTCCCACCCGTTTGCCATCAACTCAATCATAAGGGAAAAGTCGGTGCGCTTCTCCACGGGATCCCCCTCGCCCAAGGATGCGACAGGAATGGGGTTTGTGACGCTCCAGCATGCGTGAGAGAGCACCTTGCGCACCCCGCCAGCAGTGAGCTGCACGTCGTTGCCGGCCCCGACGGCGCCCTCTGCCTCCCCTGCCCTGCCCGCCAGGATACCCCTGAAGCGCTGCTTCTGTGGCGGCGCTGAAGGGCGCGAGGACCTCTTGCAAATCATTTATCTCCCATCTCCCATGTCCCATGCCCTCGCTTCCCCCATCCCCCTGTCATACCACCGTCACATCGCCGCCTCGCCTCCCTCGCTGCCCTCTGCAACTGTGCCTCTGTGCCTTGCCCCTCCTTCCTCCTCCTTCATCACTCCGACCCACCCCCCTCCTGAGTCTCAGCTCTCAGCCCTCATATCGGTTCTCCGCTACCCAGCTTGCATTGAGCTTTGTTACTGAATTGCACTGGCGACGCCCGGCCCATGGCCCCGCACCCCGCACCTGGGGTACATCCTGGATAAACCCGCGTTGCCGCAGCCAGTCGACCGCGAGCAAATGATCCTCGGACAGCTGCGGCAAGCCCGTGCACAATCCACCTGGGAATGCGTTATGCTGGACCAACAGCGCACACGCCTCCATGGCGTGAGCGTCGTTGCCGCCCTCGCCGGGGACGCAGTAGCAAACATGCTTGCCACGATCACATAGCTTGAGGTCGTCAACCATAGTCTCGAAGGGGCCCAAACTAGATATCCCGTCGAGCACCAAGAGGGGGTCCATAGCTGTGCCTTCGAAGTCTGGCATCGTTGTAACATAAGTCTCGCCCAGTATCTGAGTACTCTTCATCTTGCGCAGTAAGATGTGTCGCGGCCCCAACCTGGAGCCACTGCCGATGGGAGCCCGAATCTTCTTTTTCGAGCCACCAGCAGACGAGGTCTGCACCACAGAGAAGTGCACGTAGCTATCGCCGTCATCATCCAATAGGGCGAGTGGGCGGGGAGCATCAGAGGACTCCCTCATATCCTTCACCCGCTTCGCGGCCGGCTCATGCAAATAATCACCTAGCGGCACCAATCCTGCGCTGACTAGAGTTGACCTCTTCACAGAGAAGACGGTGCCATGAGAAGCATATTTCATCCAGTGGCTTTGGAGCAGACCCGTGGTAACTCTCTCCTTGTCGGTTATCGCTGGCCTAACCGCGGCGATAAGTTTTTTGGCATTGTCCATTTCCTTTCTTTTCCTTTTATTGTTTTCAGCCGCGTGGGCCTTCATAGATTTATACATTGCACGACTGTCGCAGCGGTGCATCACGTCGGTAGCGAGTCTCATGTACACGGGGCCCAACAAGACGCGTTCATGATCGTGGTTCTTGTTGCCTCTACGGAGACCTTTGCGGCCTCTGGCCTGGGTCCGGAAACGCATGAGAAAGTCCGCCAACTCTGGGTGGGTGTCGAACTCCAGTGCCGCGGGGACGGCAGTGGGCCCACGGCACGTCTCGAGATGGTTCAGAAACGAGTCGATGAAATCATCGCCCCAGCGATTACACTGATCTGTGAAGACCTTCATGCGGTTGGCCAGGGAGACTCGGATGGGGCCGAAGGGAAGGTGAGCCGATGTCCTCGTCACGACCGCGTGCTTTCCTTCGATATCAACCTCATTGATGGGCATGAGCTTAAATTTAGTTAGCTCCATCAAGAAATATTCAGAGCACTCCGACCGCATCTTGGCACCGGCTGCCACCGCCCTGAGCTCTTCCCCGAAGCTAGATCCTGGACCGAGCAGTTTCAAAGTGATCCGATGATGATGGGTCCATTTTCCACCGCCACTACCATGGGTAGGAGAGGGGGGAGGAGGAGGAGGCGGAGGAGGAGGAGAAGGAGGAGGAGGAGGAGGAGGAGGAATTGGAGGAGGACCTCCTGATCCTCCCTTCTCCCCCGCCCTACACATGGTGGTGGTGGTGGTGGAAAAGTTGCCCATCAGATGATGCACGCTGTCATCTTCGCCACTAAGACCGTCGAATGTGCGGAGGGCATCGCGGGCAACGCTGACGGCAACATCTTCGCTCCTGCGCGCCACCCCGGCAAGCACCCGCGGCAGCTGCGTCCAGAATGACAATTTCTCGTGCAGGATGCCATTCATTGTAACTTGCACCGTCCTGAACGCCTCCATTATTTTGGCGTGAGACTCGGGGCCTTGTTGGCCAGGTGCTTCGGGATTAGACAGCGCCGCCGCTAGCTCACACTCGATGTCCCCCCACATAACCCTCGAGACATCCCTCAGCTTTCCAGCGGCGAGCTCAGGGGCCCGGCACCCGGACATGGGGCACGTGCGCCACAGCTTCTCCGTGAGTTTTGACGCCAACGATCCCCACATGTATTTGCTCAGCTTCGTTCGAAGATGCTCGTGACATGCACGAGCGCCCGACCACAATGACAGCTCTGTGGTAATCCTCCCCATGCTAAGCGAGACCTTGACATATCCGTGAAACGCGTGATCCGAGAGAGCGCGGCTGATGCCTTCGGGATCAACCTGAGGCCAGGGCAGGGGGGGGGGGGAGGGGGGAGGCGGGGGGCAAAGTGCGGACCGCGGACCTCGTTGATGGGGGGCGCCGGGCGCCTCGAAAGCCACCCTCAACAACAGGAGGTTGTTTTTCTCCTTCTGCCTTCTGCCCCCAGGGGCCAGGGGCCCTATGCCCTACGCCCTATATGAGTTGCATGCGCTTGCCCGACGCTGCGCCGCCGTTGCCAAGGCTGTCGCCGCGGCAATCGCAATCGCCAGGCAAGTCGCCGGGCAGATGATCGGGCAAGTCATCGGGCAGCGCTCGCAACGCATCCCGCACCCCACGCCCCGCGCCTGGCACCTGGCACCCCCTCTCCCTTATTGGCATCATTGTCACTATCTGCTTATCCGCCTCATCCTTCCCCTCCCTCTCCTTCCCCTCCCTCGTCTTCCCTCCTCCTTCCTCCTCCGTCCTCCTCCTCCCCCGTCTCCTTCCTCCTGCTGCCCTTGGCGCCGCGTGCGACCCGCGCCGGGGGCGAGGTGGCGAGGTGAATGTCCCACCCATCTTGCCCCTCGCCCCTTGCCCACCCCCCGCCCACCCGCCCCCCGCCCCCCGCCCGCCACTTGCCCCGCCCACCGCCTCGACCGCCCACCAACCCTTAGCCGTCGGCCTGTTTCAACTTTGCCTCGCCTGCTTCGTCGCCACCTTCCTCGCCCTTCAGCATAAATTTCCTCGCTGACCACTTCAGCAACAGGGGGGTCGGATAGGCTCGAAAGCTTTTAGGAAGACTAGGGCGCTCTTAAACCGCTCCTCGCACAAGGTTGCTCCTTTCGGCCAATTGTCCAGCGCCGCCTTCCCCTTCTGATCCATGTCTGTCCCCTCGAAGCACGCGTGATATAGCCTGCGCCTGTAATCCTGCACGTGCAACAGGCGCTCGAACAATTTCAGTCTCCTGAAAAAACTCTTGCCAACCAGGCATGTAGGCATGGGCGTCTTGGACGAGATTATTCACGATATGCCCCATGCCAGCCACGGTGGCGCAATTTTGAAACAGATGCGGCTTTCTGGGGCGAGCTGCCGGGGAGGGTTCTGGAGGGGCTGGGAAAGGTTCAGGACTCGGGGGCACAACCATGCCGTCTGGGTCGGCTTCGATGTCTTGTTGCCCGAGCTCCCCATCTGGATCCCCGCTCTCCAATGCAAGCAGCGCGGGCGCGTCGCCCGCAGGACGTTCATGCCCATGCCGACCCTGCAGACCACCATCATCGACATCCAGGAGGGGTGCAGCCAGCTCGGCGCCTCCCCATCTCTCTCTCTCTCTCTCTCTCTCTCTCTCTCTCTCTCTCTCTCTCTCTCTCTCTCTCGGGCCGCCGCCTGAACCGACCGAGCACTTGATGCGTCTGCCTCCGCGGGGGTGCCCCTCTGCCGACAGCGCGCGCGCTGAGTGGGGGATTCAAGCGGGCCCTGGCGACTCAGGAATGCAAGGGGCGATGCTCGATAAATGGGGCCTCCAGCGCCGCGGGCGGGACGGCAGGCGGCGGGCGGCGGGGCCAGGCGCGATGGGATTGGAACGGGCGGAGGGGGCGAGGGGCGAGGGGCAAGGGGGGGATGGGGATGAGGGGATGGGGGACGAGCAGGCGAGGGGCGAGGAAAGCGAGGAAGCGAGGCCCGAAGCCCGAGGCCGAGGACACGAGACACGAGACACGAGCACGCGAGCATTCCTCATCCCCCATCCCCCATCCCCCACCCCACATCCCACCTCTCGCCCCCTCTTCCCCTCTTCCCTTTCGTGCTTCTCCCGACGGCCGACGGCGTCGAAGGTGAGGCGTGAGGCCGCGAGGCCGTGATCCAGCCACCCGATGCTGTTCTTAAGCCTCCCACCATCCCCTATCCCCTATCCCCTATCCACCTGCCCCCTTCCCCATCCCCCCCCCCCCCGCGCTGCCCCTCACCTCTTCACCTCGTCCGCCCAGGGGCCCACCCCTCCAGATTGATGCCAATATCGCCGACTCGGCTGCTGCCGCCCATGCACATTCGTCGGCCCCCCGTCCCCCATATCAATATCAATGGTAGCGGCGCTGCCCTGCATGCGGGAGCTCCATTCCGGAAGAAGCATCGATGGGCTATCCACTTCGAAATCAGGAATCGACATTTCGGTGCCCATATCTGTAGTACTGGATGCAAAGCTGATCAGGAACGACTCCAACGAAACATCTGCTGGCAACTCCATTGCAAACGAATGGAGCATGGCCGAAGCCTTGTTGGCCACGCCAGAGTAGCCCCCCGCCAGACCTACAGGGATGCACACGTGCTTCTGGATGTGCTTCGCGAGGCTTGCATAGTGTCGCATATATTCCGCAGACGGTTGTAACCCCATGATCTCCTGAGCAGCTTGCCTCTGTATTCCAGGATCCTCGGAGGCAAGATTTTCTGCAAGATCTGAATGCATGATATGATTTTCGACATACCAGGCGGCCTCCAGGACATCGACCAGGCGATCCTCGCACACCTCAGTGTAGCTGGTCCATAACCAATCGAAGCCGCACTGGGGAGAACTGTCGCACATGGCCCATCGAACGCACCGGCCCTTCTGAACGACCGAAGAGCGCCGAGATAAACACAGCGCGGCATCAAACGCCAGGGCATATGTCTTAATGGAATGCCACTTCGGGACGATAAACTTGCGATCGAAATCGCGGCGTGAAGCTCCAAACAGCGGGGCGAGCTCCTGCATGGCATCTCCCAGTCTCCCTCGAATCATGAAGTTCGCCCGGAGAACGCAGCATGTCTGGAGGGCGCTGTATCTTCTTCTATTCTTATTGGACGTTGATGCACGGCTCTCACTCTGGATAATGTGTGCTCTCCAAGACTCCAGGGTGCGAAGCAGCAACTCAACCTCATCCCTCTGCCCGGGGTCGCTGGCGATGAGTTTAGCCCCCAGCGCGCGGAGAGAACTCAGCATCTTCTCCATCCCGAACGCATCGGGCTCGACGGGCACGGGCGGCATGTTCCGCGGAGGAGGGGGCGACCACGCCGGGGCCTCTTCTGGCGGCCACCCAACGACGCCAATTTTTCATGGCCAGGGATTTGATCCTCTACTCTGACTCCTCCGCGTCGGGTCCTCTCTATGAGCCGGTAGTGCTGCTTGTAATCACGTTTGCTATTATCTCGCCATCTCGTAAGTAGTAATATGTCGCGCCACCTCCCTCCCCCTTCCCGCGCCTCAACTGCCACATCTCGCATCTCGCATCCCACTGCGCGCTCCCTGCTGGCTGCTGGCTGCTGGCCCCCCGCTCCTCCTCCTCCTCCACCACCTCCTCCTCCTCGTCCGAAACCTCGCGCGCCTGTGCGAGCGCCTGGGCCCTGGGCCCCTGGGCTTCTCCGCTGAGAGGGCGAGTTGCGGCGATGTCTCGCGCGCGGCAACGGCCGCCGCCATGCCGCCATCATCTCCACCGCCGCCATCACTATCCTCTTCGTCGTCCTCCTCCTCCTTCCACCCCCTCCCCCCCCTCGGTCAGATGCGAGGCGCGAGGCGCGAGGCGCGAGCTGGTTCTGGGTTCCCGGGTCTGGGGGCCTGTCGCATGTCACCTGTCACCCTCCTCCCTCCTCCCCCCTCCTCCCCCCCCCCTCTCCTCCGCCCCCATTGGCCCCGGGGTCCACGAGGCGCCGCGGGCACCGGGCAGGGGGCGCGAAATGCGCGACTGGGCACAGGGGCACAGGAGGAGGGTGGAGGTGGAGGGGAGAAGGCAGATGATGACGAGGGATGAGGAGGAGGAGGACGGGGGGGTAGGGAGCGCCGAAGAGCCGGGGGCTGGGGCCGGACGGCGAGGCGTGAGTGCGTGAGTGCCTCCGCGCATCCTCCCCGCCTCCCCGTCTTGATGAGTTCGATCACCGGCTCGGGGTACAGCAGCACGTGGATGTCTTGCCACCTGCCCACTGCCCAACCCCCATACCCCCTGCCCCACCATCTGCACGCCCTCCGGCCAACACCTCCACCGGCCCTCTTGCCCTCTGCCCTCCAGCCTCTAGCCCCCAGCCCCTCCTTGTCGGCACGTCCCACTCCTGCAGCAAGTCGTCAATGCCGAGGATGCCGCCCACGCCGAAAGCCCCCCCTCGCCCCTTGCCCTCCTCCTCCTCCTCCTGCCCCCCGATTCCTCCTCCCCCCTTCTCCCTTC
>CAUYUJ010013113.1:445000-580000 GCA_963575745.1 Prorocentrum cordatum | reverse complement strand
CAAGATATTCGGCAAGAGCGCTCATTCCCTCCTCCCCTTCTCCTTCCGCCCCCTTCTGCCTTCCCTCTCTCTCCCCCCTTGCACGTCGTGAAGTTGGGCATGTAGGCCGCACTGCCATTTCTCTTGTTCTCCCAATGCCATTTTGACCAGGTCAGCTGGTAGGCACGCCATCTTATGCGACGCTCGGCGTGGACGTTCCTTTCCCCCTTTCTCTCCTCCTCTTTCCCCCTCCCTCCCCGAATTGGTGGCTTCGTTGCTACTGTCTGCACGGGCATTGCGCGTCGTGCCTGCGGCCGCTGCTGGCCGACCCTGGGTCGTTTTCGCCGCCCAGGCTTGCCCTTCTGAGCCGCTGCGGAGCAGCGTCGCGTTTGCCCGGCGCCTCAGCGCCCTCCTCCAGTTTCAGTTTGTATAGTTGGCGAGTGCGTGCACCCAACATTTGATTTCACCCTTCGCGTCTCGTGACTGGAAATCGGGGTATATTCCAGCCTTGCGCCATGCACTGCACTTTGAGGCGGCTCGTTGTTTGGTGTTGTGTGATGCTCGATTATATGAATGGTCGTTTGGATCATGGGGAAATGCACCCGAAACGCTCTAATACTTCGTCGTCCTCCTCCTCTCCCCCTCTCCTCCTCCCTTCTTCCTCTCCCTTTGGTTGTCCTTGCTCATTTTAAACGGGGGGTTCCAGAGCCTGGCCCCGTGTCGGTGCTGTCGCGTTTCACCTCTGTTTTGTTGGTGGTGCTTCCGTGGAGTAGCCCGGTTGCCCACTTTGAGGACACGCGAGTTCTTTCGATCATTTTCTTCAGCTTGCCACTTGCCGCATTCGAGTTTTGCCGCTATAGAGCCTCGCTGCCGTACGTGACCGATGGGAGTTGTTATAGTCCCCATTGAGGGGAATCGGATTGATGACTACGGTATCGGAGCAGATTCTGAAATTGGCGGGTGCTTGCCATTAAAAAATCACACAAACAACTCTAAGAATAATCAGCGCATATCAGCATGAATGGTTTGAGTTATGAGCGGAATTCTTGGTTCCTAGTTGGAACCCTCTTGCACACTCCGCGCGCCAGGGAGCGGCGTTCCAGCTCAGATCCAAGAAATCCGCGGGGACCTCTGGAATTCGTCCTAGGTCCTAGGTTCAGCCGACAGTGGTTAGGGGGAGGAAGTCAGGGGCAATGTTAGGAGAAGATAAGGTCAGGGGGGGGACGTGAGGGGGGGAATGGGTATTCGGACGTTTGCGTCGGTTCTCGGCGGTTTTCCATGTTCGGGGTGCTATCCAGCAGCTGCGCCTCGTTTTCCCGGATCGTCTGCCAGAGTTATCCCACATCTACGACGATGAGATGTTTGCAAGTTTGGCGCTTCTTATCGGTATCAGCCTCCAGGGCCCGTTGCCAGGTTGCGGGACCATCAAAAATGAAGCATGTTTCAATTGGGAAGGGATCGGGAGTTTCGGGCCTTGGATTGAGGCAACAATTCGCCTGACGCATTCCGCTGCTTAGCATTGCGTTGCTCGGCTTTGCGTTTTGTGGCATTGCTTCGCGTTGCTTGGCATTGCTTCGCGTTGCTTAGTATTGCTTCGCATGGCTTGGCATCGAGTGGCATTCCGTTGCGTTGCTTTGCATCGAGTTGCATGGCCTGACATCGATTGACATGGCTTCGGATTTCTTGGCATTGCTTGGCACCACTTTGCATTGTTTTGCATTGCTGCGCATCGCTGGTCTCTTAGAGAACCTGGGGAACCCGAGAGGCAGGCTAGCCTTCCAAAACAAAAGAACAACACCAGGCCCAGAGAACCCCGAGGAACGCAAGGGAGGTTGGCCTTTTCACAACCAGGAAACAAGACCAAACGGGATTCAGGGAACGGGACCCCGAGGACCGGCATTGCAAAGAACCAAGAACGGGAAGTTTTCGGAAACCCATCTCTAAGAAAACCAGACGGGGGAACCCTGGCACGACCAGGTCCGGCACCCACATGTTTCTTTAACAATCGAGAGTGTTTACCATATTAGGGATCTCTGAGATGAGGCGCAAGTCGGGCTCGGAAGGGGGCTCGCCGTTTCTGAAGGTTCTTACATGTTTGTTCCTCCAGCGCTCATCGTACACCCATGCGCGCGCGCTCCCTGGGTCCTTGAGCCAATGCTAACCTATAAGGGTCTTGCACAAATTCCGTATTACAATGGAAGCTATGTTTGCGCGGGTCTATTGACAGATTGGGACATAAAACGAAATTGGGAAAAGCATTCCCTTCCCACGGCGGCCACTGCTAGGTTTTCTAGGGATTCCTCGGATTCCAGAAAGGGTTTCTCAAGATTTCTAGGCGAGGAGGAGGGCGAGGAGCGGAATGACGAGGAGAGGGACGACGAGGGGAGGGCGAGGAGGGGAGCACGAGGAGGAAGGCAAGAAAGGGAAGGACCTGGAGAGAAGGGACGAGCGGGAAGGCGAGGAGGGGAGCACGAGGAGGCGGGCGAGGAGGGAGAGCGAGGAGGGAGAGCGAGGATGAGGGCGAGGAGGGGAGGGACGACTTTTCCCAGCCGAGAGGGCTTAGGGTGGTGGGGGCCGATGGGAGGGCCCCCCCATCATTAAAGATCCTCCGCGCTTAAGGGGCCTCGTTATGTATCTAGCGGTTCCTCGTGGTAGCTCTTTGATTGCAGAAGGTCGAAATTCAGCGTGAGCATCTCATTTCTCTGAGGTCCGCTTAGTTTTCGGGTCGGCGGTGGACCCTCAGTTTCTGGCGCGCAGAGCGCGCCAGGGGACCGCCGCCGGGGTGGGTACATCGCCGACCTATCAGGCTGGCGCGGACGAGCGACGCAGAGAGCGGCCTCGATGATGCTGACATTCGCGCATCAGTTTCCCTTGTGAAGTCTTGCGTAGGCGCCTTCTTCTCCACGCGGTGAGCCACGCTAGCGGCCCGCGTGAGCACGGGCTACCGGCCTAAGGGCGCTTGCGAAAGAGCCGTTTTGTTTCGTCGCTCAGGTCGCATTTGTTTCTCATTCGGAGGTCGACGCCATGGGACTGGAGGGCCTCCTCGCCCGGATCTCGGGGGAGCAGCGGTGGCTTGGGCTGTTGGCCGGGCTCAGGACCCGCAGGCGGCATCTAAGCATCACCACCACCGCGCCCAGCCAGGGCCATCCTGGGCCCAAGGGACGGCGTGTAGACCTAGGCATCCAACTTAGTGAACAACATCAAGATGGAGGTCTTTGGCCCTTTCGGCCACCGGAAGCCCTCTTCGGGCACCGGGACTGCCAGGCTCAGGACGCAAGGGACCTCTACCAGCTCTGGAAGAGGGTAGAGATTTGCAGGGACCTTGTAGGTATTAGAACACGAGATCGGATATTTGGGTATACGGTCAGGAACGTTTGCTTCGTGTGTCGCGCCGCTGGATCTGGCCCACCATGCTTCGAAATGGCGTGGTAAGCACGGGGCAGTCCCTGAGCATCAGCGCTACGCCTTTCTCCAGCCCCACGAGACAGAGCGACATGCTACCAGCCTGCAAGGCACAGCGTGTCGCAGGGAGCCGCCTCCATGTCATGCTAAGCAAACCTAAGGATGTTTTGATACGATGTTTCCCCACCTGGCAGGCTGGGGTTGTTGGATTTGCAAGCGGAACTCCCGTCTGCCCACCCTGCATACCGCGGTCACCAGGTCCCACAGGATCCCGATGGCCCCGAAGTGTCCCGCCTCACGTCCCCGACGAACGACGACACCATACCGCGGTCACCAGACCCCATAGGATCCCGAGAGGCCCTGAGTGTCCCGCTTCGCGTCTTCGACGAATGACGACAACGTGCATACCAGATAGCCCCGAGTGGGAGCCGTCACGGCGTCACGCCGTCCAGGCGTCACGACGCAGGAGCAAAGACGCATAAATGATCGACATCAAGAGCGCACAGCAAACATTCACGCTTGTATCGTAACAGACACACTATTGCACACTTTATCATGGTAGAGTGTACTATCGGCAATCATCGGATAATGGCCACATCATTCCAACGCACATCAAGCCAGGACATATCACTCCATACCGTAACATAGCATGGTCTACAGTTGTGTCATCATCTAACATACTTTACCACCAAACGATGTTACAGTATGACAGAACGGGTCATGGCGATGTACATCATAAGATAGCATAATGTGTTATACTCGAATTGCTTGTTCGAGTGCTACCACGAAGGGCGTGCCAGCATCTGGCAGCATTGCATCATAAGTGACTTACCATGCCATGCCGTAGCCGGACATGGCATGCCAATCATAGCATAGCATGAACTAACGTGTTGCCGATCACATCTTGACGCACCACAACATGACATACCAGGGCATGCCACACCATTGCACAGCATGGCATAACCAAACACATCATCACAGAGCAGAGCATGTCAACGCATACTCAATCCTATCGTGGCGGATCGGGATATAACCGAGTACATCATACAAATAGCATGGCGAATGACCCAACCATATTCAGTTGTGGATACCGCAACCATATGCAGTTGTTGACGCCTTCGAACGTTGCCACTGGGGCCTTCGGTTTAGCACCCTATATTGACAAGAAGCGTGTGGAAGGTGTGCCGAAATGGGTGGGGGAGACTCATGCGGACTGCGCCATTGGGGCCTTCGGTGGACCCCCATCTGGGGCCGCGAACAGTGTGAGGGGTACGCCGTCATGGGTGGGGGAGACGCATGCGGAGTGCGCCACGGGGCTGTCGGTGGAGCTTACTACGAGGCCAAGAAGCGCTCGATGATCCTGAGGCCATGTGTTCGCCCAGTGTGCGTTTGCCCCAGCCCAACCAGTAGATCATTACATCGCCTGCGTCGTATCGAAGGGCCTCGATGGACAAACACACGTTGGGGCAAACCCACGTTCTGAGGATCATCGACACGTGGTAGGGGTGCGCCGTAATGGGTGGGGGAGACACATGGACACCGCCAGTGGGGCCTTCGGTGGAGCACTCTGTGCGGCCACGGAACGTTGTTCTGGGTGGAGGGGAAGCGCATGTGGACACCGCCACTGGAGCTTCAGGTGGAGCTCCCTATGAGGCCACAAAACGCCGTGCTGGGTGGGGAAAACGCATGTGGACACCGCCAATGGAGCCTTAGGTGAAGCTCCCTATGGAGCCACGAGACGCTGTGCTGGGTGGGGGAGACACATGTGGACACCGCCACTGGAGCCTTCCGTGGAGCTCCCTATTAGGCCACGAGGCGCTGTGCTAGGTGGGTCAGACGCATGTGGACACCGCCACTGGGGCCTCATGTGGAGCTCCCTATGGGGCCACGGAGCGCTGTGCTGGGTGGGGGAGACAGATGTGGACACCGCCACTGGGGCCTTAAGTGGAGTTCAGTGGAGCTCCCTATGGGGCCACGAATCGCTGTGCTGGGTAGGTCAGGCGCATGTGGACACCGCCACTGGGGCCTTATGTGGAGCTCCCTATGGGGCCACGAACGGATGTGCTGAATTGGTGGGAGACGCATGTGGAAACCGCCTTTGGGGCCCTAGGTGGAGCGCCCTATAGGGCAACGAATCTCTGTGCTGGGCGGGGGAGACGCATGTGGACACCGCCACTGGGGCCTCAGGTGGAGCTCCCTATGGGGCCACGAATCGCTGTGCTGGGCGTGTGGGGACGCATGTGGACACCGCCTCTGAGGCCTCAAGTGGAGCTCCCTATGGGGCCACGGATCTCTGTGCTGGGCGGGTGGGGACGCATGTGGACACCGCTTCTGGGGCCTTAGGTGGAGCTCCCTATGGGGCCACGGAGTGCTGTGCTGGGTGGGGGAGACAGAGGCAGGGCTGGGAGGGGAGGCTGAGAAGAGAAGAACGAGGAGAGGAGACGCGGGGCGCTGACTCTTCAACACGAGGACCCAACATTGCCAGCATTACGCCAACTCTCACCATACATGACAACCAATACATATATATATATATATATATATATATGTATATATACATAATTGTATATGTATGCATGTATGTATGTATGTATGTAGGTAGGTAGGTAGGTAGGTATGTAGGTATGTAGGTATGTAGGTATGTAGGTATGTAGGTATGTAGGTATGTAGGTATGTAGGTATGTAGATGTGTAGGTATGTATGTATGTAGGTATGTAGGTATGTAGGTATGTAGGTATGTAGGTATGTAGGTATGTATGTATGTATGTATGTATGTATGTATATATATGTATGTATACATGCACACACATATATATATGTGTATATACATACATACATATGTATATATGTGTATACATATCTGAATATATATATATATATATATACATATATATATATATATATATATATATCGATCCCGGGGGGACAGGGGCACGGGGGCCCGGCCCAGCAGCCTTGGTCCTCCATGGGGGTGCCCGGCCGCCCAAACAGGCCCGCATGCTTGTTTGGGGCCTGGGAAGCAGCCAAGACGGCCCCCCAACGGCCCCGAATCGACCAAATATCGCTCTTAGATGCCAAAGACGGCTCCACGACAGCCCACGAGGCCTCCAAGACGTCCCAAGAGGCCTCGAAGAAGCGCCCCAAGAATGCTCCAAGAGGCCAAAACCTTTGATTTTCCATAGGAAGACGTACATTTTTGCATACATGACTTTCTGGCCTTCACGGAGTTGAAGACGGTCCAAGAGGCCCCCGAAACCTTCCAGAGAAGGCCCAAGAAGCTCCCAAGAGGCGCCCAAGACGGCCCAAGAGGGCGCCAAGACGCCCAGGCGGCTCCCACGACAGCCCAAGAGGGCCCCAAGTCCGCCCCAAGAGGGGCCCAAGAGGGGGAGCCCGACCCAAGATGGCCCCAGGAGGCTCCCAAGAGGCCCCCAGAGGCCCCCAAGAGGGCCCCAAGAGGCTTCCAAGAGGGCCCCAAGAGGCCCCCAAGAGGCCCGAAAGAAGCCCCAGAGGGTCCAACACGGCGTCCCCCAAGAGGCTTCGAACCTGCCTCCAAGAAGCCCGCGAGAGGAGGAGGCAGAGAACGTTTCTTCCCTTCATCATCCTCCGCATTCTCCTCATCCCTCCTTCTCCTGTTCCTTCCTCCTCCTCGTCCCCCTCCTCGTCCTGCTCCTGCTCCAACCTGTTCCATCATTCTCCCCGTCATCCTTCTCATCCTCGTCATCACCCTACTCCTGATCCTCCTCCTCCTTCTCTTCCCTCCTCCCTCGTCTTCTCCTCCCTCCTCCCTCCCCTTCCTGATCTTCCTCTCACCCTCCTCTTGCCTCATCCTCCCTCCTCATCCTCCGTCCTCGCCCTTTTCCTCCTCCTCCCTCCTCCCTCCTCCTGCTCCTGGTAGGCTGACATCAAGGTTTAAGGGGGGCTGAGCCTGTCAGCGTGATCTTCGCTGTGCGGGGGTCCACGTTGATCTTTGTTGGGGTGGGGGAGCAGGATTTGTCCCCCCCCCCCGGGGGGGCGCAACAAGCTAGCACCAGAGCGCGCGCCTGGGAAGGGGTCCCTGCTGCACTCTTCATAACCCTCCCGTTCCTCCTTCGCCTCACGCGCCTCTGCCTCCTCCTCGTCTGCTCCCCCTTCATCGTGCTCCTCCTCCCTCCGCCTTTCCCCTCCTCCTTCTCCCTCCTGCTCCTCCTCCACCTCCTCCCTTTCCTCTTCCGCTTCTTTTCGTCTCCATTGTCCTCAATTTCCTCTTGATGTTCCTCCTCCTCCTCCTCCTCCTCCTATTCCATTTCGTTGCCCTCCTCTTTGAGCGGAAGGCATGGAATTCAGAGTTCGTGGTTTTCTTTTCAGGCTCCTCTTGGAGCCACCCTGAGGCCGTCTTGGGCGCCTCTTGAGGCGCCATAGGATCCCAAGAGAGCGCCCAGCAGCCCAAGAGGCTCCCAGAAGCCCAAGAGACTTCCAGAGGCTCCCAAGAACGCTTCAGGAATCGCCGAAACACTGCCTAATCGCTCCCAGACGCCCATGAGGGCTTCTGGACGGCCAAGGACGCCCCCAAGACGCCCCAAGAGAGGCTCCAGAAGGCACAACACGCTTTCAATACGTTCCAAGAGAGCTCCAAGAGGCCCACCAAGAGGCCCCAAGAGACGCACATTCCAGATTGTTGAAAGTTGTTCACGTTCCCGCCGTTCCGGCTTCCCGACGCTCCAAGATTGCCTCAAAGGCTCCCCCGTAGTTTGATTGGCTCAATTCGTGCAGCCTTGAAGCAGGACGAGAGGAGGGAAAGGAGGAGGAAGATGAAGAGCACGAGGGGGAATGCACATGCAGTAAATGGGAGGAGAGAGAAAGAGGTAGGGCGAGCAGGGGCGGGGGCAGAGGCGTGATGAGGACGAGGAAGAGGAGAAGGAGGGGGACGATGAGGAAGAGGGGGAGGACGACGACGAGGAGGACGACGACGACGAAGACGACGACGACGACGACGACGATGCGGGAGGAGGAGGGGGAGGGGGGCGAAGCGAATGGAGGCTCTGCAACGGCCACGTGCGGCGAACGTCCTAGTGTCGCCGCCCATCAGACGGACGAGAACGAACGCTGCAAAACTTAGTACAACCATGACTAGAACCTAAGCGCGCGTGTGGTTCTAGCGTATACATAATGAATTCATATACATTGGGAACACCCTAACGTATCAGCACATACCATGGTAGGTTGGGCATTGCATATGACATACCATCATATATTTTACCAGAATCACATCATTTCACCGCGCATGACAGAATTCATCAGCGCAGTCCACAGCATACCATACCATATCACACCGTACTGTGACAGAACTGTGTTGACCAGAGTACAGCATAACATCACCCAACAGCACATTACATACGTGCTCTACGATTGGTACCACTACGACAACCACTTTATCATTATACCATATGACAAAACGCGTTTGAAGAGGATGGCCTTCGCATGCCAAAGCGTAGCATACTACACTTCAACATCGCATCCCATACATCATAACAGCACAGAGAAGAGTACACACACACACACTTTAAAAAGCATGTCTTACATCAATGACAGCGATACATGTCAAATTCCTGTCATAGCGAACGACACCTAAACATCTCACAGCATACATATAGTATACAGCAATATCATGGGAGTGTGAGTCAGTGACGGAGTGAGCAGGTGATTCTTTCACCAGAGCCGAGAAGGTTGAGGAATCAAATGTTGCATCAATTCGCTGCCATTCTGCTACGCTGATGCTATGTAAGAAATGTGGTCCCGACACCAGCCGTAAGAGTCCATACGATTATTCCCGACCGCATTGCTCATAGTCAGTCCCAAACGGCCCTAACATGCACTCACATTCAATTTGGTTTGCGGAGCCAACAACCCTCCACACTAACAAGGCTTAGCCTGTGCAGTGCCTTTCAGACGCGTCGGTTTGAAGTTACATTCGTTCACGGCTACGTTGAGCCATGGTGCTCCTCCATGATTTCATTGAGCCATGGTGCATCTGGGAACTTCAGCAGTCCTCCTCTCTAGCTTTCGTACCAAGGGATGTGAGCACGCATGATCACGCAGTGTCTGTCTGAAACATTGCACGTCCGTTCTACCGTTAGGGGCCGCACACTCAGAAAACACCGTTTGACCAAACCGTTGAAAGATCGAGCGAACGCATTTGAACGATCTGCAGGCATGGTATTATATACAGTCATAGCAAAGCACGTGCATAATACTTGATATAGTTATTAGCGCCAGTATTCAGTATTGATACAGCGCACTCGTGCGCTACTTGTTTCCAGAGTTTGCTCCAAGATCCTCGCCAAGCTCCGTCCACCACAGTGCATAGTCTTAGGTACGCTGCTGCGGCATACTCTCCGGCACTCTCAGACTCCAGTCGTTGAGTGCATGTTCACAGATATGACCTTGGGATGTACTCTCCAGCGCGCTCCCTCCGGAGTCTCATCACTGAGTACACGCTCGCAGGCATGTTCTTCGGACGTGCTCTCCGGCACGCTCCCCATCCGCCATTCGTGGCTGATTAGCAGCGCATCTCGTGCGCAACTAATGCCGGGCTCTCCACAGCACGGGGTCACAACGGACCGTTGCTGCCTATCTGCCGCAGCGGACTGCGTAGCCAAAGATGCCAGGAGCTAAAATATTGCGACCGATGCTTCCCTGGAGCTCGAGCCTTCTCTCCTCCTCAGCGAGATCATTTGGATCAGCTCCTCGAGACGTGCCTTGGTGTTAATCTTGGTCCTAAGATCCGCCCAGTTTTACTTCGTGCCTACTTTCCTTAACGATCCCTGACCTGAGCGGAAAAGATCCTGGACTCATAAGTCCTTCGCGGACAGGTGGCAGACATTGCCGTTCCCGTGTCTCTCACAGATGCCCCAGGCCGCGCTGTTGTCGCACAGGATCTCCAGCGAGACCAGGTGGTGCAGAACGGCCGCTAATACGCTGTGCCCTTGATGACAGAATAGGGCTCGGCTTCTGCCAACATCTGCTGTGTGCTAACAGACGCGTCTAACATGTGAAGACCGTCCGTCTCGACCGCACAGCTGACCATCTTATGCGTCTGACTATGCTGTCCAATTAAAATCAGCGTACTCAGTCAACATATTTGGATCTTTCTGGTACCTGTACTCCCAGATCTCGCCTGGGTGGGCTAGCAGATACAGGGCCGCCCTGTGCAACCGCAGCTGGTGGGTGACAGTAGGGTTCGTCATTCCCTCCATGACCTGCGAGCTTGAGAACTTCACCGTCGAGACGTCCTCTGCGAGATAATGCATGGTTCCTGTGCCTGCAGCGCTCCGGAAGAGGTTCGCGTCCTCCTGGCCGAGTAGACCCAGGGTATCCTTGCGGCTCTTCGCTGTGTCCTTCGACCCAGGTGCGTCTATGTCTTTGCTCGCGCTTGGAAATAGGCCCAGCAGGCCCGCGAGGTCACGGATGCGTTGGGTGTTGGCTTCACACGTGAAGCTTTCGGGCGTCCATCCAGGTGGTTGAGCTGCACTGCCTGGCCGCCGTACTCCGGGGACCCCATACGCGGGGCAGGATTTTCACTTCGAAGTGTTTCTTCATGATGTGATCCAGCACATCGAGAGACATCTCTCTTCACCTTCTGCGAGGAATGGGTATCCGTAGCAGCAACGACACATCCAACTCTGTGCTCACGAACGCCATCGGCACAACCGTCACCACGTCAAAGGTCTTTGCCTTGAGCTTGTCAGTATTATAGCTGCCCAAAACTCAGTATGCCGGCCAGATGCCGTACATGGCTGTCTCTAGAAACCATACGACCCCAGGCTTCCGAACATCCCGGGGCGGCACAATTTCGGTCCGGCCGTCTGCATCAGCATGGAAGAACGCCACATTGATGTCGTAGTTTGCGATCAAGCAGTTCCAAGGTCCTTCCGACCAGTGCTTTGTAGCAGCCGCATGCACGATGGCCCGGAAGACCTGGAAAGTAAGTGTGTGTGTGTGTGTTGTGTTATTTCTTTTCTTGAGTACGTATTCAGTTCACATGCTACCAATCGGGCTCCGACCGCCTTGGGGTCATCCAGCGTGGGCTTGGGCTCAAGAACCCTCTTCGATTTCGTTACGTGTAGACTCTGCCGAGAGACCTCCTCCCAGGGGATGTCGTCCTGCACACCGAAGTTGCCGATCTGGGATAGCTCCTGTAGCTTACCCCGCAACGCCTACTCTGGATCGAGTCGGACGTCATCCTTCGTGGAAGAATGTTCCTTAGTAGGATCCATGTGGACAGGTAGCTCCTGCAGTCACTGGCTCTGCGGCCTCAGGGGCCGCTAGCAGGAACGGCATTTCCGTGCCGACTGGCGCTGTCACCGCGTCGGGCTCCTGGCCTCGTGGAGTGTGGCCAGTGCGCCTATCGCGTGCCTGCTCGTGCACAGCCCGCCGCGCTCGCTGCCTCTCGGGCCGCACGCGCAGGGCTAGCAGCCGAACTGGCCGCCTGGTCCTCTGCGCTCGCTGCCTCTCGGGCCGCGGGCTCGCTGCCGGCAGCTGACGGCAAGCTGCATGCTTCTGGTGGCGCAGCCAGGGGGGGGGCTCTTCGAGGCGCAGAGCCTCTTCTTCTCTTTCGCCACAAGGCGGGCAGACCGCTCTCGATACGCAGCTGTCTGGCACAGCTCTCTTGGAGATTTGCGCCCAGGGCATCCGTCCGTGGTCTTGAACTTGATGGTACGCTTTACGGTGATGTATACAGTCTTGGGCTTGCAGCCGCTGGATGTTCGTGATGGACACGTTCAGCATAATCATATATTTCACCATTGTACGGCTTCTGTTTGAGCCGCTCATCCGGTGTCTTCCCGTCTCCCTTGATCAGGGAGCGCGTGAGCAGCCACCCTGCGTATCTCACCAGCCACGGCTGTATCTTGTGAGACATCTCGAACGTTATTTGGTACACCGTCTCCAATCGAGCTTTCAGGGCCCGATGCTGTTTCTCTACCTCGCGCTTAGAACGTTCGATGCTTCCGGCTGACTGGGACGATTTTTTCAGAGTTTTTCTCTGGAGGACAATCATGCCCATCTACTTCGTCCCTACGAACTTGGCAACCAATGCGTTGATGCGGTTCTCCCCGTCGTTCCTGATGATGAGACCACTCCAGCCGCAGAAACGCACCGTCTCATGGATGCAGTTCACAGCGAAATCGTCCTCACTCTTCCTCTGCACCATGCTCGGGAGTGGTGCTCCAGATGGGTCCTCCAAGAGATTCAGCACCGCATCCAGCAGGTTGTTTTCTCCCTCTTGCAGAGGACCAGGTAGTCGTGGCACAAGTTGGGCAAACCCTGCTGCTGTTCATCTGGTCGCTTCCGCCGGTGAGGGTCCCCTGCAGCCTTGCCAGTCACACATGTCTCACACCAGCCCCTGGATGGCAGGTGCGCTGATGCGGGTCCCATTCGGCCTTGCTGACCTAGGGTGGGATGACCTTGGCTCGCGGCCTCCTGGCCTCTTTCGAATCCACCTTCAGCACAGGCGGACGCGCGTCCACGACCCCTGGCTGCGGAGGCGGGCCGGCAGCCTCTGGAGCCGCAGGCGCCACCCTCCTGGCGCGTTGCTTGCGGCGCGCTCTGCGGATCGAGCGGCTCTGTCGCACCGCCAGGCGATACGCAGACCTCCTGTGTTGGCCTTGCACAGAGGCCTGGCCTGCTGCCGCCCGTCGTCTTCGAGATCTATCCAGTAGACCCCCCTCCCTGTCCTTGACCGGTCAACACCTCTGGCGGCCAAAATTGCTTGCTGCAACTCGCGCGCGTCTGCCGTCCCCACAGCTCGGTGCACTCCAGGGCCGAAGACAATCCAGTGGCCGGCTTCTGCTGCTTTTCAAGCAGCCACAAGCGGAAGTTTCACTTGGTCGCTCTCCTTGTACGTCAGTGTGATCGGCCTGGCCTAACCTCAAGAAGGCATTAAGAACCCCCCCCTTTTCCGGTGGATTATAACGCCCCCGCACCTTGGAGCGTTATGGCCGCACCGCAGGACCTGGCTACGGGGACTCGGGGCCCAGCTAGGGCTTCGCAGGGCCTAGCAGTGCTCAGCAGAGGTTAGCAGGGGTTAGCAGGGGTGCGTAGCAGGGCCCTTAGCAGGGCCCTTAGCAGGAGGGGTGGAGGACAACTTGTTCTTATTATCATTCGTATTGTTATTGCTACATTTTCTTATTGCTATCATCCCTATTATTCTTACTACCCTTTAGTATTACACTACATTGTTGATATCATTCGCATTATATTATTCTCCGACCTATGAATCGTATTCTTATTCACCGATTCGTATTCGGACCGCGCTTTGACCACGCCTAGCAGGGCTTAGCAGTGCTTAGCAAGGCTCAGCAGGCTCAGACTGCTCAGACTCACTCACACTCAGAATCTTGCGTGTCCGCTCCCCGGGCTCTCTCGTATTTCTGGGTCCGCGGGTGCTAAGAGAATGCGGGGGTGCGGGGCGGGGGGGTTTCCTGGGGTGGGCTCCCCCCTTGGAAGGCCGACGAAAGTCAATTTCTTTAAGGGGGTGTAAAAAAGGAATCGCATAGGAAGAGAAGGAGGAGGAGGAGGAGGAGGAGGAGGAGGAGGAGGAGGAGGAGGAGGAGGAAGAGGAGGAGGAGGAGGAGGAGGGGGAGCTACGAAGCAATACGAAAACACAGGAAAAGCAGAGTTGTGCCTGAGTTGTGGGCCAGGGACTTGAGAAGTGCCTGGGTTGTGTGTCAGACACTGGAGCAGTGCCTGGGTTGTGGGTCAGACACTGGAGCAGTGCCTGGGTTGTGACTGAGTCCTTCTGCTCAGACTCACTCACACTCGGACTCATTGTGCTCAGACCCATTCACATTCAAAATTCGTGATCATTTTTGGCATTGTGGTACTTATTCGTTCGTATGAATATTATTCTTATTATGATTACTCTTGCTTGGCTTATCATTAATATTGTGATACTCGTGCTCAGACTCGCTCACATTCCGATTCGCTCTGTGTCCACGCCTCGGGTTCCCTGGAATTTCCGCGCCGCCCGGTGCTAAGGTAACGCCTCGGTGCGGAGCGGGGCGTTACCCTCGGATGGACTCCCCCCGAGGACGGCCGAAAAAAATCGAGCTTCGTAAGGGGATTGTATTATGAAGCGCATGGGGACAGGACGGCGAGGAGAAGGAGGAGGAAAAGGGAGGACAAGGAGGGGAAAACGCCCAGGGACCCCAAGGACAGCCGGCGACTGTTCTCATGGAGTTTAAGAAAAACCAGGTAGCATGGCTTACCAAGGGTTACCACAGCTTGGCAAACCTTAGCAAGGCGTAGCAGACCTTAGCAGACATTAGCAGGGCCTAGCAAGTCTTGGCAGAGCTTATCCTGGCTTAGCAAGGCTTAGCAGGGCCTAGCAGGGCTAAGCAGGGCTTGGCAGGGCCTACCAGGGATAGAGGTCCACAGAGATCTGGGCTAGATCCTTGACATTCGTTGCGACACCCTCTTTTGGCCTTATTGGGGCGGTCACCGATGGATTTTGCTTTCTGTTTGCGGCGGGTGCTAACTTTATCGTTCCGCGAAAACTGCCCGCCTGGAATATTGAAAAAATCGGGTGTTAAGAATAACCGAGGGGGGTCTCTTAATGCTTGGTCAGGGTTACCATCGTTGGTCTGTTACTGTGACCTCTTGCTGGTCGTCTTCTGCACGCCTTCTCTTTTTGCCGTCGACACCCGCGTCGGCATCACGAGCCGTCGTCGGCAGCGTCTGGGTCGAAACCCGTGGGCGAGACGCTCCAGCCACCGCCAGAATCTACCACCAACCTTTTGGACGGCATTGGTGCCATCGGCTTTTCGTTGCTTGCCAAGGGAATGAGAAGCCCGTAGTCGCGCTCATTATCATTGTCGGGCCTCACCAGGGCGATGGCGGGTCGTACATGAGTTGAGCCTGTGGCGGCGTCGTCTTGCGCGGCCTCTGGTGCCGCTGCGAGTTGCCGGGCTCTGTCGTCAGCCTTATAATTCTTCTTCGGGCATTGCGAGCTCAGGCACCCCGGTCTGCTGCAGTAGATACGCGTGCGCGTTTATGTGTCTCTTCTTTTTGTTTCTTTGTCGTTGTTGTCTCCCTTTGCTCTTGCCTTTTTTTCCGTTGCCCTTTCCTTTCCCGTTTCCATCGTCCGTGTTTTTTGTTGTGGTCGTTTTTTTCCCTTTGCACTGGGCCTTGGCCTGGAAAGCCCTCCGAGCTACATAGGTCTGGCTTGTGAGTCGAGGTACTGCTCAATGCGAGCCAGATCCAGTCCGGCAATTTGTCCTTCATCGTTTTCTTTGCTTCCAGGCGATTAGCGTTCTTGACCAGGTGTTTCCTGATCCCGGTTTCCGTCACGTTCACCACAGCGAGACCCAATTTCAGATCGTCGCCAAACACATTATTGCACGGATGTTCATACTCCTTGATCGTCGTCTCGAACAGATCCAACGAGTGGGGTATGTCGCCGCCAAACTCGGCAGTCAAGATTTCGGTCATCATGCCAATCCCCCTCGTACGGACCTGGTCCCAGTCGATGGTGAATTGTTTCCAGGCCTCGAAATTTCACCTGTGCCCACGGTGTCTTGCTGCCTTGACGGCAAGTCAGATTTCTTATGCAGTGTAGTTGTGTTGACACCTGCTTTTCGAACGGTTCTAGGTCTAGATTCCTAATGATACTCTCCTTATCAGAAGCTTGTTCTAATGGGTCAGATTACCTAGCGTCCATGTGCGCTTTCAACACGAGCGATCACTCGGGAAATTTTCCAGGCTGAAGAATCACACCTCGGGCTTACCCATAGCCATGGTATCGATAGCCAGTGGAAGTTGGTTGGGGGCAGCGGCCGTGGCTACTGCGGCAGGCGCTGCCGGTTGCTGTTGCTGTGGGGCCAAAGCGGTCACCATGCCTTGCAGTTCCGCCAGCTGTGCCTGCACAGCTCTCAATTGCTCTTCTGCAGTCGCCATTGTGGCCTCAGATGCTATTGAACAGGTTGCCGACCTGCCTCTGCGCTAGCGTGTTCCTCGGAGCCTCGTACAGCGTGCGGCCGTTCTCCAAGCGCCCCGTTCTGCGGACGAACAGCTTGAACTTCTTCCTAGTCTAGCGCAGCCCAAAGGCCTCAGCGGACCTTGGGCGCGTGACGGCCTTCCTCCGCTTCGGAGGAGCTCTGGCCTCTCCAGGGCAAGACGCTGCCGCCTTCCGCCGAGGCTGCAGCAAGGGGCGCGTTTCTTTCCCAGCCCTCGCTCGGTCGAGGCGCCAGGGAGCGCGAGCCAGGTACTCTGGTACTGGCCTCTCTGGCGCGGCCTCTGGGGCCGCTGGTGCAGGAGCCTCCTCTCGAGGCCCCATGGCGCTGCCGGCGACCGCGACGCAGACGAGCAAGAGGTAGATGACAATGGCACCGTGGAGCCGAGGGATGCGCGTGCGAGCATTGGAAGCTCACGCCTTCAACCACAGCTCCACTACCATGACGGAGTGCGTTGACGACTCTTTTTCACCAGGGCCGAGAGGGCTGAGGAATCCATTGCCGCATCATTCGTTGGTATTCGGTCACACTGACGATACATAATCAGGGCGGATCCGAGAACACGCTGTAGGGTCCACAATATCATTCCCGAGCGCACATAGTCAGCCGAAAAGGGCCCTGCCATGCATTCGCAGTTGTTTCAATTATGCTTGCGGGGCCAACAATCAGAGTGGAAACCATAGCATATCCTGGAACGCAGCATCATACGAGAAGTGCCATATCAAAACGCAATAGCAGAACATCAGCGTGTAGACACGACTGTACATTCACAATGCCGCACAATAGTATGATAATAAGTGAATAGGAGAAGATGTACTTAACCCAAACGAACAGATACGAACATACCAAACCATATCTCAGGTTGAGCAGTGTACGCACTTACCTAGAGCTGGATGAATCCAGTCTAGCAGGACAGAGTGTAGTACAACACCAGAGATGGCAACCTTGCACAGCATAATGTATCATATGTGGAACATTCCCCATCACCGAGCATTATCTGGCTTCACATAATACAAAGACAGAGCAACGGCGTCTTCAGAGTTGCGATGCGCGCGCAGATGTCAGGCTGCCAACAGGAACAAAGAGGCGCATCAACGACCGATTGGACGATCTATCAAACGTGGCAGGCATGTATAGAACATAACATAACCACACAGAACGTGATATAATGTATTGCAGCAGGGACCACAAACGCCAAAGATTTCTGTGGGGATCGGATCGGATCAAGCTAATGTCAATCCACAGCCCAGAGGTCTCGAGCGCTTTCCCAGGGCTAGTCTGTTGTCCCCAATCCGCTTTTGATGGTCACTGGGCCCGATCACGGGCTCCATAGCCCAAAATCAAAGGAACATGTCGTGATCGAAAAAACATATCGTCGGAAACTTGTAGACATGACGTCATTATTTTTCATAACATGGACCCCCAGAGGTCGGCACCCCTTGCCCAGGACCTGTTCTTCATCCCGGGTTGAGTTTTATTGTTTTGGGGCCCAGCGAGGGCCTTCAGGCCGAAAATGATAACAAACATTCGCCGCGATATTTCACGACGCGAGGTGGTAAAGGAAGACTTCGGGTTGCGCACAGGCAGCCTCTCTAGGTAGTCCAGGCTTGGCTCAACAGGCCTCCAATGTAGTCCCAGCTGGCCTAAACTGGCCCCCATGGGTACTCTGGGGCGGTCTGAACTCAACCCTGGGGCGCGGAGCGCCTAGGTATTGAGACCGCCCCCGACTACTCGGGGGGCCTGTAGAGGCCAGCTGGGATTACGTACTCGGGGGGCCAGCGGAGGCCAGCCTGGACTGTCTGGGAGGCCTGTTGTGGCCAGCCTGACTATATATAGAGGGGATGTCACCCGAAGCCTTACCAGCGAGGGGCTCTGGGAGCACGCCGAGGTCCCAGGGATGGCCCTTGGCGCCTCAGGACGCACCTCGGGGCCCTGGAGGAGCGCGAGAGGCGCGCGCTGCACGGCCACGCCGAGAGGGCTCGAGCATCGGCGGCCCCTGAGGGGCCGCAGGAGCGCCTGTGGAGGCAGGCGGCAAAGAACAACGGGCATACGGCAGGATTGCGTCGTTTCGACCGACGGCCACCCCGCCGCCGGCGTTCAACGTTGGACGCCGCCAGCGACCCAGAGCCAGTCGATGCTGGACGATTTGGCGTTTCGGAAACGGCCGATCGTTCAGGGTTGAACGATGTCCGCGGTGTCGGGAACCAACGCCAGGGTCCACACGACACGCACCCGCGGTAAACTTTTCGGAGCTCCGAGCGGATCTCTAGGATCGGCGCCGGTCCCCATTGGCGGCGCCTCTGGCGCCACCCCTGGCGCGTTCCGCGCGCCATGGAGGGAGGCCCAGCACAAATGGAAGAAATCCGCGCGGAGCACGTATGTTGATGTAGTTCTTTCTTCCACTAGGCAGACCGTCTTCGCGATCGAGGCGAACGACGAGGAGACCCTCGCGGAGGCACCCTCTTCTCATCCACAGATCTTGGCGTCTCAATTTGTTGGAGCCAGGCGTTTCCGCCAGATTTCGGGCCCGAGGACCCTCACAGATCAATCCGCTTTGAAAACTGGCGCAGAAGGATGGTGTCCTGGTCTCTGGTCGTGATTTTCGCGATGCTTTTCCACGTCGTCGGATCTCAGGGTCTTCTCCTCCGCCCTCCTCTCCTCTCCCCTCCTTCTCTCCTCTTTCCATCTGAATCCCCAGCAGTCCAACGACCTTGCAGAAGTCAAGACCGAGGTTCTGCGCTGTTTTTTTCGGCATCTGGGGCCCTCGGCGCGCCCAGGCACATTTCAAGACGACTCGCGATGAAAAGCTGGCCGTGGGGAAAGGGCCAGAACTTCGAGGGACCCCGTTCGTGAAAAACATGCATCGGATGTCTGGGTCCTCCATCCTCATTGTCATCCCCCTCCTCCTTCCCAGACGTGGGCATCGCGCCCATCGGCCTGCCCCTAATGGGATAGTGTACCCTGGAGGGTGTAGGCCAGGGCCAGTGCCCGCCGTGCGGGATCGTGCAGCACGCCGTAAGGCGCATAAAACAATCGTAGGTGGCTGGCCACCCCCTCAGAGTCCGAAGTGGCTGCCCGAGGCTTAGATGCGTAGCCGAGGCCGCAGGGAGACTCCGCGAGATTTGCTTGCTTGCTTACTCCTCGTCCTCCTCGTGGTCCTCGCGCTCCGCCTCCGGCTCCTCGTCCGCCTCCTCCTTCTCCTCCTCCTTCTTCTCCTCTTCCCTCTCCTCCTCCTCCTCCTCCTCCTCCTCCTCCTCCTCCTCCTCCTCCTCCTCCTCCTCTCGATACTTTCCCGACAGCGGCACCTGGTCCAGTAGCATGGTCAGGTGATTGTGAGTGATTTCGGACTTCTTCTGGCACGCTCCGCCTCTTCGCTACAACTGCTCTCAGGGAGATAGTTCCCGGGTTGGGAGGACAGGGTTGGGAGAAATGACCAGGTCATCCGTGTTATCGCGTATGTTGAGTGGGTTTATTAATCCAGAAGCCGCATTAAAGTTATCATTTCCCCCCTCTGTGACAGAGGGGGTGCGTTTGGAGGCCCTCTGTGACAGAGGGGGTGCGTTTGGAGGCTCTCTGTGACAGAGTTGCTCGTCATCCCGTTCCTCCTCATCCTGCTTCTTGATTTCGGATATGTCATGCTACCACTGCGCTCATCATCTTTGCGTCTGTGATCCTCGTCGTGTTTTTCCATGCGTCCTTTTCACAATTTCCACCACATTATCCTCCGTTGCCGTTTTGCCCCGCCATCTATCTCGTCACTCTCCTTCGTCTGCATGTCCTCATTCTCTTCCGCTTTTTTTTCTCCCCCCTCTGGTTCGATTTCTGCTCTTCGTCCACTTCGTTCTCCCGTTTCCAACCCCCCTTCCTTTCAAGTTCTCTGCTGTCCAATCACATCGCGTCGTCCGTCGCCGCTATGCTCAAACCATCCCGCGCCCGTGGGGTCGCCCGCGAGCAACGGTGCAGCCGGGCCCGTCGCGGCCTAACGCGCGCCTGCGCCATCGTCTTGCAATGGGCGATGCAGGCGGATACACATGGGGTGGCGCGGGAGGATGGTGGGATAGCCGCAGCAGCGGCTGGCGTGGCTGGGAGGACGGCCATGATTGGTCAGCGTGGGGTTGGAGAGAGTGGCGACAAGACGGGAACACGCCAACGGAGGACGCCAAATGGCGCGATGGCCCTGCCGCCGCAGCAGCGGCGGCGGTCTCGCCTCAACGGCCGTCTCGCTTCGCCGCGCTTAGCGTTGTGAGCCCCCGCGCCCCTGGTCTCGGCATGCCCGAATTCGATAATTTCGTGAGGGCTGCCCTCCGAAACTCACCAGAACCTGGGAACACAGTTCCAGGAGAGGGGTCGGGATCCCGAGCCGCGCCTGCGGCGCAGGAGCCCCGCGCCACCGCAGCGGCGGCGGCGCGCGGGCCCCAGGATTTTGAGAAGTTTGATGTTACTCATTTTTTGAGTTATGAAGAGAGGCTCGGCACTTCGTTTAAGCAACACAACCAAGCGTTGAAACGGTGGCGCCACCTGAATGAAGACCCAACTGCCCCGTTCGAGTCAGAAGCCAAGTGGTTTGACAATGCGGAGCCCACCATGGTCGCTGTTTGCGACCACGGTGCGAGAACAAGCTTTGGTTTCAGAAGCGACGAGGAAGTCCCTTGGCGGAGGCAAGAGATGGTGGCGACTCTCAGGGGGGAAGATGTCAGGGAGGTCGTGGGGGGGGCCCGCAGCAGCGGGGCTCTGATCGGCTGTTCCCTCGAAGTCCGGCCAAACAGCTACGACCACGTGCGCCAGAGCATTGTGCGCGCGACAGTTCGCGGGGCAGCGGGTGAAAGTGAAGCTGCCGATGTGGGATCTCGTGTTGCACCGCGACGACGGGACAGGCGTCCGCTTACACCCGCACTGGGGCGACAGGAAGGTCGAAGCTCTGCCCCTCGCCCCCCGCGCGGACACGGTGAGGCCACCAGCCGCGGGTTTGGGCGGGAGCGACGGGTCAGGAACTTATCGCCGGCACAAGGACCTCGGTGTGGGGCGCAAGGTCAAGTTCGACGCCGCCAGAGAGAAGGGGGGGCCGACGCCTTCTCAGGGGCCCCGCATCAGCGGGGCCGCGGCGCCCAGCACCGGGCCCTCGGCGCCCGCAGCAGCGGCTGGCAAACCAGTAGTTTGGGGGCCGAATAGCTCCCCAGACGATTTGGTTGCGGAGTAGATGGCTCCGCAGCAGCGGGGATCGAATGAAGGGCGCGTTGCATTTCGGCAGGGGCGCGCGCGTCGGCCGCCGAGATCGGGAGCGCGCGTGCAGGCGCCGTGGCGCGATCTTCGTTCTGAAGTCTTCCCTCTCCTCCCTGTCCCCCCATCCCGCCGCCCTCAACGTCGGCTCCTCGCCGCTCGTTCCTCGTCGCTCCACGCCTGTTCGTTCTCCTCCAACTTCCTCTCCCGCTTCCTCGCTCTCTCCTTCCCATTTTTCCCTCCATCCCATTGCATCCCTGGCACCCCATCGAAGTTCGCAGTGCGAAGTTTGAAGTTCGGAGTTCGAAGGTCGCAGTTTGAATTTCGAAGCTTCGCACTTCGAGGTTCGATCTTCGAACCTTCGTCATCTCGTCGTCGTAATCGTCGTCCTCGTTCGTCGTCGTCGTTCCTCGTCGGCGTCGATTGTCGTCGTCGTCGTCGCTCGTTGTCGTCGTCGCCGTCGTCGTCGTGGTCGGCGTCGTCGTCGTCGGTCGTCGTCGTCGCTAGTCGTCGTCGCTGGTCGCCGTCGTGGTCATCGTCCTCGTCGTCGTCGTCGTGGTCGTCGTCGTCCTCGTTGTCGCCGTCGTGGTCATCGTTCGTCGTCGTCGTCGTCGTTGTCGTGAAACGCCCCACGTAGGAGGAGCAGAGAAGGGAGTAAGGAGAAATGAGCACGGTGGAGGGAGGAGGGAGGATTGAACAGGAAGAGGAGGGTGCAGGTGGAGGTAGAAGGGATGAGGTAGTTCAGAAGTGGGAGCAGCAGACTGGCGCAATGGGAAAAGCCATGCGAGCGCAGGGAGGGATGGCACTGCGATAAAGTGAAGCCGCAGCCGCTGCAGGTCTGCCTCCCGCCGCGCCCGCCCGCCTCCGCGACGGAGCCGCGCAGGAGCCTCTGCCGAAGTCTCCGCAGCAGCGGGGACTGCCAGAGGAGGCTCCTTCGCGGCCTTGCGCCGCTATGGCGAGCATCGCGGGCAAGTGCGACGTCGATGACTTCGAGCTCATCGCGACAGATGGCAGTGTTTGGAGCTGGGCGACCATGGTGGCGCGGTTCATCGAGTGGCGCAATCGTTGCCGCCATGCGCGCGCCGTTGGAGAGAAGGGCCAGATGCTCGTCGACCAGGCGCGGCAGATGATGGAGGAGGCGCGCCGCACCGAGGAGAAGGGCAAGATGATGCTTGAGATGTCGGAGAAGACGGCGAAGGACATCCCAGGCAATATTCGGCACTTCTGCCGCCAGCCGCACCAGGAGAGCTGAGCGGCGATCGGAGCTGGGCCGATAGAGGAGGATTAGGAGGAAGAGGAGGGAGGATGAGGGGAGGAGGAGGAGGGGGATGAGGAGTTGGAGGCAGCACGCGCACCCGCACTAAGAGCCGCCAGCCGCGCCCGTCTCCGAGCTTGAAACCCGAGCTTGGCTGGAAGGGGGGGGGGGGCGGGGCAGAAACAGCACAGGACAGGGATGGGAGAGGTCACGCATCCGCCGCAGTAGTGGCGGTGGTACGACAGTTCTCATGGCGGCGCGGCGGTCGCTGAGAAATGGGGCAAGTGCGAGGGCCTGCGTGCGCTTAATTATGAGTGCCTCTCGTCCCCTCCCCTCCTCTTCCTCCATGAGATCTCTCTCCTGGTGCATATCCCCTGCCAGGTCTCGTCCTGCTCTTCTCCCTCTGTGTTCGTCCTGCCCTCCCCTCACGCCTCGCCTCCGTCTCCGCCCCCCCTCGTCCGTTCCTGCCACCAGCCACGTGGGGCGTTCTCAATCAACACCCCATTGAGTGTCCCCATGTGAAGGTTGCCCTTGTCATGAGGGCGGACTCGCAAGAGCCGAGGGGCTGAAGAACCAGTCGTTTGGGGACCGAACAGCTCCCCAGACGATTTGGTTGTGGAGTAGGTGGCTCCGCAGCAGCGGGGCTCGAATGAAGGGCGCGTTGCATTTCGGCAGGGGCGCGCGCGTCGGCCGCCGAGATCGGGGGCGCGCGTGCATGCGCCGTGGCGCGATCTTCGTTCTGAAGTCTTCCCTCTCCTCCCTGTCCCCCCATCCCGCCGCCCTCAACGTCGGCTCCTCGCCGCCCGTTCCTCGTCGCTCCACGCCTGTTCGTTCTCCTCCAACTTCCTCTCCCGCTTCCTCGCTCTCTCCTTCCCATTTTTCCCTCCATCCCATTGCGTCCCTGGCACCCCAGCGAAGTTCGCAGTTAGAAGTTTGAAGTTCGGAGTTCGAAGATCGAAGTTTGAATTTCGAAGCTTCGCACTTCGAGGTTCGATCTTCGAACCTTCGTCATCTCGTCGTCGTAATCGTCGTCCTCGTTCGTCGTCGTCGTTCCTCGTCGGCGTCGATTGTCGTCGTCGTCGTCGTCGCTCGTTGTCGTCGTCGCCGTCGTCGTCGTGGTCGGCGTCGTCGTCGCCGGTCGTCGTCGTCGCCAGTCGTCGTCGCTGGTCGCCGTCGTGGTCATCGCCCTCGTCGTCGTCGTCGTGGTCGTCGTCGTTCTCGTTGTCGCCGTCGTGGTCATCGTTCTCGTCGTCGTCGTCGTCGTTGTCGTGAAACGCCCCACGTAGGAGGAGCAGAGAAGGGGGCAAGGAGAAATGAGCACGGTGGAGGGAGGAGGGAGGATTGAACAGGAAGAGGAGGGTGCAGGGAGAGGTAGAAGGGATGAGGCAGTTCAGAAGTGGGAGCAGCAGACTGGCGCAAGGGGAAAAGTCATTTGAGCGCAGGGAGGGATGGCATTGCGATGAAGTGAATCCGCAGCCGTTGCAGGTCTGCCCCCCGCCGCGCCCGCCCGCCTCCGCGACGGGAGCGGCCCGGGGCATGGAGCAGCAAGGCGCGACTGGAACCGCGCAGGAGCCTCTGCCGATGTCTCCGCAGCAGCGGGGGCTGCCAGAGGAGGCCCCTGATGCAGTTCCGCAGGGACTGGCAGATTCAGCACCAGCCTCCGCAGCAGCGGGGGAGGAGGTTGCAACGGAAGTTAGGACATTGCTTTCGTCGATGTCTCGTGCCCAGGAAACCGTTTCGCGGGGCCTGGTGGTTGCTCAGAAAATGATGGATCAGGGCGAGATCGCGGAGGCGCGGAAGTTAACGGCCGCCGCCAACCTCGTTGTAGTCAGAACGGCGAAGGAGGCGGCTTCCGCAGCAGCGGGGGCATCCGTGGTGCCAGGCGCCGCCACAGTGGTAATCGAGCCTGGACAGAACGCCGCCCGCTCCGAGGACCCGAGACCGAGATCTCCCTGCACGACTAATTGGCGACAACGGAAGGGTCTGATCGCAGCAGACAAACTGCGCGACAGCTCCCCCCGCAGCAGCGGGGGCCCGCGCGACGCAGCCGCTCGCCCTGACCTCCAAGGCGCGATCGCCAGCGCTTCCTGTCCAAGAGGGCTTCCCAGAGGAAGGCCGCCCGCACTTCCCATCGGAAGAGCGCGGCCCGAACCATTCCAAGCCTCTTGTGCCCCTGCTGTACGACGATGAAGACCAGGTGCAGCAGGGGCAGACAGAGGCGCGCGTGAACCTGGCTTTTGCTTCCCTCGTCCTGCGCGCGGACGCCTCCCTGTCGGATCGGGTCGCAGCTGCCAGGGACAGGCGCGAAGGGGTCGTCTTAGTCTCCTTCGAGCCTGGTGCACCCATCAATCGCGCCCAGCGGAAGCAACATCTCGACGATCTCATCCGCCAGAGTGGCTTCCACGGCGCGGTCGCGCGCGAGTGCGTCGGGGCTCTCCTCTGGGTTCCCGAGCGCGTCGAGCAGTGCGAGGTGCTTCGCGCGCACTCCCACGGGAAGTTCCTGGTTCAGGCCTGGTCGGTGACCCTGGCAGCGGGGGCCTACAATCCGAAAGCAAAGGAAGGCAAACTCTCCATAGCAGTGGGGGGCGCGTTCTTCCGATGCCAGACGAGCCTCGTGGGAAACCCGTGGCCCGACAACTTCCGCAACGGGCTTCGGAGCCTGGTGTTGCAGCACCGAGTGCGTATTCTCGCCGGGATCTTCGACGGAGACAAGGGCGATCTTTCGGAGCTGCTCAGAAGTTGCGGCGCGTCTGGCACAGGCGCTCTCGGCATGGCTTTCTGGTGTCCGAAAGCAGAGAGTCACGTGACGCACCCGCGCTGCATCGTGATTCTTGGCCCCGCTCAGGTTCGCGAGTGCCCTGCGAGCGAGCAGCCGGAACTGCCGCACTGGTGGAATCGGGTTTTGCAGCCTCCGCAGCAGCGGGGGCTCCTCAACAGGCTGCAGCACCGCCAGTTGGATTGGGCGGCGCGTCCGACCTGGGTCAGGCTCACGGACGCGGAGCGCAAGGAGCAGGAGACATATTTCTGGCCGCACTTGCACAGGGTGATCTTCAAGGCCCAGTCGGCAAACCGCCTCACGGAACACTGCCGCACACTGTTCGTTTTCATAGAAGCCAAGAACAGGAAGTCCGGCAAAGGCGCCGAGGGCAGGAAGAAGGATCGGAAGCGGGAAGCCAAGTGGGAAAAACGGCGGGGAAAGGGGGCGGAGACAGAACCCGAAGCAACAGCCTCCGCAGCAGCGGAGGCGCACGGAGACCAGGAGGAGGCGGAGACATAATCTGAAGCAGCAGCCTCCGCAGCAGCGGGGGCGCACGGAGCCCAGGAGGAGCTTGAGGACGACGGGCGCGACGCCGTCGACTCCAGCAGCCCCACGCCGCCCCAGGACGAAAAGAGGAACCCTGACAGAGGTGAGAGGGAGGAGAAGAAGGAGCATAAGGAGAAGGAGAAGAAGAAAAATAATAAGAATAAGAAGAAGAACGATATCAGGAGCAGAACCCCAAAGAGGACGAAGCCCTCGCAGCAGCGGGGGGGCAGCCGTTCCAGACGCAGAGATCGGGAGCAGAGGGGCAGAGACCGAAAGAGGACAGTGCCCTCGCAGCAGCGGGGGCGCAGCCGTTCCAGACGCAGAGGGCAGGAGCAGAGGGGGCGCAGCCGCTCCGGACGCAGTGGGCAGGTGGAGGGCGGCGACCGACAAGAGGGGGCGCGGCTCCTGCCCACGCCGCCCGTGCACCCGCCCCACGCAGGTCAGCCGGTGCTGAGGCCGAGAGGATGGCGCCCGCTCCTCCGCGGCCAGATTTGCCGTCCGCCAGGCATGCCGCCAATGATGCTACCACCGCGGCCACCTCCCCCGCGTGGAGGAGGACGCCGCGGGGCCCCCCCGCTGGAGGAGACACCGCACCCTACGGCAGCGCGGCTCGTCCCGAGCCAGCCGCCGCACTCTCCGCCGAAGCGGCTCCTGCCCAGACAGTCGCAGACGCCCCCCCCTCTGGCAGCGCCGCTCGCCCCGAGGCCGCCGCCGCAGCCTCCGCCGCCGCAGCTCCCCCCCTGGGAGCCGCCGCCTCCTGCGGACCCGTTCGCGTTCAGTTCCGCGTTCGAGGCAGTGCAGGAGCGGCGCCGCAGCCCTTCAAGCGACTCCCGCTGACGGCGCGCGGCTGCGGAGACCTCCGCAGCAGCGGGGGTTGCCTCCGCAGCAGCGGGGGCTATCATAAGAGATCTGAGGCGCGGGCTCGGCGCGCGCGCGCGCGAGGAGCCAGGCGCTCGCGCTGAGCGGCTGAGGAAATCGTCGTCGTTGTCGTCGTGGTCGTCGTCGTCGTTTGCTTTTTGCTGGGGGGAAAGTGAGGGCGAGGTCCTGGGGCCAGGGCCGACACCGGGGCCGGGACCGGGACCAGGGGAAGAGCGGGGCCGGGACCGCGACCGAGACCGGGACCGGGACGGGGGGCCCAGGACGGGCAGCAGGACCGACAACGGGACCGGGACCGGGGCCGGGGGGGGACCGGGACCGGGACCGGGGGTGCTGGTCCCAGTCCCGGTCCCGGTGTCGGTGCTGGTCCCGGCCCCGGGCTCCCGGTCCCGGTCCCGCTCCATGTGTCAGTTCTTTGTCCCGCTCCCGATCTCTGCCGTGCCGTTTTGGTTCGAGATCGCCAGCCATGAAGGCTAGGAAGCCCGACACAAGGACCGGGCGATGCCGCATCGGCGAGAAGAGGAATAGGAAGCCCGACGCAGGGACGGGGCGATGCCGCGTCGGCGAGAAGAGGGCTTCTCTCAATGTTTACCAGTCAACCGGGACCGAACCCACCGCGCCTCTGGAGAGTGTCGAGGGCTGCGGTCCGCGGCAGCCCATGGACGGGCGCGCGTTGAGTTCTTTGTTCGGCGCGGGCAGAAGCGAGATGAGCCGACGTATGCCAGCGCGTCCGCAGCGCTTGAGGCTGGTGATTCCGTCGATGGTTATAGCGCGCGCGAGCTTGGCGGCTCTCATTGCCAGCGTTGCCAGACAGGGAATTGTAAGTCCGCGCTCGCCCCTCAGGGCCTGGTCCCGTTCCGAACAAACATTGCTATCCATTTAAACATGTAGTGCGGTGTGCCTTTGGAGGCCTCGCGATGGCTCGGCGCTGATCGGGGATTCCTTGCAGCGCGAGGCGGTGCGAGCATCGCGCGGGCGCGTTGGCGAGTGATCCCGCTAACTGCTTGGCGCAGCTTGTATTTTTGTAATTGTCGCTTTGCGCGTGCAATGTGCCCGGTGTGGCCATTGTGCCTCGCGTGCCTGGCGCCCCGCTGGTTTGCCTGGCGCGCGCGGCGCGCGCGCTTGCCGCGGGTTGCCTCCGATGTCTGTTTGCATGTGTTCCCTGCCCCCCCGCATTTTCGGCCATCGCTTTGAATTCGCGGCGCTTCGCGCCATATCTTTTCTCCTCTACTCCCCCCCCTCTGCTCGTCCTCCTTTTCCTGATATTGTTCCTCCCCGCTTCGTTTCCTCATCGTCCGTCCCCTTCCTTCCTTCTTGCGCGGTAGGCTTTCGGTTTGTAGCCGCGCCGAGGCAATTTCAGCGCGCCCTTCGCGCCGCGCGCTGTTCGTTGTCCCCACGCGGCTTTACATTGAAAGTCCCTGTGGTGTAAGTCGTATGCTGACGCCGCAACAAGTCTAGCACGCGTTATGGCCCCGTGCGCATCCCTGCCGACGCATCGCGGTCGCGCGCCGCCTCGCCGACCATTCCAGAACCACGTTCACAATGTCGGTTGCCTCATAAGGAGGTCAACCGATATCCCACAGAACACAGGCCGCACGCCGCCGCCCAGACTCTTTGAGGGCCGTTTCTCTCGCGGTTCGCGTTTCCATATTTTTGGAGTTCCATTGAAGGCCTCTGCGGCGCAGGCCGCGAGCCGCGTCCGGGCCATTTCAACGCGCCCGCCGCGCCATTCGTGGCCCCATAGGGACTGCCACCGGATGCTTCGTGGGATAGGCCGTTTGCCACCGCCCAGTACGGTTCGCGGACCCCCGCGGAGCTGTACCAAATGTATCGACGTCGCGCAGGGCGCATGCCACCGCGCAGACCGTTGCAGCGCGCCCATCGAACGGTTCGGCGCCCACTCATACGAAACCCCATCGAAGGCGTTTGTAGCGCAGGGCGCATGCTGCCGCTCAGACTCCTTTCGCACGCCAGCCATGCGTTCCGTGGCAATATGAGGGGTTCCGCCGGAAACGCTGGTGATACAGGCCGCACGTCGCCGCCCCGGCCATTTCGACAGTCTTCGCGCGATCCGCGGCCGCCTGAGGAAACTCCATTGAAGGGTCGTCAGGCACAAACCGCACGCCGCCACGCAGACCATTTAGCACACGCCCCTCACGGTTCGTGGCCCCGTAGGGAACTCTGCCGAAAGCGCTTGTGGCACATGCCGCATTGCGCCGCCCAGACCATTTCAGCACGCGGCCAACGTGTTTTGTTGCCAAATGTGGAGCACAGGCCGCAAGCCGCCGCCCCAAGCCAATTCAGTGTTGTCTCGCGCGATTCGTGGGCCCACTGGGAGTTCTAGCGAAGGGTTTTGTGGCGCAGGTTGTTTGCCGCCGCCCAGACCATTTAAGCGCAGTCGTCACACGCTTGGTGGCTTCATGGGGAGCTCCACAGGATGCCCTTGTGGTAAATTTCGCATGCGGACTTTTTGTGTTCGCGCGTGTCGGGCGGTCTTGTCTATTTTCGCGCTGCGTTCAGAAAGTGTTGGCTCTTTCGCCGGGCTCTCTCTGCATTGGAGGGGTAGAAGGGAAACGTCGGAAAGACGGACCAGCATGATGAGGACGATCGATGGCGGGGTCACTATTTGAAGGATGACGCGGGCGAGGGGCGCCTCCGATGAGGGGCATTCAGAGCATTTGTTTGGCATGTGGGCGAGCAGTGTTTCACAGTTACAATATATTTTGGTGCGACTCGGAGCTGTCACAGTGCGTGGGCGGACGGCATTAAAGGCAGGATCGACGAGGGGGGCGTAGGTGCAGAAACGAGGGGGGACGAGGGGCAGAAACGGGGGCGGCGGGCAGGGCAGGGGGAGGGCAGAGGGCTTCGCAGGGAAGCCCATGGAAGGCTCCGGAGGGCTCCGATGGGCCCGCGGTGGGTCCGGACCCCCCCCCCCGCGGTGGGTCCGGACTCCCCTCGGCATCGTTTTTTTACACGTCTGGGAGGACTGCCGAGGGGAGTCCGAACCCACCGCGGCCCCCATGGGCGCTCCCGCAGCGGTGGGTTCGGACTCCCCTCGGCAGTGGTTTTTGACATGTCCGGAGGGGCATGGCGCGGGCTCGGCATGGCCCCCCAGGGCCCTCGAGTCCGTTGCGATTGGGGATCCAAAGTGCTGTCTGGGTCCCAGAGTTGTCGTGTCGTTGGGGGCATGGGCGGGGGAGTCAACCGATGCTGCCTCCAGATTATGACACCGGGTGTGCGAAAATGAGCTGGTGGAGCCTGAGCGGGACCTGCAGTGGGCCGTCCTGGAGCTGTCTTGATGTTTTGTGTCAGTGCCGTATCAGGATGTTGTGTTTTTTTTTTCTCGGGGGCATCTTGGCGACTCCCTGGTGCCCCATGGGGGATCAATGGAAGGCTCGGGATTGCGTTGCCGCGGACTCGGTTTGTCTTCGAGCCGTCCTTCGCCTTCCTTGGAGGCGACGTGGAGGCATGTGAGCCATCCGAAGAGTAGTGTGATGGAGCTCTTGGAGGCCGTCGGTTCGTTCTAATTCTCGTGTCTGTTGGGTCCTCGTTGTGAGCCCGCAGCGCTGAACGCCCCCTCTTCTGTCTTCCCCCCCCTCTACCGCCGCCTCCTACTCCAAGTCGCTTCATTTCCTCTTCAGGTATCCTTTTTTTCCATGGTGGATCTTTGCTTTTGCTCTGCCAATGCAGTTTCGGCACGCCGTCTGAACCATTCGTGGCCCCATAGGGCCCCGCCGAAGGCCTCCGTAGCACAGGCCTCTTTCCGCTGCCCGATGCCAATTCAGCACGCACCCCGCACGGTTCGCGGCCCCATAAGACGGTGGCACCGAAGATTCTCGCAGCAAAGGATGCGTGCCGCCGCCCAAAACATGTCAGCACACCCCTCGTTCGGTTCGTGGCCCCATAGGATGCTACGCCAAAGTCTTTTGCAGCTCGGGCCGCTTGTCGCCGCCCAGATAACTCAAGCACCCCCCTCAAACAGTTCGCGGCCCCATTAGAAGTCCCACCGAGGGCCCTTGTAACACAGGCCGCCTGCCGCCGCCTAGTCCACTGAAGGTCTTGCTTCGCACCGCTCGTGGCCCCGAAGGGAACCCCGCCGAAGGCTTTTTGGGCATAGGCTGCATGCCGCCGCCCAGACCGCTTCAGTTTTGCATTCGCACGATTCGTGGCACCATGGGAAGTTCGGCCGAACATTTTTGTTAGTGCGCAGGCTGCGTGCCTCCGACCGTGCATGGTCAAATCAAGCATCGCGCGTATCGCGTCTTCATTGAGGTCAACGCGGAAGGTTGCTGTTGCACGCGCCGCGCGCCGTCGCCGAGAGCATAGCAGCACGTTCTCACGCGGCTCGTGGCTCCACAGGGTGCAACGCAGATGGCTTCTGTCGCACAGGCCGCTTGCCACCGCCCAATCCACTCCAGCACCCCCTCACACTGTTCGTTGCCACACAGGGAGCTCGACCGAAATTTGTCGTTCCAGCACAGGCCGCACGCCGCTGCCCAGTGCATTTCATGTTTTAGCTCTTGCAATCGTGGTCCCATACGGAACCCCGCTGAAGGCCCTTGTAGCGCAGGCAATTTTTCGTTGCCTGGGCCATGTCAGCGCGCCCTGACACGGTTAATGGCCCCATAGGGAACGCCACCAACGGTTTTGAAGCACAGGCCGCTTGCCGCCGCCGAGACCTTTTCAGTCCTTTCTTCATTCGGTTCGTGGCATCACAGGGAGCTCCACCGCCGGCCATTGTAGCACAAGCCGCGCGCCGCCGCCCGGACCATGTCAGTACAGTCTTCACACGGTTCGCTCGTGGCCTCCAAGGGGGGTGCACCGAAGGTTTTTGCGGCACACTTCGCTTGCGGGCTCGATGTGCTGGTTAGTGTTGCATGCGCGCTGCGTTCTGAAAGGGTCTGCCTCTTCGCAAAAATAAGTATGTGAGTCTGTGTGGGGCTCGTCGTGGCGCTTTTCTATGAATGCGTGGAACTGTGCCCTGAAAGAAGACGAGTCTTGCGTTTGGACGGCCGGTATGTCAGTCATGCCAACCTTGCAGCGCGAACCTTTTTGAACCTAGCGTGAGACGTGCCTTCACCGTCAGCCCCGACCTTGGGCGACACACGCGCGGCGCTGCAGACTTTCCGCAAAACCGACTTCACCACAAGTGTGCGGGAGGCGCGCTAATCGCAAATAATTGGGTGCGCAATTGCCAGACGTGCAACAAAACGCAACATTTGTTGCATCGCTGCGCGACGAAAGCGTAAATCTGTGCGCCGGCCGAAAGCATTACAGGACAGCAACACCGTGACACATGATGCAGCCAACTCTGACCACCGCCGGGGACGCGGTGGGTTCGGTCCCGATTGCTTGGTAGTTACTCATTCTCGGAAACCGGACCACAGACCTCATTCGAGCAAGCGCGCTGGGGCGGCGGCTCGACCCACGGCGGCGTCGGCGAAGGCGGCCGCGCGGCCGCTAGCTCGGCGCAAGGCGAGCTCCAAGAAACAAGCCCTCGCAGCAGCGGGGGCTGCTGTAGCCCTCGCAGCAGCGGGGGCTGCTGTCTTGGAGCGTGGTGGGTTGTGGGATGAGAAGACTGCTCGGAGGACAGGCGTGGAATATGACGATCCATTCGATCAGGCACTTTGGTACCGCGACCATTGGGGCAACTGGTGCAAACTAGGGTCCAAGGTGCCGCCAGTCGGCAGCTCCAGGCAAGAAGGCGTCGAGCCCCTTCGGATGTAATTACGGGGCGGATGAACGCGACAGTGCCCCCAGATGGTTGACTGCACGGCCCTCAGGATGACCACGACATCCCGAGCGCACAAGGGGAGCGCCCCTCCGCAGCAGCGGAGGGATGTCTCACGAATTTCGCCGAGGGGGGGTGACCTCGGCGGAGGGGCGCACTCGCGCGCGCGCGGGGGGGCGCGGTTTCGCGCGTCGCGTGCGGCATCGCATTCGGTGTGAAAAAAAAGCGACATCTGTGCTGTCATCTGTGTCCTGCTCTCTCCTTTGCTTTGCTTCCCCTTGCGCTCCCTCCTGCAATCCCCCGCCCGCCATTATGTCTTTGTTCTGTCCATCGCTTCCATGCGCGCAACTCACACAGCGCCCCCTTCTCTCGCAGATGGGTTCGGGGCGGGAAATCTTTCTCTCACAGAGGGGGGGCCGATGTATCAATGATTCTCCTGTTCAGGCGGATGTGCGCGTATCGAAAAACTGAGAGGGCCGCGTCGACCCGCCGTTCGTCGCCTCTCTCTCTCTCTCTCTCTCTCTCTCTCTCTCTCTCTCTCTCTCTCTCTGTCTCTGTCCCTCTCTCTGCCTTTCGTCTCCTTCTCCTTTTGCTCGAGTGCGGGCAGGCCGCGGATCCGTGGGGCCCCTCCTCCTGTCCGCGCGCGCGACAGGCACTCGTGCTTCAGGCGGGGCTCCGCAGCAGCGGGGGCAACCGTCGCGGGGCATCTGTTTTGGAAGCTGCCCCCGCAGCAGCGGGGGCGCCTGGATAGATGTCCGAGGACATCAAGTCAGGTCCCCTGAATGATGCCGCCATGTTGCGCAGCCGCTATGCCTTGAAGGACTCCGAGGGGCAGCGGTTGAAGGCCAAGATCTCCTTGGAGGATATCAGCGTCCACCCGCAGAACAGAGGTGAAACGTGCCCCTCCGCTGCCAGAGTGGTTAATCTCCTGTGTGGGATTCTGAAATACAGGTTCCTCTTGAACGAGGCGCAGCACGAAGCAGTGGTTGTGCAGGAACTCCCTGCGGGGAAGAAGGCCGATTACGAGCGCCTCCATGGCAAGCCGTGCGCGGCGCACGCGGGCCACAACAAGCAGAAAACGGAGTCCGTGGAGGCTCTACGCTCGGCGTGCACAAGCTTGTCAACGTTCAACTACGGGGCGCTGAGCCACTGCACGCTAACCCTTGGTCTGCTGAGCCTCAAGCACGGCGCAGTGTGGGTCATTCCCGAAGAACACAAAGGATGTGGTTTGGAGGAGTTCCAGACAGGTACAGGTGGCTCCTGGGATATCCCAAAAATGCGTCGCGCACCGAAGTTCACAGAACTCATGGACGTGCTCGATAACGGTTTGCTTTGCGAGGTGCTCTCGTGGGAAATTCACTTCGATGCCGTCTTCGCGCAAGGCCCCGCGATCATTTCCGCGGCCCTGAACGACCCACAGGGAAAAGGTGTGACCTCTCACGAAATCGAGGTCCTGACGTCCGTCGCTGATTTCGTCGCCACCGCAGCAGCGGCGGGCAAGAAAGCATCGTGGGGATCTGAGACAGGACAGCCCGTGAATATCCCGTACGACACTATTCTCAAGGCTTGCGCGCAACGACATCCCGAGCACGCCAAGGCCAAATGGTTCGAGGACATGTTCACTTTTGTCATCAACGCAGGGGCCGCATCAGGGCAGCTCATACCGCAAATTCTGGATTATGATAGACGTTGGGTGGATCACAAAATACGCTCCCTGGCACCAGCCACATGGGGCGTTCTCAACCAACTCCCCATAGAGTGTCCCCATGCGAAGGTTGCCCTTGTCATGAGGGCGCACTCACAAGAGCCGAGGTGCGGACAATGCCCCGCGCCGGAAACGGCTTGGGGACACAGCGAGGGCAGCAGTCGGGTAAAGGACCTCAATTCTTTGTTGGGGTATGTCCGTCGCATATTGGCCCCCGCAGCAGCGGAGGCCCACGGGGGGGGGAAGAGCGCGATTTTGACCGCGGGGGCGGTTCTGACTGCGACGGAGACCTTCTACCAGGCGCACGTAAGGGTGAAGGCTTGCAAACCTCGTCTGGAGGTGGTTGTGGAGGCCGTGTGCGAGGCAGTGCGTCCGTGCTATGCTGAAGTACGCGAGGCCTGGCAGAAAATTGAAAAGAACGCACAGAAAGAGTTCCCGCTCCCTCCTGCGCCGTGGGCCGACAAGCTGCCCGCGGCCCCCGAGAACCCCGACGGCCCTCGCAGCAGCGGAGGTGGCGAGGGCCCTCGCCCGCAGCCAGTATTGATAGAGTCCAACGAAGAAGACAAGCCTCTGAACAGGCAGATGTCTGAAGTGTCACAGCCCGTGAACAGCCTGATGGTGGCCCCAGTGAAATCGTGGCACGCTTCGGCTCCGTCTGCCAATCTCGACACCGACAGGTGGCACCAAGCAAGCATCGCGGAAGTCATGGCTGGCTTCCATCGTCACGCGGGCACTTGCGCCCAACCCGTCCAGATGCAATATGACGTTCAAGCCAAGAGTGTCCACGTGGTGGCTACTGAGGACATCGCCGAGGGGAAACTGATGCTCTTCCCTTGCTGCCCCACCGCGAAGATTTTCCCGAAAGTCTCGAGCAACCCGCGGGCAGTGGAGGTGCTAGTCGGTGAGAGACGTCCGACTCCTGTCGAGAAAATGGAAAAATATTGGGCACAACCTGATTTCAAATTACCAGAGCTGGAGCTCAAGCCCGCGCCGCAGGGAGCGGCCTCCGCAGCAGCGGAGGCTGCGCAGGGCGAGGCGCCCGTAGGTCCGCAGCTCGACGGGGCGGCCCCCGCAGCAGCGGCGCCTGCACAGGGCGAGGCCGACCAGTCAGAGAACCCGTACCAGTTTAAGTTCGGAGGTACCGAGTCCTTGCACTTCTTTTGGTGAGTTGAGAGGATGACACCAGAAGAACTTGCCCGAGCCCAGCTAGCGCAGGGACAGGAGCACTGGAAGTTCAACGTTGCACTTCGACCACAAGAGTTCCAGACAATGGCAAAGTGCCAGCCAGCCGCCCCCCTCCGCGTCTGCAGCGTGCTTGTCCCGTGCATGCACAACGCGGTGCCGCTGGTGCGCGGAGATCGGCTGCTGCTGCAGATCACAAAGGTCAAGAGGGCCACCGACACCCAAAAGGAGAAGCAGGCATGGCAAAAGGAGCAGAAAGATAAGGATAAGAAACGTAAGAAGGACGCGGAGGAGGGACGGAAAGCCCCCAAGAGCGGTAATATGACAATCCCTGGCCAGGGGGCCCACTTCGTGTGATCCCGCCACAGCAGCGGAGGGTGCGCGAAACAGGGCGGCAGATGACAGCGGCCGATGATCCACCCGTCGCAGCCCGCAGCCGTCAGTTGGAGGGGAGGAGGAAAAGGGCGGGGAGAGGAGGTCGAAGAGGGAGGGGGGAGGGTGGCAGCAGAAACAGCACAGGACAGGGATGGGAGAGGTCACGCATCCGCCGCAGTAGTGGCGGTGGTACGGCAGTTCTCATGGCGGCGCGGCGGTCGCTGAGAAATGGAGCAAGTGCGAGGGCCTGCAAGCGCTTAAATGTGAGTGCCTCTCGTCCCCTCCCCTCCTCTTCCTCCATGAGATCTCTCTCCTGGTGCATATCCCCTGCCAGGTCTCGTCCTGCTCCTCTCCCTCTATGTTCGTCCTGCCCTCCCCTCGCGCCTCGCCTCCGTCTCCGTCCCCCCTCGTCCGTTCCTGCCTCCCTCCCGTGTCCTGTTTTCCTCTCTCCGTGCTCATCGTCCTGCTCATCGTCCTGCCGTCCTGTTCGCGGGGCGCTCTGTGGGACAGAGGGGCGGTCGAAGCACACAAGGCCGAACCCCTCTGTGACAGAGGGGGGTTGCGCTTTTCCGCCCCGCCCCCTCTGTGACAGAGGGGGGGCGCGTTTTTCCACGCACCCCCCCCCCCTCTGCGACAGAGGGGGTGGGGTCGTGCTTTTCCGCGCGCCCTCCTCTGTGAAACAGGGGTGGTCGTTCGATCAGGACGCCCCCCCCCTGCGGGACAGAGGGTCGGTCAGAGCACACAAGGCCCCCCCTCAAGGGGCAGAGGAGCGGTCAAGGGACAGGGAAGGCAGCTGTGCTCGTTCGGAGAGAAGGAGGGGGATGGGTTGGATGAGATGGAAAGAAGCTCGTGGAGGGAGCATGATGCTGATGAGGAGTAGGAGGATCTGTTCGAGACGAGGAGTCCGCTTTCCATAGCCGTTTTCAGGCGGATCACCTTGTGAGGGGAGCAGACACCTAGGACGCGGGCGCCTTCGCAGCAGCGAGGGCTTGCGCGCGGCGGCATGAAACGCAAGGCAGAGGAAACATGGCGGGAGGTCGTTGTCGGGAAAGCAGCGCGCCAAGATGGCGCGAGCATGGGGGTGCTCTGCGTGACGGGCGGGCTGTGCCGAAGTCACGAGGGAGCAGCGGGATTTGCTCTGGAATGCGAGGAGCGCTGTGTTTTCTTGGGCGGCGAGATAACCCTAGAAGCCTTCGTGCCCGTCGGAAAGCACCGCCTGTGGATGCTCAAGGTGGTCGGTGGTCACAGTGCCGTGAAGGGCGCCTTGAACGAAACAACCATGTTAGAGCAATTGGTTGGGAAGCTTCGCGCCGGAGAAGGATACAACGTGGATGAAGCGGTGACTCCTGTGGAAGAGGCCCCCGCAGCAGCGGGGGCTGCAGCAGGACCTCCCGCAGCAGCGGGAGAAACAGGTCGGGATCCCATGGCGGATCTCCTCGGCACCGTCAAGGTCGCATCGAAAGCGAAGAAAACCCCTGAGAAACAGAAAGGATTTTCTCGAGGCACGCTCTGCAGAGTAACCATGCCGATGTCTCCTAAGCCAGATGAGGCCGACACGAAAGAGGTTAGTGTGTATGAGAACAAGTATGGGCAACTACTCGTTCAGAGTCAGGACCTGCCTTGGCTTCTGCATTACCTGTACGAGGAGAGCCAGGGCAAAAGCGTTCCCGAACCCAAAGACGACGACGACGACGACGACGACGCTTTGGACCAGATGCGCCCGTGGACCACCAGGTGGTGCCCCTCTGGGATGTGGACAGTGGAGGTCAAAGGAGGGCCAATGGCAGGCCGAAAATGGGCCTCCAGGATTCAGGATCTGAACGAGGAGAAATGGTCCACAGGCGTGGCGTTGACGGAAGTGACGACGCCCTTGAAACAGTCCACCCGTGCGCAGCAGAAGCGGGTTCTTCCAGCGTTCTTGGAGGACGTGGTCCAGAAAGCCATCAAGCAGGAAACAGAGAAGTGATGCCCTCGTTATCCGCTCGCTGGCGCGCGCCGCAGCAGCGGCGCGCTGACCGCTACAGCGGCTTGTATTATGCAGACAGACTCGGTGTTTGCACCGCAGCAGCGGCGCGCTGACCGCTGAGGTGGATGCCTGCGGGTTTCTGTCGACTGGACAGGGGTTAGGGCACGCGCGGGGGATCGCGAGCCTGCGGCTCTCCAGCGCTCGCGCGCTAGAGGACAAAAGGAACTCGCGGAATCTGGCGAGGAGGGGGCGGAGGGGCTGGGACAGTAGGAGGGGGAGGAGGAGGAGGAGGAGGAGGAGGAGGAGGAGGAGCAGCAGCAGCAGCAGCAGCAGCAGCAGCACCGACAGGAGGATCACTGCGAGGATGCGGCCGTTTGCTTGCCCTGCGGCGCTGGGCTCGAGACAAGAGGGCGGCCGCGTGTGCGCGCGCATGGCTTCGGCATCGTGGCCGCCGCAGCCGCTCCGCCCCCAGACCCAGGCGACGCTCGCCCTGCAAACGCGCCTCTGCGGGTCGGGCACGACCGCGAGGTCAACGAATTTGGAGTTTTGATACCAACAAGACAAAACGAAAGACCCCGACAGAGTGCTCATGAACCCACGGAAACTAAAGAGGCCAATATTCGGATTCGGGTAATTACGTTATGCGCCGCAGCAGCGGCGCGGCTTGCCATTATGAATCTGGCAAGCGCATATGGAAGAATATTCATTTATGCTCGCAGTGGCCGCGTCCCAGCGACCACCGTCTGGCGGACGGTTCTGTGGGCCACAAGAAGTGGTCAGGTTTTGGAGTCCGATGAGGAGTAGGAGGATCTGTTCGAGACGAGGAGTCCGCTTTCCATAGCCGTTTTCAGGCGGGTCACCAGCGAGGGGGGCTGACACCTAGGACGCGGGCGCCTTCGCAGCAGCGAGGGCTTGCGCGCGGCGGCATGAAACGCAAGGCAGAGGAAACATGGCGGGATGTCGTTGTCGGGAAAGCAGCGCGCCAAGATGGCACGAGCATGGGGGTGCTCTGCGCGACGGGCGGGCTGTGCCGAAGTCACGAGGGAGCAGCGGGATTTGCTCTGGAATGGGGGGAGCGCTATGTTTCCTTTGGCGGCGAGGAAAGCCTAGAAGCCTTCGTGCCCGTCTGAAAGCACCGCCTGTGCATGCTCAAGGTGGTCGGTGGTCTCAGCGCCGCGAAGGGCGCCTTGAACGAAACGACCATGTTAGAGCAATTGCTTGGGAAGCTTCGCGCCGGAGAAGGAGACAACGTGGATGAAGCGGCGACCCCTGTGAAAGAGGCCCCCGCAGCGGCGGGGGTTGCAGCAGGACCTCCCGCAGCAGCGGGAGAAAAAGGTCGGGATCCCATGGCGGATCTCCTCGGAACCGTGAAGGGCGCATCGAAAGCGAAGAAGGTGGCGGCGCGTGGCCAACCGGAGAAAACCCCTGAGAAGCAGAAACGATTTTCTCGAGGCACGCTCTGCCTCTCGCTCCGTGCGGTCGTCTTGGCTGCTGGCAGCTGGGCGGCTCTGGGCGGCGTCGGGCCTCCGCTGACCGATTGCAAGATGCATATATGTATATCTTGTGTATGTATGGTGTGTCGACGTAGATGTATATATATATATATATATGTATGTACATGTATATATAACACGGACGCAGTTGAGAGTCGATGGGGGGAGGGGGCGTGGCCCGCGGCCCAGGGCGGGGCCCGAGACTCTGGGACAGGACACAGGGCCCCATCATCGTAGGATGCTCATCATTCTCATCGTCGCTATGATGGCGGGGGAGGAGGGGACAGCTACCAGCTGCGCGTTGGCGCCACCGCCGCCCCCCCGCGCCCGCTGGCGCACCCGCAGCGCGGCTGCGGGAGGGGCTGCGCCTCAATTCCTGCAGAGGCGGCCTGCAGGAATGTTTCACTTTTGTCGTCTTGTATACACGCCCGAGCGGCCCGCCCTTCTTTTGGGGGGCTGTTGGTTCACGATGGAGGAGGAGACCATCATCATCCCCCGTGCCGCGTTCGCCTTCCCTCGACGACGATGTCGACGACTTCCCACGTTCTGGCCTTGTTTTCTGGGGGGTGTTCTCGGAGTCGTTCGGGCCGTTCGTTCGTGTGCGCATGCTTCTGAGTTTTCTGCGCGTCGTTCGGGCCGCTCGCCCTGGTGTGAGTCGTTCGGGCCCCTCCTCACCAGCCCATCTCACAGCAGCAACCCTCGCGAAGCATGCCGACAGTCGTGTTTTTTCAGGCGTGTGTCCGCTGGGCCCCGCATATCTCCCCTGTTCCTCGTTCCTCCCGCCCCCTTGTGCATCCTCCTTGTGGGGGGATACGGCCGTTTGCTTGCCCTGCGGCGCTGGGCTCGAGACAAGAGGGCGGCCGCGTGTGCGCGCGCATGGCTTCGGCATCATGGCCGCCGCGGCCGCTCCGCCCCCAGACCCAGGCGACGCTCGCCCTGCAAACGCGCCTCTGCGGGTCGGGCACGACCGCGAGGCCAGCGAATTTGTCGAGTTTTGGTACCAACAAGACAACACGAAAGACCCCGACAGAGTGCTCATGAACCCACGGAAACTAAAGTGGACAATATTCGGATTCGGGTACGTTATGCGCCGCAGCCGCGGCGCGGCTTGCCATTATGAATCTGGCAGACGCATATGTAAGAATATGCATTTATGCTCGCAGTGGCCGTGTCCCAGCGACCGCCGTCTTGCGGACGGTTCTGTGGACTACAATAAGTGGTCAGACTTGCAAGCGCCCTGGCATTTAGCGCATTGCGCGGACGGGTGGCCCGCAGGAGCTGGAGCCCCCGCAGCAGCGGAGGCGCCGGCCGAGGCGTGCGAGGTCCCTGCTGAAGCGGCAGCGGAGCCGTGGGTGGGCCCTGCTGAAGGCCCCGCAGCAGCGGGGCCGTCAGCGGAGGCGTGCGTGGCCCCTGCTGAAGTGGCAGCGGAGCCGCACGTGGGCTCTTCTGACGGCCCCGCAGCAGCGGGTGCGTCAGCGGAAGCGCGCGTGGCCCCTCCTGAAGTGGCGGCGGCACAGTGCGCGTGCCCTTCTGAAAGCCCCGCAACAGCGGAGGCGCGCGTGGGTCCTGCTGGCGCGCATGGCGCCGACGCTATCGCCGAGGCCGCTTCCGCAGTGGAGGCTGCCCTGAAGGACTCCGCGGCAACGGCAGCCCTCTCAGCAAAGGGGGTTGCCCCTGTCGCTTCCCCCCAACCCGCCCCGCTCGCTGTTCGCGACATAGCGGAACCCGTGCTTACAGGGGCGGAGATTGCTGCAGTGACCGCCTTTGAAAAGACAGCCGCGAATGCAGGCGCTGTGGTTGCCCCGCCCGCGCCTGCAGGGGCACTTTCAGAACGAGGCCAGAGGTGCTTCGAGAAATTGATGAAGTTGTCGCGCAGCATTCGCGGAAGGCCGGGGGGGGGCCGAGAGTGGATAGGGCATTCTGCTTTCGTAATCTTTGCACTTCTGCGGAAGGTGCGCGTCCACGTGTGGGGAGGACGGAACAGAGTCGACCTTTGCAGAGCTGTCTTGCCGCCGTGGAAACTGGAGGAGTTAACCCGCGAGCCTGCGGCGGACGCGATCGCGCGTTGCGCCGTCCCCGGGGATTCGGGGCCTCCGGACTGGGCCCCCGTGTCGGAGGGGTACCTTTTGATTCTATGCAATCATTTTATCGCAGGCGTCTCCACCGACTTTGTGGACATCACGGGAGATGTTTCGACGGTGGGCGGTTTCTATTCTGCTCTCGGTGCGTTCGTCGTGTCCACAGTCGCAGACGGGGACTGCGGTTTGGATTGCATGTTGCGGATGACCCAGGAGGTTTCCACGCGAGAGTCTCGCAGGGAGCTCCGCCAGGACAGTTGCTCTCTCCGACCACCCTGATCCTGCGCTTCCATCTCTGCTGCCCCCACGTGCTCTCCCCCTCCTTCCCTCCCCATTTTGCCTTCATGCCTCTCCCATCGCGCCCCCCTCTCCCATCGTGCCCCCCCCGCCGAGTCCCCCTGCCCCTCCTCCATGCCCGCCTGCCAGGAAATCGCGGACTACATTGTGCAAAGGGTGCGTCTGGCGTGGTTCCTCGACGTGATGGTCCTGACACAAGAAGTCACGCAGGATGACGCCCAGGAGCTTCGTCGCCTGCAGAGCGCCTCAGACGACGAAGAACTTGTCCCGCAGCCTGGCCACGCCGCCCCCCCGGGAGCACAGGGCGTTGCCGCCGCAGCAGCGGCGGCGCCACCTGAGGACTTGGCAGTGGTGGAAGTCGACGCCGAGGCAGTCTGTCAGGAGCTCGTGCAAGCCATCCAATGGTGGACAGGACTGAAAGACGCTGCGTGCGCCCTGGACGTAGCTCGGGAGTTGATGCCCGCAGAGCGGGAGGAGCAGCTCTTGAGGTACAGGAACCGCGGCTGCGAGCGCAAAGCCCCCGCCCAGAACAAGAAGCGCGTGGTGGTCCCGTCGCTCCTGTGCTCGAGGATGGAGATAGCGGGTGCTTTCGACGAGCACATGCGCTCTTTAGGCTGGACGCCTGGAGAGCGCTTTCCGTATGGAGGGGCGCGTTCATTCATGGATGCGTGGGACTGGGGTTCCATGTCCCGTACCTCTCTCAGGAAGCGCACGCACGTTGTGCGGCGCTGGCACAAGGCTTTTCTGTCGTCGAAATACGCCTCCGCAGTAGCGGAGGCTGTTCGGCATCCGCGGGGACACGACGCAGCACGGGCAGGGGCGCCTCCTGAAGTGGAAAGGGCGGAAAAAGGGTACCACAACAGGGACAGGGGCCAGCTCGAAAATGCCCTTGGCTGCGGCAAGCTCTGTTTGAATGGTGGAGTTCCATTCGGCACAGTGTAGATTGGAAAACTATCAGAAGTGGAATGCGAAGTACCCAAAGAGAGCCAGCGAAGATAGCAAGGTTCACGCAAAGCATGCTCCAGACCAAAGCGTTGGAGCTCATGGGCGAGTACGTCACGCAGCAGCTGCGGATCGGGCAGCGACCCGCCGCCGTGGAGTTGAGGTCGCGCTGGTGGGCCTCCTGGCGCAAGGAATGCGGCCTCAGCATGCGGTACCCGAACAGGAAGTACAAGTGCCCGCTGCCCGTCTTGGAAGAGCGCCTCGATCGAGGCTGGCTGAACGTGTTCAGGGTACGCGCCGCGTGCGTGCTACTCAACGAGTGGGAAGGTAATAGACTGACTGTTTTTTCTACCTATTCTTTGTTTTTAACATCTCCGCGCGCCCCCCCCCCCCCCCCCCCCCCCCCCCCCCCACACACGCCCCGAAACAGGTGAGAACAGGTGTCTGATCGGCAGAAAAAAAATGTCAAAAATAGCATGTTGTATTTTTCTTGGGCGACAGCGGCATGGCGATAAATGCATGTATAACAGAAGAAACTACGCGCGAGACATGCTATTAACATTTTAACATAGCGGCGGCCCAAAAATCATTGCATTTTATCTAGCTGAACACTTCGAAATCATTGAATTTAAATACGTCAAATTCTCGGAAATCAGCATCATTAAATACATGGATGTCCCGAGACACGCCGCTGGTAAATTACACCGAAACCGCAAAATAGGATATGCAAAATATTTAAAAATAAGCACGTCGAGCCATCTGGCTGTATTATATGATCTAAAACCATGTATGTGCAGCATGTCCATATGTATAACTTCCGCAGCAGCTACTACGCCTGGAACACAGGTTGCCCCCGTGGTTGGCCCGAATAATACCACGTCAGCGCGGAACCTTTTCAATATGTTGCTCTCGCAACCTTGTATTTTCTCGTTCTGCATATCCTCTTTGATCACTCAAAATGGGGGCGGTTTCTTCCTGAAAACGGAGCTTCGCCTGGACGGCGTGCCGCGGGGCGATCATTTTCAGATACGGTGAACTGCATAGTAAGGATGAACAACGTTCCAAGGTTACCCTTGCATCCTTCTCCTTCGGCACATCTTTGGCCGCTTTCGCTGGCCGCGCCCCGCTAGCAACGCGTCGGCATGGCCTTCCAAGCCCTTGCTTCCTTACCGCGCATCCTTATCGGCCGCATCGTTCAGATTGGCTGGAAAGGATGTCCGCATTGGCGGGGGCTTGGGGCGCGAGTGGGCGCGTCGCTGTTCGCGCCCTCGGCCCGAGCTCCCTTGGCCCCCCGCTGGGCCAGCAGTGTTGGCAGAAGCGCCTCCGATCCGATGTGGCCCCCAGGTTCTACCCCCTCTGGTGCCTGACATCTTGTGTGTACAACACAACCTGTCAGTGGTGCCAGAGAGGGCTGGACGAGGGGCTACATCGGGCCAGTGGCCCTTCCGTCGACACCTGCGCCGCGGCCATGGCCGCCGCGGCAACCGCCAGAGCCATCCTGGTGCAGGCCGCTCGCGGGGGGTGCTGGGTGTCCAGTGGCGCCGTGACCGTGGCACGTTTTGCCGCGGTCACGGCATGCTGCGACGCGCTGCTGGCCAGCTTCCCGGCGTCCGCTCATCGGACGGAGCTGATGGGCAGATTTTCCACCACCACTACCATCGGTGGTTCAAAGATTGGGTCCCTGAGGGATGGGGTCCTAAGGACTAAGGATAGGAAGGGATCCAAGGGTGGATTTCCATCGACGTCTCGGCGTCGCCGACGAGCTGGAGGAGGGAGAGGGGGGAGAATGATGCGGAGGAGCGGAGGAGGAGAAGGATGATGAGGACCTCCAATGACAGCGTGAGGAGGCAGATGCCATTGGAGGTCCTCCCCATCCTCCCTTCCCCCCCTTCCTACCCATGGTGGTGGTGATGGACAATCTGCCCATCGTGAGCGCCCGCGCATTGCTGGCGTGCTCGCAGCGGCTCCCGGCGGCCCTGCGGACAGGCTGCGGACCCACCCAAAACCCGAATGAGGACGAGGATGATAGAAGGAATGGGGATGACGAGGATGATAGGATGATGAGGATGATGAGGATGATGAGGATGAGGATGAGGATGAGGATGCGAATGAGGATGAGGATGAGGACGAGGATGAGGATGAGGATGAGGATGAGGACGAGGATGAGGATGAGGATGAGGATGCGGATGAGGATGAGGATGAGGATGAGGATGAGGATGAGGATGAGGATGAGGATGATGATGATGATGGTGATGATGATGGCCCTCATCCCTCATCCCACTCTTCACGATTCACCTCACAGGCCCCTCCTCGCGGATTAGCTCTCTCGCTCCTTCTCGTCCTCCCTCCTCCTACTCCCCCCACCCGCACACTCCCCCCTCCTGGGACACTCCTGGGCCCCCTCCCTTCCCTCCTCTCCTCCTCTCCGAGACTCTCCTGCCCCTCCCTCCCTCTCCTGGCCCTCCCTCTCCTGGCCCTCCCCGCCCTCCCCCTCTCCAGGACTCCTGGCCCTCTCGTGCCCGCCCCCCTCCCTCCTCCACTCCCGAGGGTGGACATCGACGCGGTCCGGCGCGCGCTGGAGATGATCGGGGGCCTCTCGGTCACCTTCGACGAGTGGCGCATCATCGTCAGGCCCCCTCCAGCCCATCCTCGCTCCTGAGCTCCTCATCCTGGTTCCTCATCTCCGACTCATCTCCTCATCCTCAGCCTCGGCAGCCTCAGGATGATCAGGATGGTGATGATGATGATGATGATGATGGTGATAATGGTGATGATGATGATGATGATGAGGATGATGGGGGTGATGAGGATGATGAGGATGAGGATGAGGATGATGCTGATGATGATGATGATTCTCATTATGATGTTATTATGATGCGGATGCTGATGATTATGATGATTATGAGTGTGCTTATGCTGATGCTGATAATTATGATGATGCGGCTGCTGCTGATGATGATGTTGATGTATGATGATGAGGATGAGGATGAGGATGAGGATGATGCTAATGTTGATGATGATCATGCTTGTGATGATGATGATGGTTATGATGATGATGCTGATGATGATGACACTGATGATGAGGATGCGGGATGCGGCTCGCATCCGACTCATCCTCATCCACCAGGATGAGGGCGAGTTGGATGCGAGCCACAGGACTCGGACTCGCAAAGGAGGACCCGTGGATTGGAAACCGATGAGGAGGACTGAGGAGGACGAGGCGGATGAGGAGGCGGATGAGGAGAACAGAAGGAGGAGGAGGAGGAGGAGGAGGCCTGAGGAGGAGGAGGATCAGGAGGAGGAGGAGGAGGAGGAGGAGGGGAGGAGGAGAAGGAGCGAGAATCCGTCAAGGAGTCGCTCGTCGTCGCTCGTCGCGCCGCCCGTCTACATATCGTCCATGCCGTCCATGCCGGGCCATGCCGATATGCAGACGAGCGCTGCTCCTCCTCGTCCCTCCAGGCAGCTGCGCGAGATGGCCGGCGCGGCGGCGGACGCGGCGGGCGAGGCGACGGAGGGCGAAGCATCGCGGGCGCCGCCAGCGCAGGCCGCCTATTCCTCCCTCCCTCCCCCCCTTTCCCTTTCTCGGGACGATCGGTATGGGTGCGGAAACCATGGGTACAACATCCAACAGCAGTTCGGGGCTCGTGTGTTGTTTTGTTGCTGTTGGGCTGTTGGGCACCGTGCCCAGCCTTCGTGCGTGCCCATTTCGGCCCCCCCACACTTTCCTCGGACTCCCCCGCTCCCCTCTGCTCCTCTGCTCGGTCCCCAACTTTTTCCGCCTCACCTCGCTTCGTCGTCCTCACGCCTCCTCCGCTCTCCTGTCCTCGCTCTCTTCTTAAGCTTCTTCTTCAAGGAAGCAAGGAACAAGATCAAGAACAGTCTTCTTCAAGAAGACTCTTCTTGATCTTGATCCTTGATTAGGATCAGGATGCTTGATCAAGAAGACTCTTCTTGATCAAACATCCTAATCCTAATCCTAATCCTAATCCATATCTGTTTACCTGCCCTCCTCCGGCCCGCCGTAGCGCAGGCGCCAGCACGTCAACGACTCGTGCTGGATCGCGGGCCACCACCTCCCGCCCCTGTGCAGCCTCCTGGGCCTCGCGCTCGCGGCGCTCGCAGGGCGCGAGCGCCGCTGCTCCTGCCCGCGCAGTTCGCAGCCCAAGTTCAACGATTGGTTCATCGCCCTCAGCAGCAGCTTGCGAGGAGCGTTGCCAGGCTGAAATGACGATGATGATGCTGCTGCTGATGATGGTGGCGATGGTGGTGCTGATGATGATGATGGTGGTGGCATGGTGATGGTGATGGTGATGGTGTTGGTAATGGTGCTGATGTTGCTGCTGATGATGGTGGTGATGCTGCTGCACTGCGCAGCTGAAGCTGTTGCTGCTGATGATGCTGCTGATGATGATGATGATGATGGTACGGCACGGTTGTGATGATACTGGTGACTGGTGACTCTGGTGACTGGTGACGCTGCTGATGATGCTGATGATTTTGTCGATGATGGTAAAGATGGCTAAACGCAGATAATGAGATAATGGTGATGGTGATGATGATGATGATGACGACGATGATGATGCGGATGATGATGATGCGGATGGGCTGCTGATGATGATGATGATGACTATGCTGCTGATGATGATGGTATGACGATAGTGGTGATTAGTGATTTGATGGTGCTTGTGCTGGTGCTGCTGATGATTGATGATGGTGATGTTGGTGATAATGATGTCTATGTTATGTTGTTGTTGATGTTTGATGATGATGATGATGAGGAGGCGGAGGGGGGGCCTACCATCTTGCCAGGCTGAGCTTCGCGAAGGCCCGCCTCGCCGCGAAGCTCAGGAACGCCGCCAGCCGCGCCAACTACTGGAAGAGCCAGGCGCGATATCTCCTTCTCCTTCTCATCCCCTCATCTCCGGCCCCCCCGCCCCCCCTTCAGCAGCGGAGGCATCCCTGCACAAGAAGCGCCGCCACGACGCCCAGAGGACGCTCACCGAGAAGACGTTGCACCACGTCGCTCGGAAGCGACGCCGCCCGGCGACCGTCAAGGCACGCTGGGAACGGGAGTGCAGGGTCTCTCTCTGGTAAATCTGCATCCCTGCACTGCAGGGATGCAGATTTATCAGAGAGACAAAAAAAGAAACCGATAGAGAGAGAGAGAGAGAGAGAGAGAGAGAGAGAGAGAGAGAGGGAGACGGGGAGATGAAACGATTCACAACACATATACTATGTATATAGTAGTGTGTACAGATTTACACATACGTACATGGATAAGATAAACAACTGATCGTTATGCCTACCCATAAATATAAGTAAAACATATACGCACCTATACATACATATATATACAACACAATACATATAATGTACACACATATGGTATATGATAGATATGTGCGCAAGGAAGCACGTGTTTACATACATGCATACAACAAGAATCAATAAGAGAGAGGGGAATGAGAGAGCGAGACAGAGAGAGAGAGAGAGAGATACACAGCGAGCTAGTAGGCTATGAGGATGATGCTCGAATCAGGCTGATGTTTCAAGTGGGCAGGTGGGAGGGGGGTCGGACGGGGGGTTGGACCGCCGCTCCAAAGGCCCGGAAGCTCTCCCTGCGCGGCGGCTATCGCTTGGCCATGAAGCGCAACTTGGGCCACGCCAGTACGGAGACGACGATCGCGACGATGGAGCTTCAAACCAGTCGGTGCCGGGCTGGGGTCTGATCCGACTTGTTCTCATTACTCTAAGCCCTCCCCCCTCCTCCCCCCCCCTGTTTCGCTTCTTTCATTTCCCCATGCGTGCCCATATCGTCGCCGCATCTCCGACTCCGACTCTTCCCTAGGCCCCGACTCCTGACCAGCCCACCACCAACCAACCCACCATGATCCCCTCCCCCGCTGGCTCCGTTTCGCATCCTTCCCGTGCTCACACGGGTCAGGAGATGAAGCGCGGGCGGCAGGGGGGAGAAGCGATGGCGGCGATGGTTGGATGGGAGTCGGAGTCAGGAGGGTGGGGCGAGTCGGAATCGCGACGGATCAGACCCACTGCCCGACACTGTTTTCAGGCAGACCCTGAATGCGTGGGAGTGCCTCTTTGGCGCCAACGTGCTGGTCCAGACGCAGAAGTGGCATGCCGACCATTTCGCCTCGCTGGAGAGATCGTGCCGGTTATTCGAGATGTCCGACAACATCGACATCCAGGAGCGGGACGTGAGCTGGGAGGTCCACTCGATCCGCTGCGATGGGACCAACTCCAGCACTTACTTAGGTCCAGGTGGGTTCAAACGCATCTGCTGTCCTCCTCCTCCTCCCCTCCCCCTAGCCTTAAAGCCTTACAACCTTGCAGCCTTACAGAGACCTGTACACAGATATGTTTACAAACATATATCTATGAAAGTATATCGGTTTACGTGTTTGTATGTCTGCATGCATGCATCAATGCATGTCGTCATGCATGTGTGTCTGCCTGTCTGTCTCTGTCTCTGAGCTGTCTCTGTCACTGTCTTTCCCTGTCTCTGCCTCTGTCTCTGTCTGTAGGTATATATGTATGCATATCTGTGTATATATACCTATATATATATACTTGTATGGATGTCTGTTGTCTGTATGTATGTACGCATGGATAAATGTATACATGTTAGATGCATTCAGAGATAGAGAGACACAATGCACAATGCACACCCGCACACCCGTGGAGGGAGGTCCTTTGAGAAAAAGATGAATCGAAACCATCAGATGTGGGGAGCATGGTTGATTCTTGATTCTTGGTTCTTGATGATGAGGGAGGATGAGCCCATGAGCCCGATTGCCAGCCCCAGCCCAGGTCAGAAGGCGCGCACCCTGGAGGCGAGCTCGCGCTTCTCGCATCCTCGTTTCAGGCCGCCGCCGCCGGGCGAGGAGGAGGACGGAGCGCGCGTGCATATCCAGGGCCCCCACCCCCACCCACCCAGCTCGTCGGCCAAACGGGCGTTTCGATCGAGAGACCTGTGCGTTCTAAACTCGCACCCTCGCACCCTCAAATTAGGCCAACAGTGCCGAACAATAATACAACACCACTCACACATTCAATGAGTACATGAACACATAAGTTATGAGTGAATTGAATATGTACCCCAGGGAGCCCAAGGTCCGAAGGCTGTTTGTTATGTGCGTGTGTCATATAACAAGCCGCCTTCGGACCTTGGGCTCTCTGGGGTACATATTCAATCCTTGGGTCGTCGTGGCTGTGAGGGTGGGGGGATCCCTGGATGAGGACGCAGCCCCTGGCCAGCCCTCGACCTCGTCGCACTGTTGCTTCGCGGATCTCCAGATTATCCCGATTAAGAATGACGCCCCGTCGTGCAAGCGCATGATATTACATCAGCTCGCAAGCGTGGGACTTGCCCCATGGACGGACGAGGGCCAGCAGAGGATAGTATCATACCCACGCGCAGGAGGTGGGAATCTGATTAACCCCGAATGGAAGTACACCCACGAGGCTCCCCGCCAATCCGCAACCCCACCCACCCATTTCAAGAGCCCAGCTGCAGCCCGCCGCGTGCGTGCAGATCCGATGGGCCCAGTGGGCCCGTGGGCCTACGGGCCGATGGGCGGGCCGATGGGCCATGGGTTGCAAACTCTTTGGTCGTCGCCCGCCGGAGGTCTGGGTCCTCCTCCTCCTCCTACTCCTCCTCTCCTCCTCCTCCGACTCCTCCGCATCTTCCTCCTCCTCTCCTCGCCCTCCTCCTCCTCCTCCTCCTCCTCCTCCTCCTCCTCCTCTCGTCAGTCGTCGCCAGTCGCCCCCTGGCCCCTGACCGATGGGGCGCGGATTCACGTCAGAGTGTATTTCTTTGCGACAGACCAGGGCCCGGACCAAAAGGGGTGCCACAGACTGATATGCGCTGACCTGCCATTGGACAAGGTCAACGCACCCACTAAACGCACCTACCTAGCTCCTGGTAGGGATGGAGGAGGGGGCGGTGGCGGAAGGGGTGAAATGACGGGCCGACGGGCAGGGGGGGAGGGGGGGATCAGGAGATCTAGGTCGAGAGGGTTAGTAGTGCAGCCGGAGTCCCTGGGCCCCCGCAATCCCAGGTGTGCACCTGGTATTTTCGGCAATGGTGTCTCCACCACTCGCAGCACCTGATCGCGCATAGGCTGGCTGGCGGGGCAATCTCCCCGGCCCAGGCCCCCGATAATAATGAGTCGGTTTATCTTAGGCCCTAGGCGGGCCTTTTGTCCCGAGCGGTCGGCTTGGAACTTGAAACGGACTCCTGGAGGCAGCTGGCGCTATGCGACGACTTCGCGGATGCAGGCTATTTTTCGTGTCTTGCCACAATCGCTAACGTCTGGCGAGCAGGGTCGACCGCCAAAAAGATCTACAGCACTTGGAAGGTAGGAGTTGGGCACGCTAACCCACGAGATGACCACCCCACTAACCTCCGTTGAGCCGTTGGGCCCGGGCCCCATGGGGCCCATGGGGCCTATGAGGCCCATGGCCCACATGCCCTTCCCCCTTTGGCCAGTCCGACTGGATCTTGTTAACCTCTGAAAGGACATGCTTGGCGCGACATCGGCCAATTCATTCGTTGGAAAGCTACCTCCGCGACCTTTAAGAGGCCGTTGGGGATCGATCACTGCGACCGAAGACTTCTTGCTCCGTCTCGGCAAGGATCGAGGGTGCGTGCGAAGGGGCGCGCGCCCGATGGACGGTGAGGCGGAGGACGAGGACGAGGTGGAGAGTGGAGGGGCTGGAGAGCTGGAGGGGACGGATGGCGGGAAAAGCGAAGCGGATTGAGAGATGAATCATCTCTCGTTTCTCGATCCGCCCTCCGCGAGGAGGACTGGGCGGAGGAGGAGGGGAGGAGGAGGAGGAGGAGGAGGAGGAGGAGGAGGAGGAGGGTGAGTATTTATGAATGAGAATGCACACTAATGATGGTGATGGCTGTATGCTGTATGATGATGATGATGACGATGGTATGATGATTATGGTGATGGTGATGGTGATGGTGATGATGATGATGATGATGGTGATGATGACGATAGGCCATGGCCCACCACCCCAGGACATAATCCTGACTGCATTCAAGACGATATGGCCCGACGGCGCTCCCAACAACGATGAGGACACAAAGTGCAACATTAAAATGCCCGACGGGCAGGGGGACGAGAAGGCCTATTCTGCCAAGATCGGCAAGTGGATACGGGCCTCTCTGAAGGCGTTGGCGGACGATGACTTCTGGAGAACGTTAGTGATCTCGAATGTCAGCCGCAGGCCCGCGGACCATCTGCAGAGGCGGCTCCCATCAGACGTGGAGCCTACGGACTGCTACCTTCGAAACAGTTTGAAACCTTCCACTTTCCCTTATTCGCCGAGCCCCACTCCATCATCATTCTTTCTTCGGATCTCCTAAGGAGCTAGGCCCAAGCGGGCTCTTTCTGGTTGTGCGCGTTTTGCGCAGTAGTGTACTGGTGTTGGTGTTTGGGGGCCTCCCGCCAATCAGGGCCGACCGAACGTTGTTCAACTTGTTTGCGGTAAAGCATTGGCCATGCTGTCAGAATGGGAGACGTTGCTTTCAGGCAGCAGTGACTCGCAGCAGGCCTTCCACCTAGTACTATCCACGCGTCCAAGTATTAGACAGACTTGGATTGGCAACGCTGCACTTGCGTGCGCCAGCGTTGCGTGTGACTTCTACAGGCGCATTGTCACGCCATGCTTGGACTTTCCACTCAAGATCATGATATTCTTCTTTTCTGACCCGACCGAGCGCTGCATGGAGCGCATGGCATGCGCTCTCGAGCTCCATGCCAAGAAGCCTGAGGAGCTCGACGTATCCACGCTGAAGATCCGCTCGATCTTCAGCTCGGAGATCCACGGGGCCGCCTCAACGGGCAAGCTCACGAAGCGCTTCTGGGACCTTCTGAGGCCACTGGGATGTCGTTTCGAATGTCGACTGCTCTGCTTTTCCCCCTTGTAGTTCCACGACGCCCTCCCCCGCCCACCCCCAGCCCCCAGGACGCTCGGGGGCTTTCGGGCTCCCGCAGCGTCGGCTCCTCAGCCCGCAAGCCCGCGCGGTCGATCGCTGTCGGGTGGCTGCTGGACACTCAAGAGGTGGAAGGCGTCAACGGGATGATCAAATTGTCGCTGAAGCGTGCGCCTGCTATGTCTTGGCATCTACTGAGCGCGCGAATCACGCAGCGCAAGTACTGTTTCCGCTACGCTCCGACACTGGAGGACATAGAGGCCCTGGTTGACACGTGCTGCCGCTTTCACAAGGAGGCGCAATCACTGTCCGCCAAGAAGGCGGGCAGGGTGATCAAGGTCGGGGGAGGAGGGGATGGAGGCGTGGAGGAGGTGAGGCATGGAGGCATGGTGGAGGAGGCCACGGGACGATGGAGGTTCAGGACGAGCATGATCCCGCGCCCGCCCTGCCCTGCAGGCCAAGCGGTACATCACCGACACTGCCATTGGTGAGCGTGGTGCCGCTGAAGTGCATGACGCCGGCGCTGCTGCTGCTCCTGTTCCTCCTCGGCCTGCTGCGCCACTCCGGCGGCCCCGGACCATCGCCCGCACATGCACCGCGGCGCTCCTGGCCAAGGTTCGCGCTGCCATGGAGGAGCGGTGCCGCCGTTCCCGACCCATCTTCTCTTCTCCTCCCCTCGTCTTTCTACTTCTCACTTCTCTTCCCCTGAGACACATGGGCCACCGCCACTTAGAATCCATCGGCGATCGTGGGGGGTCGACACTGGGAGGGGCGGCGCGCCCGAGCGCGTCGCCACCACGGGTTGACGCGACCGCGCTCGGGCGTGCCACCCCTCCTGGGTTCGGCCCTGCCTCGATGGCCCGATTGCTTCTCTGTGTCGGCCCGGCGATGGCCCATGTTCCTCCTCTGATCCCTCCTGGACTCCTCGCCAGAGGTGCGACCTCACCTTGGGCCCTTCGTCTTCACAGGCCATCGAAATCAAGATGACTATCTGCGATGCATCTCGCTTCGAAGCTGACTTCCCCACGTTGCGCAGTCGCTTCAAGTCGGGCGAGATTTGGCTTGTGGCCCACGCTTTCTATTCAGAATTGTGGGCGGTGCAGATGCGGCGAACGTCCAGCGCCTGTGTTTTTAGCCGCCCCATTGCTTGCGCCAAGCTCTTCGACATGCTATTGGACTTGCACTCGGCCTTGCGCGCTGGCGCGCTGAGCGAGGTGAAGGCGACGCGGGCTTTCTTGCATCCTTGCATCCTTGCCCATCGAGCCCCCCCCCCCCCCCCCAGTGGGGAGGAGCCTTGGGAGGAGAGGGGAGGGGTGGCGGAGGGCACGGACAGCTAAGGGCGTGGGCAGAAGTAAGTTGTTGGAGGGCAGTAGGACCGTAGGACCTACTGGCCTTAATACATACTAGCTCGCCCCGTCACGTCACTCCCTGTCCCCTCCACTTCCTCTCAATCCTCCCCAGGCTCCGAATCCAAGTCTTCCTCGCTCCTCCGCCAGCTGCCGCAGGTGAACGCGGCGAAGCTGAGGTGGGCGACTGGGGCGCTGCGCGGCGCGAAGGTCGGCGCTACGCACGGGCTGGTCAGCATGTCCCGGGATTGCTCTTGTCTGGAGATAGCTGCAATGGAGGCATCAAAGAAGAGGAAGTCCGGGAAGCAGGTCGACCGCGCCCCTCCAGTCCTCAAGGCGGCGGAGCAGCTGTTGGCTGGCATGGATGCTGCTGCGGATGCTGGCCCTGCAGGTGACGATGGTTCTGGCGACGGGCATGCGATCGAGAGCGTGGACTTGCATCCTGAGGACTACGAGGCCCGCGCCTTGGAGCAGACGCTGAGCCAAGCAAGCAGGGCTCGGGCTGCCACGATGGCGAAGGATCGCGCTGCCGTCGACCCGAGCAGGAGCGCTGAGGAACACATGTTTCAGGCCCTCGTGGACGTGGCGTTCGGCAACGAGGCTGCAGCGGCTGTAGAAGTAGAACCTTTGATGATGAGGATGGGAATGAGGATGGGGATGATGCTGATGCTGATGATGCTGATGCTGTGAGGATGATGAAAATGGTGGTGGTAGTGGTGATGATGCTGATTATGATTGCGATGAGGATGATGATGATGATGCTGATGCTGATGCTGGTGCTGTTGGTGATGGCAATGTCGTCGATGAGAGGATGTGAGACGATTACTGGCGATGATGATAAGGATTGAACTTATGATGGTGTTGATGCTAATGATGCTCTTGCAGATCATGATGGTGATGCGACGCGTGCTGATGCTGATGATGAGCATGATTGCTTAAGGTGATTATGATGCTGCTGATGATGATGATGATGGTGATGATGATGGTGGCAAGGCTGACGATGATGATGAGGGGGGGATAGGGGAGGAGAGGAGGAACTTACTGACGACGCTGTGAAGCAGGAGGTACGATGTCGAGGAGAGGAGAGAGATGCGGAGCCAGGTGCAAGGGTGTCGGTGTCGATCCCTCCAGCGTCCCTATGGGTCCTATGGGTCACGCTGTTTCCGCCCCCCTCCTCCACCCAGGTTGGCATCGCGATCGACATTCCTGACGACGACGGCGTGGGCGACCCGCTGGATGGCACAGCTGCTGAGCAGATATCCAAGTGGGCGGCGGCTTACGTATGTACTGCTGTTGCTATTGTATTTTGTGGCCACGACCGATGTCTTGACCTGAAGCCTGGTACTCTAGCGCTCATGGAGCATACTCAAGATAATACGGTTGTCACTCGCTACGTACACTGGGACTCTGTTGGGGACCCTGTGACCCTGGAGGGGTCCTGGTGCGGACGGTGGGTGGATATCAGAGGGGGTGCCATTGTGCACAGACATCCTGGGAAGGCTCGGTCAGACGTGCACGACTTGTCTGTCGATATTCGCTCAGGGGGGCTACGATTCAGCGTTCGCAATTGTATATCCAGGATGATCCGGGGCGCTGTGAAAGATGATGCGACCCAGAACGCACCCTCTGAGATCCTTAGAGTGCAGAGCATGATGAACATTACTATCGACAGAGGTTTGCGAGCTAACTAACACCCAACCCAATACCCCCAATGATCCAATGATGAGGAGGTGGAGGAGGAGGATGAACAAGTGCAACACATGCAACACGGCAGCACAACAGAGCATACATGTGAAACAACGGAGCAATAATAGGACCAGGAGAGCCCGCATCCTTCGGCCTCCGATTCCATCTACCACCTTCCCTCTGATCTTCCCTCACCCATCTCCAATCTAACCATCTAACCTTCTAACCTCAATCCCAATCCCTCCCCTCCCTCCACCTTCCACTCCTCCGGCCGCCTCCACTTCCTTTGGGTGGTTCTTTGGTTTGGCATTGGGTTGGGTGTGTTGTGATTGGCGCGGGCGGGTGCCGCATCGCAGGTGATGATGCAGCTGCCCAGCACGGCTCCACGTGCAACGACCAGGCCATGTGCTTCGCATGCCGCAAGTTCTGCGGTCGCAGCGAGGCTACTCCATGGACCGCATGCCCTATGTGCCAGCTGCACTGGCACTCGAGCTGCGAGGTCACGTGCAGCACGGCAGTAGACGAGGTGCTGATGAACTTGGTGGGTGCGATCAGGGTCGCCGACGACAGCATGACGCCCGATGTCGTCGCGGAGTTCGACTTGAGCGCTCTGGTTGAGTATATGTGTCCATGGTGCACCGCGTTTCAGAGCTGGGCCGTATCGCAGAAGGCGCACCCGGCGCCTGCAGATGCACCAGCTGACGTGGCAGGGTAGCCGTTTGCTGCCTCTGCCATTTGCGGGCGGGGACCAGTATGCAATAGCTTGCCCGTATCGGGCTTGATGGAACCCCGCCCGCCCATAGTCAATGATAAGTATGATAAGTGCTGGAACAGTTTTTTTCATGATCAGCTTTGGCGGACGATGGCCGCCACGGGCTGCTTTCCGAGGGACAGAGCTGTCGCCAGGCATCGTACACCCTGCAGCTCGCAGCAAAACAACACACCCAGCACCACTCTGATTACACTGATTCGGCCACCGTTTCAGGGACTGAGCACGTTCACACCATGCCATTACCCCCCATGACCAGGTCGTTTCGACCAGATCGCTGAGGCTCCAAATCTTTGGATTTTGCCAAATTCGCGCGCTGAATTTTAGCTGGTTGGGGGGATCTCCCCAACCCAGCCCCCAGGGTTGGGGTTTTGGGCCCAAAACCCCAACCCTGAGGGCTCGGTTGGGGAGATCCCCCCAACCAGCTAATTTCAAGTCCACGCGGGAGCCTAAAATCATCAGTTTCGCAGGTGTGTGATCTCACCGATTTGGATGGGGTTTGACAGTTAATGTCCAGGATTTGGAGTCACGCCGTATTGTTGTGGGGGTCATTCGTGCCGCTTGTGAGCGTCACTAGCTGTGTCTGTGAGTCCTCATACGCCCCCCCGCCCTGCTGGTTTAGTTAGTCTTGTGTCCTCTCGTGACAGATGACAACGCGTAGTCAGCGCGTCAGGGGATGATCGTCGGCGTTGGTTCCTATGCCCCGCCCTGCGTCCGTCGCCACACATGTTCAAGGTTGTTTGCCATTCTGTCACCTACGTCTGCTCGGGACACGTCCTCATACACTGTGCGAACACATGTTGAGCCGTCTTTCGTCCCCGATGCCTGACCTGTGCACGCCCAGCGGCAAGTACCCTGAGATCATCGTGGGCAGCGTGGAGAGGTCATTCGCATGGTGTGCTGACGCCCTTGCTCGAGCCAGCTCGACGCTTGGCATGGGCCGTGCCCTCAAGTGCATCACGAATCGGGACGCGACGATGAGCAGTTCGTTCTCGGGGGTCGGGACCGACAAGATCGCGTCTGACATCATTTGCGCCACCTTTCGTGGCTACGTTCGGGAGAACAACTTCGACACTGCCACGACGATGACCATCCGGCATGCCTGGGCGCTCGACGTCATCGCAGCGTGCAGGATGGAGATGCTCAAGGACTCGCTGGGTCCAATCTCGCTTTCTCCGCTCCGACCCCCATGACTGCCCCCTCTCCCCTCGTCTCGTCTCGTTCTATGACGTGTAGGCAGGGGTCTGTGTCGTCTCAGGGTACGATAGCACGTGCATAGTTTGAGACCCCTCTCGCGCCCCAGCTCTGAACCAGGCTGGGACTCGCGTCCCCAGCCTTGAACTTCTTGGACCAGGCTGGGACGCGAAAGGGGCCGCACTGTTGGGATTTCGGATTTCGGATTTCAAGCCCTGAACCTTGATTTCTTTCAGCTGCGCTGCCTAGGGCTGCGCACCAGGCGTTTGAGCGTGTCCAGGGCCCGTATGACTATCTTGCCTCGCCGCTATCGTGTCTGGATGTCTGGATCTCTGCTCAGGGCTTTGCGATCGACGAGCAGTGCTGCGTCTTCGGGGACATCCTGACGATGGTTCCCGAGCACGTGAAGCATCGCTGCAGGATCGACCGACGCGTCCAGGAGACTGGGCGAGCAGGTCGGCTCCAGCAGAATGGTGATCTGCATCGGTTTCCCAGTTTCCATTTCTTTGGGTATAGACCCTGCTTGCAGCGAGCTCGTCTTCCGTCCGCGGCTGGTCGCAGCTGAAAAACTGTTCCAGGATTCCAGGTCAGGATGATATGGGTGGTATCCCCATGCGGGCTGACCGAGTCAGCACATTGCTGGGCTCGATCGGCCCTCAACCCCAGCGACCGCAGCGACCCCAGACCCCAGCCAGCAGGAAGCTGCACCCGAAGTTATTCGGTCAGAGTTCACGGGCTGCAACATGAATCGCTGCGCGCATTGCTGGCGCTGCGAGAAGGTTTGCGAGCTCGCAGTGTGCGACATCCACGTGGCTGGCACGCCCTGCACCGACCACTCCCTGCACGGCCTCCAGAGGCGCATGCTCGGACCTCGGGCGAGGCTTTTCTACGCCTGGATCGGCATGAGGCGGACGCTGCGCGAGCCGATCTGGATCCAGGAGAACGTGGAGACCTTCGGCACGTGGGAGCTCGAGCAGGAGCTGGGCGACATCTACGTCATAGTCCGGATGGTCCAGGACGTTGGCGAGTTTGGGTGGGCGATCAATCGCACTCGCCAGTACACCGTCGGGATGTTGAAGGGGTGGATCTCCCCAGTGCTGCGTGCCGCAGGACTGCCAGCGACCGATGAGTTCGTCAAGGTGCAGCTCGACTACGAGAAGACTGTCAGCCAGCTGTTTGCCCGCACGCTGTCCGACCAGCACGCGTGGCAGACGTTTCTCGTCGCAGATATTGACGAGCGCAACGAGGACCTCCTGTGGGCTAGGTCACGCCCCGGCTACCGTTCGCGCTACAACCAGGAGACGAACGACCGTGACCGTCAGACGACGTGGAGCGATCCCCCAGGCAGCCACTTGGCCGCCTTGACGTCGTGCGAGAGGAAGCATTTGGAGAATTACTGGCTGATGAGGCCCATGCAGGTGGTCGACTTGGGACAGAATCCCCAGCTTCGCATCATCTGCTCGGCGAAGGGAAAGTTGCCGACGCTCATTTCTGGCATGGGCCTCATGGCTATTCCTGTTGGTGCCCGCCAGAGTTATTGCATCGGCAACAGCGAGGAGTACAGGGGGGCGGCGCGCTGGATGCACCCGATCGAGCTCTGGCTCGCAAGCGGCTTCCCCGTTACAGACTCGGTGGAGCAGGTCGTGAAGGTGCTTCTCCTGCTCCTGCTCCTTCTCTCATCTCCTCCGAGCCTCTACTCCTCCCGAGCCTCCCCCCCTTCCCCCCCTCCCTTCGGCTCGGCTGCGTTATCCGTTGATGTTAGGCCCTTGGGCACACTGGGGTACTGGGGTCACTGGGGGGCCCATAGGGCTCCAAGCCTCCAATGGGGCAGCCTCCAAGCTCCAAGGCTCCAAGAAGGCCCTCCCTACAATGAGGGCCCCAACCGATAGCTCCAAGACTCTAAGATGGTTCCACTCAGGACCCCAGGGCTGGCAGATGCGATGGGCAATTGGCAATGGGCTCATCCTCCTCCAAAGACCTCCTCCCCCCCCCCTCGCCCCTCCTCCCCCGCTCCACCCCGCCGGCCCACCCCCCTCCCTCCTACTCTCTCAGACCAGTTAGCTTAGCCCAGGTGTCGCGCGTGTTCAGCCGGAGCCGGTCCGCGGACGCGCCGTCCGCGCGGACCAGGGCCAGCCAGCGCAAGCAGATCGGCAATGCAATGCACGTCTGCCAGATAGGCACTGTCATCGAGACCCTGCTTCTGAAATTCCCCATGCTCGGCAGGATATTGTGACGAACGAACAACACGCACCCATGCCGCATATGCCCATAGGGCCCATAGGGCCTATAGGGCCTAAGGGGGGGGGGGGGGATGAGCCCCCCGTTCAAATTTCAAATACCCGACCCGACAACACAGACAACACATGCCCAACCGCCCTCCGCCCCCTCTGGGCATCGGCCCAGGGCCGCACCCCAGGAGGTGGGAGGAGGAGGGAGGAGGAGGAGGAGGAGGAGGAGGAGGAGGAGGAGGAGGAGGAGGAGAGAGTCGGTCACTCGGTCACAGGGTCAGAATCAGAGTTGGAGGCGCAACGGAAGAGTCGGAGGCGTCGGAGGAGAGATAGTGGGTCGTGAGCGCCGTGCGCCCTCCTCCCTCCTGCCGCCCGCCCCCTGCCTCCTCCTCGCTCGCTCAGTCTTCCCTCCCTCGCCCCTCTCTCGCTCTCTCGCTCTCGTCACCCAGTCACCCAGGTCCCAGGGTCCCATTGGTCTCTCCTCTCAGCCTCTCCGCAGTCGCTGCATATGCCTGTCACGTCCCTGCTTGCTCTGCTTGCTTGCCGCGCCCGTGGAGGAACGCGCCCGAGACGGTGCCGCCGTCCGCGCAGCTCACGCCGTTCCAGAGCGAGCTGATGCACGCGCATGGCGGCGGTCGCGGTCGCCCTGGCCAGGGCCCTGGCCCTGCGAAGCGCCTGCGTCGCAAGGGCCCAGGTGACTAGGTGACTAGGCTAGGCTAGAGACTGTTTCCAAGGCGGGGAGTATCCATAACCGCCGCCTGCCGCCTGGGTGATCGATCTGCGGGACCTCGACAGGCGGTGGATATGGATATAGGTGGGGACCCCAGTGGCCAACTATATCCATGTCCACCGCCCGCTGGGGTCCGAAGACGTCCGTCAGGCGGATGGCATGGATGCAAGCCCCCGCCTCGCTGCTTTTCGAAGCTTGCGAGATCTGACCCAGACTCCGAGCCAAAGCCCCCGGCCCCCCTGGCAGACGGGCCTCACAGGCCCTTGAACTACGAACAGATAATGATCATGCAGACTGTGACTTCCAGGACTCCAGGAATCCTCAGGAATCCATTGAATCCAGGAATGGGGTGGAGTGGATGAATGACGATTGATGATTAGGGCTCCAGGCCAGGACCAAAGTAAGTATATGACGCATGTGAGAACAATAGATTGCCGTGAGACGCTGAGATCCTACGGGGGGGCCAGGTGGGGTGCTGTGGCGCTGCGTGGCCAAGGCCCAGGGCGGGTCATTGGTTTTGTTGGTTTGTTGGATGATCTCTAGCATTTAGTAGGAACGAATCGGTGACGTCGGTCACTCGGTCGCACGCTTGCCTTAAGCAAGTGAATTTGTGTAAGCAGCTTCGGGATGCGACGACTATGTGGTTTCTGTTGCACATCCCGACGCCACTGGCGGCTGGTTTTTTCCCAGGGCTGCTGCGGGCTGCGAGCGAGACTCGGCAGTGTTGAAGCAATCAGTGAAGCGAGTGGAACCGACGCTCCACTCTTGTCCTCCGCTCCGCTCCTGCCGCCGCCGCGCCAACCTTCCAACCCGCCCAACCGTTCCCGCTCCCTCCCCACCCCGCGCCTAGCCTGACGAACGAACAACACACACCCACCCATACCCATAAGAGCGGTCGTTGGGAGGAGGACTCGCGGGTTGTCGGACCCAGGGGAACGCCCCCTTTCGAGCGGGGACCCCCATCCGACAACACGTACCCATAGCCCTCCGACCCCCCGACCCCCCTATGGGCATGCGTGTGTTGTTCGTTCGTCATAGCCGAAACAATCACTAAGTGAAGCGAGCAGCACAATGACCCCCCCCCCCCCCCCCACACTCATCCGAGCGATGAGCCAATCCGAAACAGTCAATAAGTCTGGCCCTCCCCTCCTGTCCTCTGGCTGCCTGTGTCTGCCCCCCTCGGACCCCCCTCGCACCGCCAGTCTTTGCCCCCCCTCGGCCATATGCAGAGGGAGGACGAAGGACATCTCAGCTGTTGGGGCCGCCCGTCACCGCTCCGCCTCAAGCCTTTAGGAGCCCACGGCGGAATTTACCCACGCCCGACGGCGCCCTTGACCCGACCCCTGGCGCGATGGGCACTTCTGGAGATCAGTCTTCTACTGCAGGAGGAGGATGCGTGGATCGGGGGTCCGTCTCCAGTGGACACCGCCTCCGGAAACTGTCTCTCCCCAACTGCGCGCCAGGTCGGTTAATGTGCGTCACCCGTCACGCGTGTCGTGTTTCCTCCAAGTGCCCAATAGCTGGGTGCTGGATGCCCTGGCCGACCTGGCGCCGGCTGGGGGGGGGAGTTTCCGAATGCCGCCCGACGGCACCATGGCCCCAACCCCGCCTAGCGAGGACCCCGAAGCAAAGCTGCCAAGATTAAGGATACGGGGATATGGTCGCACGACTTCGGGAGCGTGGAGGAACGCTGGCCGAACGCGACAGGCCGTGTACTTCAGGACCACGTCCGCGGCAATTACGTCGACAAGGAGCGCTCGCCTGCTCAAGCCTACCCACCTAACCTGATCCACACTCCCCATCCGACCATTCGATTCGGTTCGATCTCGATGGATTCTGATTCCGATTCGAATTCGACGTCTGATTCCGATGTTGGATATGATGTCTCAATGGAGGCCTACTAGCCAGCCAGCCGATGTCTACCGATTCAGGTTCCGCCCATCCGGGCCGATCCGATTAATTTCGATCGCCGATTCGCCGATTCGGCCGATTCGGCTTACTTATCGATTCGATTATGGGCTCTCCTGCTGTCGCCAGTAGAGGAGAACGTCAAGGTCTCCTTCTACGGGAAGAACGGCGAGAGGCTGATTGTTCGCCGCCCGTTGAACAGGGACGAGCAAGCGGACACAGTGGATCGTTACATGAGGATTGTGTCTCAATATGGATACGTCAAAGGCCCCTGGGCCCCAGGTGCAAAAGAAACACTGATCACGCTGACGCTGACGCAAACGTGGCTAGAGAGCTCCGAGGAGTCTGAGGAGGCAAGATGAAGCCCCCCCCCTCGCTCATTGGAGGGGGGACAATGAGCGTCGTTGACTGGCGCTCAACTTCAGCCTGCATCCTCGACTCGACTACTCGGTCTCGAGGTCTCAAACCGAACAGCTCCCGTGCCATATATGATACACTATCTTTATATACTACAACTTAATATAATGTATTCCATAAGGTGAAATATATTATGATAGACTATATTCTATACTATAGCATATATATATATATATATATATATATATATATATATTGATCTAGCAGAATATAACTACGCGACGCAGCGGTGCACAGTATACTACAATACTACAATATAACACATTGAATTACGATAAACTGCGTCATACGTGTATAAAACAGATCACGCTACACATAACATGCTCAATGTATGCACGCGTACGTATGTACATCTGCGTACACGTATACGCGTATACGCATATGTATAACTAGATGTGCGTGTGTAGAAGTATCGAAACATACGGGGTCCCAGGGTCCCAGGGTCACAGGTCCCAGGGTCCCAGGGTCCCAGCCTGGTAACCCAGGGTCCCAGGGTCCCAGAGGGGCTGCCAGAGGGGGGCAGAGTCGCTCCGCTCTCCTCTCCTCCGCCACCCCGTAGGTGCGCGTGCCGAGATCGTGGCCGTTCCCACTGGGCGCGGTGAAGAGCGCTTGGTTGTTGCCGGGGGGCACATCGTTGAGGGGATCTACTTGGCTGCCGAGGATCCCCTCTTCCTCTGCCAATCCCAATCTCACAACCCGACCGCCCGTCCCGTCCTCCTCCTTACCAGGAGGAGGAGGGGGAGGACTATGAGGAGGAGAGGAGGAGAAGGAGGAGGAGGAGGAGCAGAAGAGGAGGATGGGGGTGTGGGAGACGGAGATGGAAACTTGAACGTGCCTCGGATCCCCGAGGACAAGGACAATCGCAACAACCCGCAGGTGCAGGCGACCATTGCGGACGGACTGGTGATCACAGAACTGTTCCAGAGGACGCCGCCAGACGCTGCTTCCTATTTCGTCGAGATCGGCAATTTTGGGAACGACATCTCTTCGAAGACCACGTTCCTGGAGGGCTTCGGTAAAGTACAGACGGCTACTGCAGGCTTCCTCCAGTGGCGAGCTGATCAGCGGAAGGGGAAGGAGAGCGACACCTTTCCCGATGATGGGGATGCTGGAGATGGCGATGACGTGGAGTGCGGCGGCGACGAGGACGACGAGATTAATGGCCAGGGCGATGAGAATGCGGACCCGAACGACGACGACGGCGGCCCAAAGAGGAATCAGAAGTCACAGAGAGGATACGAGCGAGACTACAGGAAGTACATTGGACAGAAGTACAAGCGGTTCTTCAACTCATTCGAGGACTTTAGGTCCGCCCGGTCGTTCATGAACAAGATCAATCCTAAGAACCCGAAGATCAGGAATTTCATGGAGTTATCCCAGGAACAGCCGCCGTGGGATACCTTTAAGAGCTGGATGAACCAACACTGCGTGTTCTCGGACAAGGATTTGAACAATTCAGTATGTTTTTTCCTGTTCGATAAGATTCTCTCAGCGCTGATCAAGCACGACAGGGTCGAGTATCTGCTCGAGGTCGCAAAACTTGCAGTTCCTTCGAACGACGGCGCGCCTTGGGTGCTGAAGGAAAAGGCCGACATTGCCAAGCTTCGCCTGCTTGTCCAAGAGATGGAGACATCGAAGCTCATCAATGCCAGCGCAGCCCCCAAGCCGAAAGTCAGCAAACCCAAAGCGAAGCCCCAGGCAAAAGGCAAGCCGGCGGGCAGGGGCCGTCCAAGTAAGCCTGGGCAGCGGGTGCAGCAGCAGGTCAGCGACGTTGCCGACGATGTTGGTGAGAAGTTCGAGAAGATGACCGCTGGGGGAAAAACTACCTTCATCGACGACGTCCTCAATGCGGTCATGTTCACAACTGAGAACGTCCCTGCTGAGAAGCATGTCCCGAAGTTCAACTCCCGCATCGTCGCTTGGTGCTCTGAGTTCGGATGTGAAGGCAGCGTGATGCTCCCTGACCTGGACGTGTTCAAGGACGAGAGGCTGATGAACATTATCTTGGACCCGAAGCTGCTCAACTACGGCGGATCCACCGATTCACCACCATCGTCTTCGCCAGTAGACACCCCACCCGCAACTGACATCATGGGCGAGTTCGACAATGCTGCTCTCATGAAATCAATTGTTGACTACGTCGGCAAGTCCAGATGGAAGCAATACGACAACTGGCGCAAACTCCGTCCAGCCATCAAGAGAAGCATCAACACGTTCTACGCTTGCGCTGGGCGGACCGACGACGATGATCTAGCAGATGATGCCGACGCCGCCGCAGCGCCAGAAGAACCAGTCGACAAGAAGGGCGACGCCAAACTTGCCAAGCAGTTGCAGGAACAGGGCATGGAGTGGAAGTCGCTGAAGAACGTTCTCAAGATTATGGGAGCAAAGCCTGGATTGGTCTCATCCATGCCTGCCATGCTGTCGAACAATGCTGTGCCCCCGAAAGCAGATATGACTGCCAGCCGCATCATCCAGTTGGCGAAGCGCATGCACAAGGCGTATAGCGTGGAGTCGTCTGCATTATTCAGGTGCCTTGCAGACAGCAGCAACAACAACCTCAAGAAGGCGTGCGGGGCAGATAACATGGACACGGCAATCATCAACCTCGTAGAGATCATCGGCAACATCATCTTCGAGACGATCGACGCTGACGCGATCACCTTGCTGCGAGACTTCTACCATGGGACTGGCGGTGCCGACAAGGACAAGGTGTCGTTGCTTGTGACGTTGTGCCCAAAGTTCAAAGACATGATCACGCTATGGAGATCGCGCCCTGGGATTGATAATTGGATGCAGGTTCGCGCGGTGCACTTCACTGGGCTGCTCCAGGACTGCGTCGCAGCTATCTCCGACGCCGCTGACCTCAGCACGTTGCCCGAGGACCGCCATGCCAGTAAAACCGAGGGGGAGAGGAGGAGGCGGATGAGGAGGATGAGAGGACGAGTCAAGGATGAGGAGGATGGTTGGATGGTTCGGCGGTGGGGATGACGGAGCGAGGAGGAGGAGGAGAAGAGGAGTCGGAGGAGAGACGGGGTATTGGAGTATTGGAGTGGAGCGGCGGGAGGACGGCGACACGGCGACACAGGATTCGTCCTACGATCCTATGTTGCGATGTTGTCCCCCTGCCGCTCCACTCCACTATTCCACGCCCGCTCTCTCATCGTGCCATCATCCCGGCACCGCCCCACCCCCAAACAACAACACACACCTTCTCCTTCTTTGTCTGGAGTCCGGGGTCGTCCTGAGGGCGACGGAGGACGACGGAGAAGGAGAAGCTGAGCTGATGTTTGGTTTGACGTGGCGTCGCGTCGTCCAGTCTCCAGTCAGGCTTCTATCATGCTGAAGCCGACCGTCCTGGAGGCGATCAGCAAGGCCGCTGCGTTTTTCGAGTCGACGCTTGCTAAAGCAGGCAGCTTGGACATCGGTGCATCCGACAAGGTGGAGTGGATTGCTCGCTGGACCTCACTGATCAAGCACGCTCAGTCTTTGCAGCCATTCAGGGCCAAGTCCGAGATTGAGTGGCAGCAGGTCGAACGAGGGGTCGTGAGCCGACTCAAGGGCATGACTGTCCCAGACTTGAAGGAGTTGCTGGATGGCACCTCCGCCGCTGAGGATCTGAAGTCGGCCAAGAAGGAGGACGTCGTGCGCCACTTGGTGAATGCCGACATGGCTGCAAAGAAGCGCGAGGATGAGGACGCCCAGGTGGCGTGGGACGAGCGTGTGGATCAGGTGCACAAGCTGGTGCTGGAGGACGGCGGTGGCAACTCCGACTCCATCACCACCACTACGACTGAGGTCGAGACGACGGCGACGATCTCCTTGGGCAAACTTCGCTCGGTCACCTACGTTCTATGCCGATTCGGTCATGTGGCAGGCGCTTGCAGCATGCGCCCGCGTGGAAGTCTGGTTGATGCAAGCACTGGTGCAGTTCTCGTCGATGCGTCACCTCTGTGGTAAGCTTGAGGCAGCTGGTACAAAGTTCAAGAAGCAAGGCGTGTACGTTCGCCCCGTCCACTTCGACTCGCACGAGCGCCTCCGGGATCCCACGGCCAAGGCTCAGAAGGAGAAGCTCGAGAGCGAGAAGGACGCCGCGGCCGGGGCCGGAGCTGGGGGAGGAGTCGGAGAGGCGTCGACAGCCCCGACGCCAACGCCGCCTACGCCACCGCCACCGTCAGCTCCGACGTCCGCTGAGTCGCCCGCCGCTAGTGGATTCCGTCTCCCTTTCTTCGGGAAAGTTGTCCCGTGCGTCGGCCCACCACCTCTGGCGCGGAAGCGATTCTATCAGCGTGGTACTGTTGGCGCCGTGCCAATCTACGTGGTGCCCGACCAGGCGCACATGGACTTCAACAGTGACTCATGTGTGCATGCATGGGCTGTTCGCGTGTCCACATTCTGCGCCGCCGACGGCTCCGGGGACGACGTAGAGACGGTGGAGATGTGGTCCGACAAGATGGTGTTCGAGGAATAGGTCGATCGAGTCGATCGACTATCGACAATGGATCCCCTATTGTGCCGTAGACGCCTCAGGACCTCAGGACTCACGCACAGCTCCTAATGCGTGGGCTCCAAAAGCCTGAGCCCGCGGAGGAGTGCGCAAGTCCTGAGGAGTCTCGAGGGTGATAGGGTGATCTAGTATGGAAGATATCGAGGAGGAAGGGAGGCTAGGAGAAGGAGAAGGATGAGGAGGAGGCGGAGGTAACCCCTCCTCCCTCCTCCGACTCTCCGACTCCTCGAGGCCGAGGCCTACTCCTTCTCCTCCTCCTCCTTCTCCTCCTCCTCCTCCTCCTCCTCCTCTCTCCTTCTCCTCCTTCTCCCCCTTTGTCTCCTCCTCCTCCTCTCCTCTCTTCCTCTCTCTCCTCCCCACTCCCCTCGGACTCCCCGCGGAGGATGAGGTGTGGGGCCAGTTGTAGGCCCTAGGCTGCTTGGCTGCTTCTCGAGATCTCGGGAAGCCCCCCGACCCCATTACCTTCCCCGCCCCGCCCAGGGGGGGGGGGTGGATGGGGCGAGAGAGGGCCCTCAGAGAGGGCTGACCCGCGAGGATGATCAGAACCACTTCCCCAAGTTTGAGGCGGAGCGGCGCTGGCTGGCGCCTCGGATGCCAGACTCCACCGTCCTCACCGAGGCAGTCAAGGCGGCCATCGTGGGCCACTACGTCAATGACTGCCCCATCGAGGTGAAGCGCCGCATGTTCCCCGAGCTGGCCTCCAACGCGGCCAGGATGAGGGCCGCGACGGAGGACAGGAAGAGGCAGCGCCAGGAGGACCATCATTCGAACATCATTCAAAATTAGGGGTAGGACGTCTGAGGAGGAGATGAGGAGATGAGAAGGATGAGATGAGGAGAAGGATGATGAAGAACACCCGAGGAGGACTCCTAGGGGCCCAGGGGCCAACCGACTGTCTCCATCCAATCCCTCGGCCGTCGGCGGCCTTCGGGACTTCGGACTCCTCCTCCCCTCCCCTCCCATCCCCTTCATCCCTGGCATCTTGGATTCCTGATCCGGTGAAATCTTGTGATCTCCGTGATCTCCCCCATCCCCCCCTCCACTCCCAGCGCTCCCGCTTCCCTCCCGGAGGACTCGGTCGCGGTGGCCTTCCTGGGCGAGGTCGTGGGGGCGTCGAAGCGGGCGCGGAGCGCGGCGAAGCACATCCTCGAGTAGGTGGTGACTGCGCGTGCTACGCCGGGGGGGGCTTCAGTGGTTCAAAGATGGGGCCCAGATGGATGGGGGCCCGAAGGGCTCTTATAAGCGAACAGGGCGGGTTCGCTGGGCCCCAGGCTGACTCTCCCCCGCCCCCCTGATGTTGTAGGTAGACCTGACCCCCAGGCCCCATCTTTGAGCTGCGCCGCACAGGGCCCAGTGACCGAGGGCGGTCTCTGCCCCGAGGTCGCCGCCAGTCCGGCGGCGGCGGTGTCGGCGCGGCGGCCCGCGCCAGTCGCCAACAGCCGCCCCCCTGGGGCCAGGCCATCTAGGTAGCAGGCCCGTCAGGGCCCAATGATCTTTTCGGTTTCACTGGACAGGGCAGGGTAGACCACGGAATGTATTTATCAAACTCCAGGCTGTGGCGATTGGTTGCGGCTCGAGCTGGCAATTATTTTTTGTAGTAGGTCCGTCCCATGGGGATACCCGCGCAGCCAAGATGCTGACATGAGGACTTGTTGAGTCGAGTGGTCTAGGCCGCCGTGGTGTGTGAAAACAACCATTCGTCCATTCGTTCTTTAGCATGCGTTCGGATACCTGTAGTTTTACTAGAAACGGAACCATCGAACCAGACCAGACACTACAGTCCAACCGCATAGTAAGGATGGCTATGCAACCTTCTCAAAGGCACCCTTGCATCTTTGCCCGTGTGAGCCTCCAAGGCCCTTGCATCCTTGTCGCGCATCCTTATGATACGGGTTGGCTGTATGTAAGGTACGCGTGGACCCGTTCATGTAAAACAACGTGTGCCGATCCTCAGGTAGGACCTATCATGAAATGAATATAGTCTCACGGACCGACCCCAGCTTGGGTTGCTGCTGGGTTCGGGTCCCGCCCTGCCTCCTTTCTCACCCTCGACCTCATGCCCTCAACGCCCGTTGCCGTCGGGTTACCTCCGCCGTTGCTGCTGCCCCTCTGCGGCCTGGGGCCCTGGGGCTTACCTTGCCCCCTCCCCGGCCCCTCCCCTCCCCCCCTCCCCCCTCGCCCCTGCTTGTGCGCGGCGCCTCGAGCGCGAGCGCGTGCCGCGTGCGGCGGCGGTTCGCGGCGCCCTGTCTTGGGGAAAGGACGGACGGTGCCGCGCACGGGTTGGGTTCGAGCACGACCGAGCCCGCCCGCCGCGTTGAAATGGCGAGTCGTCGCTGTGGTCGGAGTCGGGTCGTCGGAGTCATCATCGTCGCGTGTCGTTTCGCTGGTTCGTCCTCGGAATCGGACTCGGTGTCGTCGGAACCATTGTCGGACAACCGACGACGGCGACACAGACGCCGCCGACTCCGAGTCCGACGAGACGGACTGAGACGACGAGACGACAACGACGACGAAGACGACGACGGCCACGACTCCGACGTCGCTGCTCCTCTCTCTCGAGGGGTCGGGGGGATATTCATGTCCGCCGTCTGGGGGGCCGACGTCCTGAGGTCTGTCGTTCTGGAACCATATGCTTGGCCCCGAGGAGACCGACCATGCCCATGTCCACCGCCTGCCGAGGTACCCGAATGTCGGTTCCCCAAGCGGCGCTTATGGATATTTCCCCGTCTCGGAATAGTGGAACCGTTCCCCCACTTGGAAGGATTCGCAATGAAAATGCACGCAATATATTCCGTTGGCCACAAAAAACAATGAATGTCCTTCTTCGCCTCCTCTTTGCGCCATCCTCTCTCCCCTCCCCCCTTTGATAGTCAATTAAACATGGTCATCGCGAGCTCGGTAAACAAGGCATCTGACCACTTGGCCGTGCGCCGCGCCAGTGCCCCATCTCAGATACACCAACCAGACCAGATGCCGCGCAAACGTGATATTGACAAGTGAGGTTGATTAACGCTGGGCTTTTTTATGTAGAATATGTTTTTTGGTAAGTTTTTCGGGGCCCTCTTAGCAGACAAGTGGGTTTGGGTCGACGTCGGAGCCGTTGTGCCTTTAAACTTACCCTGTCGGGAGATAGATCACGCCGCGAACATGGCTATTTTCAGCCCTCCCAGAAGGAGTGTTCGCGATCCCAGATCATGTATTTATCATGTTTTGTGGCAGTGATTTTTTAGCTGACATTCAATTTAGGTCCCTGCGGACCGCCCTAAAACAAGTGACGTTGCTATTTTTCAGGCCCGCGGTTCTCTCTGAAAAACACTCGGATTTGCAAATAGGGGGGACGTTTGCAAGTTAAAAAAGTCAAACATGATCAGAAAGAATGAGCCTGTTTTCGACGTTCCCACTCAACGAGGAGGATCCCGAGATGGAGAACTTCGACCAGTCGCCTTTCCACCACAATGAAACAGGACCAGCTGGCGTGAGGACCCTCGCAGTAGCGAGGGTCGAAGTGCCACTGGTGGAGTGCCACGGCGCGGTGCGGGAGCGGTGGGCGGCCAATTTCATGACAACGAGCGACAAGGATCGACTGCGGAGAGAAGGCCCCCCACCGATGGAGTGCATGTTCAAGGCGGAGTGTGGAGGAGAGAAGTTGAGGCCGCGCCTGCTCGAACACCTTCGGCGCCGAGGGTTCGGCAGATGGGTGTCGGCGACCACCGGCACCAAGGGGTCTTACCGGACACCGTGCGTGCTCGCGCACCTGGACCGCCACCTCCCTCATCTGCCAGAGCCTCCGCAGCAGCGGGAGTGGAGAATTATGATGGCGGATGATCATGGCCCTCACTTGTCCCCGCTTGTGAGTAAGCTATGTTGGTCTCGAGGGTACGTGTTCATCCCGCACGGGGGCGGCGTAACCCCAATCCTCCAAACTGCGGACACACATCTGAATCAACACGCCAAGCGCGAGTACATGAAGAGAGAAGGAGCTGCGCTGCTGAGAGCCATCAGGATGGGCCAGTGCGTCCCACAGCTGGACAAGTTAGAATGCATTGACTTGATGGTGGAAGTGATGTCCCAAATGGGTCTTCACTTGGCTGCGGCAGAGGGGCATTGGGAAACTGGTTTCAAGGCAAATCTGCGGGATGCGGACTTGGACGCGCGCATATGCAAGGAGGCAGGCCATTTCTGGAGAAAGTTGAGGATGCGTGAGAAGGTCGCCGCCGCAGTAGCGGAGGTCGAAGAAGAGGTGCAGGCGGGGCGCTCGAGATGGACCTACCAAGACATCATGCGATTGGCCCTCCCGCACCCTCGACGCGGCCACTGCGACGACGTGTTCGCAAACCTTGGAGACGACACGGCTCTGGACGAGGGCGACAAGATATGGCATGGCATGGAGGGGGCGGAAGACGCAGCCGAGGGTCTCCGCAGCAGCGGGGGCACTGAGGGTGGCAATTCCGTCGACGCCCTCGAAGGAGATGAAGATGATGGGAGCGAGGACGACGACGGGTGGAGCGCCGCTGGCGAGTTTGACTACGAATGGGCCAATCAAAGTCTCAACGCAGCAGCGGCGGGGGAGAGCGCGCTGGAGGCACCGCCTGGCCTGTCGACGTCTCGTATGGAAACCGCGGAGCAGACGTCTGACTTGATGAGAACGTATTCGTCGATCGCTGAGGAGTTGCGCAGCTGGGGCGACATCGCGGGGGCCACGTTCATGGAGACGCAATTACGGAAAGAACGGAGGCGAGTGCGTGAAGTGTCGAAGGGAGATCCCGGGGTTCAGCGGGCCCTCGCAGCATGCGAGGACGCCCGCGAGGCGACGCTCAGACACGAGAAACGACAGCGGGATGTCGAGGCGCGGCGCAGAGAAGAGCTAACCCGCCTGGGGGGCGACGTAAAGAAAGCGCGCAAGCTGCTGAGGACACAGCAAGCCAAACTCTTAGACGCAGAGGCAGCCATAGATACCAAACACAGGATGAAGCATGTCGGGCTATCCGAGCTGGGCGCGGGCCTTCGCAGCTGCGGAGGCGCGGCGGGTCGAACGTCGAGGTGCGACGCGCTGAATCGCCTGGCGATTTTGGGTTCTGGGCTTTCTGCAGCTCAGCGGTCAGATTTTGAGTGGTTTCGGCGGGAATGGGACGCCGCTGGCATGGAGGACTTCGGTGGAAAGTGGCCGGGGACGTTTGCCACGCGGTTGCAGAACGTCATAGACGAGTACTTGGGAGGCAACCCGAGAGCTTTCAGCTTTCAGCATGTTTATGCACAGTGAGACGCGACGCCGTCTGTCTGGCCCCCTGGCGCTTGCGCCCCCTGCAGCTGGGGGCCTCTGAGAGGCGCGGCCCGCCGCAGCAGCGGCGAGGCGCGGGGTGTGAGTTCGGGCAGCAGCCACTGCTCTTCCACCTGGCTGCGACTGAGGTGCCGCGTGCGCGCGCGGACGTAGCGCAGGCCCTATGCAGAAGAAACAGGGAGGAGGGAGGACGGGGGAGGAGGTGAGAGGAGGGGGAGAGCAGGCAGGGGGAGAAAACCACGCGGGTGTCGATCACTCCGCCCCTCCTCCTGCTCTCCCCCCTCCTTCTCCCTGATCACCCTCCTGGTCATTATCTCATTCCTCCCTCTTTTGCGTCCGTCTCTCTCTCCCTCTCTCTGTCTCTCTCTCTCTCTCTCTCTCTCTCTCTCTCTATCTCTCTCTTTCTCTTTCTCGTTATCGTCGTCCGTCTCTCTCTCTCTCTCTCTCTCTCTCTCTCTCCCTCTCTCTCTCTAGTCTCGGCTCGAGAGTGCCCAGCACTCAGACCGCAGCCGCGACGCGAAGCGCCCCGCCTCGGAGCCAGACTCCCAGGCCTCGCGAGACCGGAGGGGTCCCAGCAGGACCCTACTGATTCGCGTCACCTCTCCCCACCAGAGCGCCCGCAGCAATGGCCCCCAGTAAGCCGGAGCGCCGTCGCTCTTCCAAGCAGCCCCCGAGCTCACGTCCTGCTGCTGAAGGGTCTCTCCTCCGACGCAAGCAGGACTGCATCGCAGCTTTCAAGCAAGCGGGGTCTGACCGCCCCACGGCCGCATACAACGGGCTTGCCGAGCTGAACGCGGATGAGCTCCAGGCCACGTACGACATGCACAAGACCAACACGAAGAAGCTCGGCAGTGCCTTGATCCGCATGTGCGCCGCCAACCAGATCAGCTACACGCTGGATCACCACCAGCGCAGCAAGCCTAAGCGCATTGGCGGTGACACACCACACCCACCAGCTGGGTCCGCACGTCTTCAGGCTGCGGACACCCAATTCATCGCCTTGGACCCGGCCTTTTGGAAGGCCCCAGTCCTCGCCGAACCCACATCACCTGACGACGGCAAGACGTACAAGCCCAGTATCAGCCTCCACGACTACGAGAGCGGTGAACGGCTGCTGCAACACCACCTCGAGCAGGGTAAGCGTACCACGGGTCAGCTTGCGATTGCTGTCATGGGCCCAAAAAACGACAACTACGTCGGTACCGAGCTCGCCGTCCCCGTGCTGAAGCGTCACCCCAAGGCGCCCAAAGTGGTCCACACGCACGTCCCCGTGACCGTGTACCAGCTGGGCACCAAGGAAGTCGCCTGCACGGAAAAAGTAGCCGTCGCCACCATCGACCCTGCCGACCACGTATGCTGGATTCGGGCGACCATACATGAAACCGAGGCCATCGCCGCAGTCCCCTCCATGCATCAGGCCTTCGAGGACCAGTTCTCGGGAGGTGCCCCCGTGAACGGTGGTCCACGCGCCAAGGGTCCTTTCCGAGGGGACTCCGCTCCACAGGACAAGGCGCGCCAAAACCAAAAGCACAGGGAGTCCAAGAAAGACGCTCGCCGCCAGGAGCTCGATAGTCAGCTCCAGGACACCTTCAAGGCCCTCTTCCACGGCAACTTTAAAGCCGTCACCATCCTCGAACCCTGCAAAAGCCTAGGCAGGTTTGGATCGGGCGTCGGAAAGAGGTCCCTGGCTGCCACCTTCGGCGTCAGTCTTCAAGCGGTCGACAAGGTCTTGGCGGGTTCAGGGCAACTCGGCGCCACCTACGACCTCAGCAACGTAGGTGCAGACGAGCCCACTGCAGACAAGTACCAGACCGTGTGGTTCCCTGAGGACCAGCCCATCACGATGGCAGATGCGTTCCAGAAGTCGGTGGATTTCAAGGCCCTGGGAGTCGTCAGGCACGGCAAGTCAGGCTTATTGGGGATCCGTGTTTCACGAGGGTCAGACGCCGCCAAGGCTGCTGCCGTCAGCATCCGCGGCTGCGAAGCCACCCTCGCCAAGACGCGCTACCGCATCACTGGCATTGCGGCACGCCACGCCACGCTGACCCAGCTCGCCAAGACTCTCACGGGCCCGTCCGTTAAATGGGACTGTGAGGTCTACCACACCGCCTGGGACCCAGCCACTTCGGCTCAGTTTGCCTTAGTGCGCGCCCATCGTCCCCCACTCACATATACGGTACAGGTCGCAGGGTGCCCCATCCCGTGGAGCATCACCGAGGCCCCGCTGGCTGAGGTGGTGCCGAAGAGGGACAACGTTACCATCGTCACGCCTACCACCATCACAGAGCCTGTGACGCCGCCAGCCCGTGGTGGCGGCTTCAGCCCCGCCACTGGCACACTCCTCACCAAAGCGGCCCAGAGCCCTTACCTCCACGACCTCATGACTGCCACGCCCAAAGGCAAGGGCGTCGCACCGCTCCTGATCCCCAAGGAGGAGCCTTTAGCCAAGCGCCACCGATCCTCCAGTGGGAAACGCGACGCCACGCCGCACGCAAGATCACACGGCGCCCCAGGCCGCAGCTCCTCTGCACCCCCGCACGGCACGGACGGAGCTGCCGAGCAGACGGCCGTCCAAGGATCAGGTGGTCATGACCCGCAGCTTGGCACGGTGGCGGCTGAAGGTGGGGGCCACACCGAAGGGGACGCTGCCACAGCCGCCGAAGTACCAGGCGACGCTGACGACGTCGAGATCCTCTCATCAGGTGATGAATACAGCGTGGCTTCCCACGAACTCAACACCTTCGGCGAACGCTTCGCATCGGCCCCTAAACTGCCAGATGCCGCCACGACCCGCATCCAACACATGGAACAACAGCACGAGCTGCTTGCCAACACGGTGGATAACATGCAGGTTCAGCTTGCGGGCGTTCTCTCCTCCCAGGCCACACTCACGGAGCACGTCTCAGGTTTGGAACGGGGGCTTGCCACCGTCGTCACCCAGCAACAGACGGCAACCGCCGAAGCCGCTGCACTGCGTGGCGACATCCAGGCCCTCCTCGGGCACCTCACGGGGGGCACCATCCACCTGCCACAGGTGGCCACTCTCGAAACTAAGAAGGAGGAAGCTGCATCAGTTGCCGATCCCGTGGTTGTCTGCGGGTGGATCGACCAGCCAGGCCAGGTCACCCCAGGGGCGGGGCCCCCAGGGGCTGACAAAGGCAACGACAAGGGTCGGGTCACCCAGGAACCCTATTGAAGGTGCCTCAGAGAGCCTTGCCTCAGCCCTCCGAGGAAGCGCCTTCAGAGGCATCTCTTCCCTCTTCGCGTCGTATCTCTTTCTTGTCATATCATGTCAGTTTTGGCAGCAGCACGCGCAAGCTATCTGGTGTAGGGACACCCGTCATCTTGCAGGGGGCGTGATTGTTGCAATGTACATGAGCATGCAGGGGTATCTGAGGATGCGTGCTGACATGCAGCTTTTGGCTCATCGCTCGCGCCGCCCGCCAGGCCTCGCCATCATGTGGCGCCTTGCCTGCAGCCTGGCCCTCCCCTCGCTCGCTGGAGCACACCCGTCTTCAGGCGGTGCGCCCCAGCATGGAGGTGAGGTTTTCCTGCGACATGCTGAACGTGGGACTCTTTTCTACCTTTACGATGACAGCATCTACAAGTACGATCACTGCACCATTTTGGACCCGATCGTGAACAGCACCGCCGCCGCGGGTCCGTGCGGCAACGGATCGCTGGGCGCCATCGTGAGCGCATGCACGCCCTTGTCAACTACGACACATGCATCGAAATCCACCCCCAGCGTGGCCTCGACCGTGGTGCAGCAGATCCTTGACGGGGACGTTGATACAGGCCAGGCACGCAGTGGCGGCTTCAGCCCCGCTGTCGTGCCCCGCTATAGCCCCACGGGTCTCACCACCCCCCTGTGCGCTAGGGGCGAACCCGAGGAGGACCCCGCTTTCTGGCACCTGATGATGATCCGCGCCCGGCTCATACCGTGCGCTGCGGCGTGGGCACCAGGTGAGGACCACCAGGACGTGTTCTGGGCATGGCTCGAGGACTGCGTCCCGTACATCCTGGCGACGCTTCATCTGCCACAGTACGATCACCTCTTCCAGGAGGACTCTGAGGACACAACCGACGCCCTGCGCCAGCTCACCGCGTTCGACATGTGCGAGGACATCTGGTATAGAGCGGGCCCCGACAGACAGCGCACAAACCGCAACCTCACTCGTATCCAGGGCAGCCGCGAGTATTCCACCCGCTACTTTGGCCTCCTTCTGGAATACCAGGGTGCTCGTGCCCAGCTTGTCGGCCCTGAAGCTTTCACGGCACCTTTGCCGCCATACCTCTCACGGGCCCACGCCTTACTACCAAGAGGCCTTCCCCCACCCGACCAAGACGCCCTGGCGTACCTCGCTGATGCGATCCTGCACCACCCGACAGACATGCAGCCGCTTGTCGAGGCGGAGCTCGCCGCGGCACCGATGGAACCGCTTAACCCACCACCGCCAGCTGGCCTCGCCCAGCACGCCACGGGTGATCAGGCCGCAGACGACCCCGTATCATGGCTGCTCCAGCACATCGCGGCCAGCGACATCAGCGACACACCCCTGGACTCGTTCCACGCGTCGGACGATATCAGCAACATATCCCTGGGCTCGGTCCATGTGGACGATAGCCAGGACGACATGGAAACCCAGGATCGCGACGGCACGACACCACCAGGCGACACGGCCCAGCGTGACCGTGACAGTGAACCCCACTTAGGGCACACCTCGTCGCACAGCAGTCCGCCCAACAACTCGGCCCAGGCCGACCCCTGCGCACAGCTCAACGACGCTGAAGGCGCCACTGCCGCCGACGCGACAAGCCATGCCACTGCGTCGCCAGCTCATGCCAGCCCGCGCAGTGGCGGCTTCAGCCCCGCTGCAGCACTGGCTGGACCTGGACATCCCCAGACCGCAGGTGGCAGCACCACGCCCCGCACCTCTGTCTGCCGTGTTAACGTGACTGACTCCAACCCCAGTGTCATTGACCACTGGCAGGCCGACATCGACAACGACCCCATCGATGACGAGTACCCAGATGCCAGCGGTTCCCACGAGCCCCAGCACAGCGCAGCGGCATCACGACACTGTGGCTGCCTCATCTGCCTCTTTGTGGCCACGTACGCCATCGTGATAGCAATGCCGTACAAGGACCAGATCGATGGGTACTTGCCGACACCGAGCCGAGACCCCAGCTACCGACAACGACGACGACGTGAAGCGGCGGCACCAGGCCCATCTGTGCCCACCACATCCCGACGCACAACGACATACAACGTCACGTCCGCATTGTGGGCCACTCTCAAGTGGACCAGCGTCAAACTCAGAGATAGCGTCTCGGGCGGAGCCAGCGCAGTCGGGGTCGGCCTCGGGGGTGTCCTGAAATGGGCCAGCGGCAAACTCGGGGCTATTGCCACGGGCGGAGTTGTGTGCGGTCTTCTACTCGTCGGCGCCAAACTCCTTGCTCAAGGAGCCGTCGGACACGTAGGAGCCCGCATCTGTGCGCGGGCCCTGGACTCATCCACAGCCCAGTGGTGCCTCCGCTGTTGCCAACCGAGCAGGAGGCCGCGCGATGAGGCCACATACACAATGCCGTGCACGCTTGCCGACGAACACGACGACCAGCACGTGCACTCACTCCGACATCCGCTGCTGCAGGAACACTACGCCGCAGCAGTTGCCGCCGCAGTCGCCGATGTCACCACCGCCACCACCGCCGCCATCGTCGAAGTCACTGCCGCCGTATCGCGAGCCTCGTCTGTCACACCAAGATCGACCAGCCCGTCCCCGCGAGACGGCTCCAAAAGCGGCGCGGCATACGGTAACCTACCGACTAATGAGGATGCCACAGCACACGGCAGCGACACCGAGGCAAGGGAAACACGTGAGTGCACCCACGTTAGCCCGTGGTCCATCTTCCGACATGCTGATGCTCGTGGTTCCTCTCCCGACGCGGACACCCAACCACCACGACGGCGAGCACGCTATGCATCACCCGCCAGGCCCCAGGCGCCTTCAGGCCCTGGTATGCCTTACACAGCCCTCAAGCCACCGACACGCAACTTACGCAACACTATCCAGCGCGACCCAGCGGTCCCCGTGCCGCCGACGAGCATCCTCAACGCCCTGTACCAAAACGGCTTTGCGCTTGGTAACAGTGGCGTGTCTACAGAGGACATCAAAGACGCTCTGCGACTCCACGACCATCCTCGATTTACCCATGATCTAACACTCCAAGCGCTGGGGCCGTGGACTGACATCATGCAGAGGCCCCCGAACCGCCTCACTTGGGTGCTGGAAGACTCGGGCGGGAACTCAGGCGAGACAATCTTCCCCTACCTCACGTGGGACCTCCGCCAACCCACCACCGACGCGCCCACTGTCTTCTGGCATGGGACCCGCGGCGACCTTGCGGCCCGTCTTGCTGCCAGCGGAGGGCACCTCTTGCCAGGCCCCCGCCGTGAAGCGAAGGGTCGAACTGGCACCAACGTTGGCCGCACGTACGTGAGCGTGCACCCTTCGCTGGCCGCGTGGTACGCAATGCCGCCCCACCCGCCCTACAGTCTCGAAGACGACACCCTCGCGTGGGGACCCATCGCACTCTGGATGTGCGAGGCCACCCAACCACCGCGCGGGGAAAACAGGCACAACGTCGTGAAAGGGGAGGCCCACGGAGCGCGTCTCATTTACCCTCGGGTCCTGAGCCTCCTCATCCGCATGGACTGGTGCGCCCCCACAGAAGCTGCTTCCAGGTGCCGTGCCCTACCACATGCCTATGGCATGGGCGACTGTGCGCACGCCCTCCACATCGCTGGCTACGATCATCCAGATCTCCGTGAGGCGGCTGAAGCTCACGACCAGGAAGCTAGCACCAGGCGCAGATTAGTCATCGCGGCAGCGTGGCCACCGCCGCAGGCACTATACTCGCCAGAGGCAGCGCGAGTATGGGCCAAACAGCACTACGACACTGAAGCAGCCACCAGGGACGACCCTAACCAGCCCCGCCCACGCGTCTCGCTTCGCAAGCTCCAGCTGGACCCGAAACCACTCATCGACCTGGTGTACACTGGCTTGCAAGCCGTCCCCGTGCGGGGGCATCCTGACGCACGCGAGTCGCGCCCCAGCGGCTCCAGCCCTGGGGCCGCGTCTGGCCCACCGCGCACTCACAAGTCAGGCACAGCCCTGGCGCACAGTCCAGACCGCTCATCGACGACATCAGGAGCCGACGAACGCCGTACGCCTTCCCTCATCAGCGCGGCCGCCGCCCTCGCCCGAGGCCACGCCCGCCCACGGCGATCCGCCTCTCGTTCGTCACGACAGAGTGGCGGAAACTCCACCTCAGACAACAGTGGCATCGAGACGTGGGAGCACATTGAGACGGAAGAGGAGCCGACTGCCTACCACGTCCTCGCCTACCACGTCCGTGATGTGCGGGCCCGTGTCAATGCCCCTGGCATCGAGGTCTGGCTTGACCCTGGTGATCACCACGACGGCGCCTACTTACCGTGGGGGACGACCGTCATGGGCCATCGCGTCACTAACCCTGCGGTGGCGGGGCGGGACGGCTGGGTCATCCTCCACCACGACCACGGCGACACCACTACTAAGCTCTGGGCACCGACCCAAGTCCACGTCAAAGCGGACGACACCTGGCGCACGGTCATGGTACCAGCGGACATGGGGCCCCAGTGGATCGAGTGCCATGCCGAGGACGCTCGCCTCCCCGCCGAGGTTGTCCGCACTACAGGCCAATCCTGGTTTGCTGACGTCTGGCCCTTGTGGGATCGCCCTCGACCCCACCCAGACGACCCAGGCACAAACGAGCATGCGCTCCCGCCTCTACCAGGACGCTGGTCTTGCCTACAGTGTCGATTCCAATGCTGTCAGTACTGTGCGGCTCGCCGCAACACGCAGCTCGGCACCTCGGGCCAACCAACGTGCCCAGACTGTGCCCGCAGCGGACTGCGTACACTTATGGACTGGTCCACGGACTACTCTTGCAACAGTTGGACGTGTGCATACAGCACCGACAACAGGGACTCCGACACATGCTGCCTGTCCAGCAGGTGCCCCCATCCCCCCAGTCCACACAGCCTGCTCGACGTCCGTGCCACAGGGATGCCGCCGCACATCCTTGCCCGCCAATACGGCAACGCGCCAGCCCACCACGACCTCAAGGAACCCCCCCGAGCGCCTTCAGGCCCCGGGGGGGAACCTCCACAACCAGGCCAAGCAGGTTACCAGGGTCAATGGTACTTCCCACCGAGGCCGCGGCGCGTCCCCAGGCAGGGACTGCCTGACGGCACGAGGCGGCCACCTGGGTTCACAGGAACGGGGATGCCCGAAGAACCGTCCCCCGACCAACCTCTCTGGAGGGAAGGCTACGTGCTCTTCGGCCCCCACCAGGCCCTCAAGGAGGAATTCACCTTCAACAAGACGGTCCGCCGACCCTACTCCCTAGCCATCACCAACATGTACAGGGACCGTGTCACGGTCAGGACCGTCTGCGAGTCGATCGCCGAGCGCATCCACACTACCCGCACCCGCTGGCGAGATGTGGTACTGTACTGGGACGCCGAGGGTGGTCCTGGGCCTCAAGCTCTCGACTATGACATGCGACTCTGCGACGCCATGGTGAGCCGTGCCACGACCGAAGCCGAGCTAAACCACGACCGCAGCAACCGTGGTAGTTTCTGCCTCTATGGACCAGCGCACCAGCGAGCTGTAAACATCACGGCGATCTCCGAGCCGCAGAACATCGACTACATGGAGCATGTGCGGCGATACTCACCCGTAGGGGAGACCTACCCAGACCACGCCTTCGAGCACGTCTATCGGGGCTGGCAGCGGCCCGACGTGCCCACCATCCTCCCCGACACCCGCCCCCTCTCGAGAGCCGACCAGCAGCGATATCAACAGCACCAGCAGCGCATTCAGCAGCGCGACCAACGCGACGCAGGACAGCCGAGCACGCCACGCTACCGCTCTCCCGCGCGAGTCCCGACAGGCGGCAGCACGGCCTACGGCGGGGCTGCCGCCTATTACCGTGGCCCCATTGGCGCCAGGCCCGCGGCGGCTGGAGCAGCCGCCTCCAGCTACGGCCACGCCCCTCACGCCAGGGTGCACCCAGCGGTCATCGGCTACCCGCGTGCACTCGTGCAGGCCCCCCCACGGGCCACCTCGCCCGTGCCAGGGTCCACGCGCGCCTGGGGCCATTACTCAGGCCGACATGATGGCACCCCCAGCAACCAGCCCGCAGTGATAACCCCTGCGGCTTCAGCCCAGGGGGCTGCAACAAACCGTGGCAGGACAGGGCGCCCTGAAGGATGGCGTGATGCGAACGTGCGTGCTTGGCAACCGCGCCAGCACACGCCCCCGCCAAACGTGGCTGCAGCGCTGCGCCCTGCCCAGGCAAAACCTGCCCCACCTGAGCGGGAGAGGCAGCCGCTTGTCCCGCTCGTCCTCACGTACACCCAGGCGCATCACAGCGCCTCCCCGCGGCACAGCGAGGGAAGCGCCCACCACGTCAGCCCCCGCCCCGACGCTGTCGACCCTGACCAGGCCACAGCCACGGCGGAGGGCGGCACAAGCGCCTCCCGCCAGCCCAGCCCATCACCCTGCGCGGCGCCGATCCGATCCCCGAGCAGGGCGGATTCCGAGCGCGCTAATGCCCAGGCGACCTCGCCACGCGACCGCCACACGGGCGGGCGCGTCCCGCGCAGCAGGTCCTGCAGCCGCCACAGCTCACGCAAGGCCCCAGGGAGCTCCACGAGCTCGCCGCCTCGCGAGACTCAGGCTGATGGCCGAGCCCCCGAAGTGGTGCCACGCTTCGGTGCCAGCGTCATCGAACCTGGCCAGGTCGACCTCGAGCCGACGCCGTCCACGGACCACGAGCCGCCGCTGCCCACCCGCGTGATCGTCCCCATCGACGAGGCGCCGACCTTCGACCCGTTCAAGAACAAGTACCGTGTCAAGGACCTTGCGGCGGGTTTCGGCGGTGGCTCACCGCTCTCACCTCAGAGTCGGGGCGGAGCCCCCGCCACCTCAGCCGCTGCCGCGGCAGCGGCGGCCCCGCGGGGAATCAGCCCTGTCCGCAACGCGGGCCTCACGGCAGCGGGCATGGACGAGGCCCAGCGCCAGGCCACCGACCGCGCTGCTCGAGCTGTTCCACCAGATGCTGCTCATCAAGATACTGACGGGGCGGGCGCGCCACCGCAGGACGGACCAGCGGTGTCGCGTGCGCAGTATATGCGCGTGCGTTGTGCCGCTGCCGCGCCGAGCCGCCGCCGCTGGTTCGCTTTTGCTTTTGTGTTCGGCAGGACGGATCGAGGAGTCGCCTCCCTCTCCCTCTGCTGCCGTCTCACCTCTCCTCCCCTCGTCCCCTATGGTACTGGAGTGAGGAGGAGTTTTCGAGACAGTTTTACTGACGTTTATGAACCCCCCCTGGCGCAGTGCCGACCATGTCTCGCCTATACTTCTGGCCTGACGGCGGCTTCAGCCCCGGTCAAGCTAATCCATAGGAACGCCATGAGCTCCTACTGTGGCCAAGCCTTCTACCTGGGCGAGGGTCAGGCTGACCTACACCGTGCGGGGCGTGCAAACCCCAGCTCCACCGATGGAGACGGGCCAGGTCGCTCCATACACCTCGTCAGCCTAAACATCACCAGTCTCTCAGCGAACTGGCCAACCATCACCGCTCTTGGTGTCGACCACAACGCCGCAGTCATAGCACTGCAGGAGACCCGACATGCCAAGCCGACCAGACAAGCCATCGCTACCAGCGCCGCCAATCCACACCACGGGGGATACCACGCCAGTCTTGGACCTGACCTGGATCTGGCGCGAGCCCAGCGCAGAGCTGCCCACGGCGGCACAGACCACACCGTCGTGGGCAACACTGGCGCCTCGGGAGGGGTCGCCATCCTCTCTAAGGATGCCATTGTCGACTCCACTGTCGACGACACTGCGCCCTGTATCGTCGCCCTCAAGGCCAAGAAAAGATGGCACGAGGCCTTTCTCCCGCTCTGCACTCAGCACCGCCGCAGGCGGCGACGAAACAACCACGGGCCCGCTGGGATCTACATAGCGAGCCTCTACGGGGTTGCTGGAGGAGACAGCACAGATCTTTTTCGGCTCGCTGACTGCGCCGCCGCAAGGGTCGGCTCAGCCCCGTATTTCATCTGCATGGACGCCAACACGAACATCGACGACAATCCACACCTGCTGCACATGATGCAGCACGGATGGTTTAACGTCGCTGAGGGCACACCAGACCACACCATGCACACATACGGCAATATCCCTGACTGGGACCGCGTCACCAAGTGCCCCCGCACTTCGCGCATCGATTATATCATTGCCAACCAAGCGGCGCGATCCCTTGTCACCGACTTCTGCTATCTGCGCGACTTGCCAGCGAAGTCCCATGTTGGCCTGCAGGTCACGCTTGACCTCAGTCGCCTCGACCATACGGCCCGACGCCTTCTTGCCCCCACGCCCTACCCTCCCAACGATGGAGCTCACGAGGGTCACGAACTGCAGGCATTAGGGACCCTCATCGCTGGGCGATATCAGGACCGCATGGAGCAGGCCGACACACGCGACGACGTGGAACGCATGTTCGCCCTGGCTAACGAGGCCAGTCATGAGTACCATCTCACCCGTCTGCGCGACCTGCCACCTCCACCGCCCGACCACCCAAAAAAGAAGCCCCCCACCATGCACGGGCTCACGCCCATGTTCGAGGAGCGACCAGTTGTCCCCCGCGCCTTCCCCACCTACGGAGCTTCCACGATACACATGAACCGACTGCGCAAGCTCCATCGGCAACTCTGTGAGCTTCGCTCCATCGGACAGCACCATCATTTAGACTGCCGTGCCATCCCGCCGTACCTAGCGCAGCGCATCGACTGCACGTGGACCGCGGCCCGCTTCCTTTGTCACAAGCTGCGCCCCACGGTTCTCCTAGACTTCCCCGAGGCCTGGTCCCCCGACGAGCCAGCACCTCACGGAGAGCACCTTGACGGTTTGATCCAAAACCTCGACTTAGAGCTGGCGCGACGCTCGAATCGTGCCAAAGCTGAACGCATCAAGATATGGGCTGAGGGCGTCCGCGAGCCAAGCGGGCGAAAGGCGGCCATATACGCACGGGCTGCTGACAGCTCGCCCACGGCGTATCTCCGCACGCCTACCACACCTGACGATACGCAACTCCACTGCGACACCAACGCCTTCAAACCTGACAAAGCTAGCACGGACGATAGCGACGCTGACACCGAAGCTGGCGGCTTCAGCCCCAGCGACGGTAGTTCGCCCGACACGGACAACGACGAAGACCACACTTGTGAACCACCACCTGCACAAGTCCCCGACATTCTCCCTGCCAACGCCATTGTTGCTAATACCAAAGACATGCTTAAGCTCATGGTCGACACCTGGGAGCCCATCTTGGGCAGGTACCGCGCCCGTGCAGGACATGACGCCGAAGCCATGCCGACGTGGGCTGACTTCTACGACGAGTACCGACAAGAGCTGCCTACGCCATCACCAGCTACCCCTTTCCACCTCACCGACGACCAACTCATCCACTTTATTCGCACCCGTTCACCGCGCCGTGCGGGGGGACTGGACGGCTGGACTACTAAGGAGGCTAAGGAGTTACCCGACGACATCCTTCGCCTCTTCGCCAGCGTCTTACGCGCTATGCAACGCACTGGCACCATCCCAGAACCCCTCCTTCATGTGCCAAACCCGTGCCTCCGAAAAGGCCGAGGCGAACTCCCAACGGACCAACGACTTCTCTCGGTGCTTTCCGTTTGGATGTATGCGTGGGAAGCGCCAGCTTACCGCAGCCTCACGGACTGGCGGAAAGGATGGACCCACGCCACGAGCTTTGGCGCTGTCCCCAAAGCTACCATTGGGGACGTCAGCACCTCTCTTGCCCTGCGCATCGAACACGCCAGGGCCTTACTCCTTCCCTTAGCTGGGGCTGCCCTTGACCGACAGAAGTGTTTCGACTACCTCATCACGGACATCTGCCTTAACCTTGCGCTTCACGCGGGGTGCCCCCAAGACATCGTTACTGTCCGCAGAAACTTCTACAGTCGCCACAAACGCTACATCCGCATGAACGGAGCGTACTCTAAGGAATTGGCCAGGACCAACGGTCACCTCCAGGGAAGCTCTTGGTCCCTGGACGACATTAAGCTGCTCATGTGTGTGTGGACCAAGAGACAGCATCGATACGTTCCGCGATCACTCAGCACTACCTTTGTTGACGACAGCAACTCCACTACTCACACCGCGCCTGAGTTGCAGAAATCTCTTGATGAAACCGCCAAGTTTGATCGATTTTCAGGTCAACGCATTCACCCTGGCAAAGTGGCGGGGTGGGCGCTCACCGACGAGCTTCACGCCGCCGTTACCCAGCTCACTCTGGCGGAACGGCCCTTACGCGTGGTCGACTCCTTCAAGCTCGTCGGGAGTTACATCAACGCCGAGGCAGCGCCGGCTCCAGCCGCGCTTAACCTCACGGCCACCGCTGACGCCCGTGTTCGGAGGGCGACTAGTCGCCTGCCGCGCATTGGCAAGCTCCCATCGCCGATGCTTATTAAGGCGCGGCACGCCCGTTCCCTTGCTGCCAGCGTCTGTACCACGGGCACCGACATTCAAGCCCCATCAGGCCCCGTCAAAACTGCCTACAACCATGCCCTTAAGGCGGCTATCCGCCCCAAGGGAAACAAGTGGGTCGAGTTTTGGACTCTCATGGCCGTGTGCGTCCCAGGACACGCCCTGGAGATTGACGCCATCACGCAGCGTGAAGTTTTCCTGTGTCTGCGGCGACAGGTTAATCGCGACGCTACACTCTGCGGTCTCGTCAGGGATCTCCAACACCACGTTCAGACCCTGTTTGGTGGAGGACCTGTCGGACGACTTGTCCAGTCGCTCCAGCAGCTCCGTTGGACCTGGCCCACATTTGGCATCATGTACGACGACTGGGGCTGCCAGATCAGTTGGCTGAACTTACCCCAAAACGCCTTCCTTCACATGCTGCGGGCCTCACAACGCAGAGCCTTTCTGAGGAGGATCAAGCCACGGCGTCACGACCTTGGATACCTTGCCTCTGTCAGACAGGGCCTCGACCTCTTCGCCAGCACGTGGCTCGCCCGAACGAAAGGAGCAGCCAAATGCACTGCCTGGCAGCTGGCGCTCCTCCTGAACTACCTGTCGGGCGGGGACCACACCCAACAGCGACGATCCCGATCAAACACGTCTGCTGACCCCAGCCCCATCTGCCGATACTGCGACGAGGAAGAGGAAACTCAGGAGCACACTGTCCGCGACTGCAAGTGCTGGGCCCGAGAAAGACTCCCTCTCACCACCCTCATCAGTGACGAGCAGTGGGCCCGTCTTCCGCCGCACACAAGACACTGCGGGCTCTTCGATGAAGACCCAGCCCTCCTCGACCTGCAGGCCGACCTCGCGAGGGACCCGCTACCTCAGCCCATACCGCGGCCCCCACCTGAGGGAGATCCTGCGGCTTCAGCCCAGGACTCCTACACCACCTACCTTGACCACGACACTGGTTGGACATGGGTCTACGCTGCCACGGACGGTGCATGCACCAACCAAGCCATCCCATTGCTAGCACGAGCGGGCTACGGCGTCTACTACGGCATCGACCACCGCATGAACTACAGTGCACGCGTTCACGGCATTACGCAGAACGCACAGCTTGCGGAGACCCTCGCCATTGTCCACCTCACGGCATGTGCTGAACGGCCCGTACACGTTTTCGTGGACAACCAGGCGGTGGTCGATGGGTTCCAAAGTATCATCGACGGACACTCACCACCGCAGGGCACGCACGTGGAGCTCTGGGAAAAGATCCACCGATGCGTCATGGCCAAGCCCAACATGTTCCGCGTCGAGAAAATCGCAAGCCACCTGGGAGACATGGGCATCGACCTCGGGCTCATCGGGCCCATCGCGGAGGAGTTCAATCGTCAGGCTGACGCCCTCGCCACAACGGCGGCACGTACTCATAACCTTCCAGACGACATTGTCGAAGCTGCCAAAACACGACATCGCCAAGCGACCGTGCTTCATGGAGTCGCTGTCGCCATCTACGAGCGTAGACACCGCACACTCCCCCTCCCACACCGCAGGGCTGGGTTTACAGCTGCGGAACTCAACAAAATGGAACCAAACCCCCTGCTGTCTGACCAGGCACCACCCGCGGCTGGACCAGACATCCCACAGAACCCGGACGAGCTCTGGGCCGAGGCCCAACGGGCGATATTCGACGAACAGGAGGACGACCCGTTCGGCTTTGGCGGGGGCCTTGACTTCCTAGGCGACGGGCCAGCCAGCGCCAACCTTGCCCCGTCGGGCACCCGCACGTCGCCCTCGACTCCGCCACTGAGAGCGGCATCGCACCCACATGACAACGCCGCTCACCTTCAAGACGCTGACGAACAGGAGGACGACCTGTTCAGCTTCGGTGGGGGATCGGACGCTTTGGACGACGGACCAGTCAGCGAAAACCCTGCCCCGTCGGGCAACCTCTCGACGCCTACCGCGACTCCGTCCCCGAGAGCGACATCGCCCCCATACGATGATATCGGCCACCGCCAAGACGCCGACGACGACCTGGGTGACCCCCGCGGACTGAGTGGCATAGACGACGCACCGCCGACACCCCACGCTGCCGACCATGCCGCACTACCGAGACGCCACCCTTCTACGCGGCCGACCTCAGAGCCCTCGCACGGCATCATGATTGGTCCCACCGCGCAAACCACTCCGCCCCCCCACCAGCGGCAGCCCGCGGGGGCGGCTTCAGCCCCCCCGCAGGGCACTGAACCAGACAGGCCCTCGCGCCCCGTCCACGCTTCCATCGTTGCTGAGCGAGAGGATGCGGCTCTCCCGACCTCTCGGGGCGTGGCCCTAGCGGCTCCAGCCCTGGGGTCGCGTGTTCCCCTCCAGTCACCTTTCAAGGGTGACGGACGACAGCGTACAGGGTGCCGCACTACGCTAGTCCACCATCTGGACAGGCGTACCGAGGACCTCGCCTCTGTCTCGAGGCCCTCGGCCGCTGGCACTGAGCAGCCACCCCTCACCGACCGCGAAACCGAGCTGTCCCAGGCTATGGCTGCTCTCCAGCAGAGGTGCGTTGCTCTCGCCGCGGACCTCGCCGCCGCCCAAGCTCGCCAAGGCCCTCTACTCCAGCGCCTCCACAGCGCCGGGCGAGCCTTCGCCGAGCTGCTCACGCCCTCGCCCGATGGTGCCGTGCCGTCACTCACCATCCAAGCTATGCTGTCATCGTTCCGCGGCGCTCCACCTGGTGCCCCGCGCTAATCTCCTCCTTTCTGCCTGCCCGTGTGTACGCGTGGCTCCGCGTCCACGGTGTCAGGGCGTGGGGGCGGGGGGTGCCCCGTCACTGCGCGCCGCTTTGCGGCCAAGCGCCCAACTGGCGGTCTGCCAAGCCGCCTAGCCACGTGTCAGCACGTCGCCTTTCTTGTTGGGGCCTCTTTCTCTACGCGGTCTGACAGGTGAGATCATCACCGTCTGTCCGCCGTCTGCAGCGTCTGTCGCACTGCGCCGGGGGAGGGTTTTTTTGTTGCCCGCCCTCGTTTCTAAAGGCTGCACCGCCGCAAATAGTGTTTAGCGAGTTGTCGCACCGCAGTGCGCCTCGCGGACGGACCCTGGTCCGCCTACTTGTCCGCTCTCCCTCTCTCTCTCTCTCTCTCTCTCTCTCTCTCTATATATATATATATATATATATATCCCTCTCTCACTATCTCCCTGTCTCTCCCTCTCTCTCTCCCTCTCTCTCTGCCCGCCCTTTCCTTCCCTATCCGCCCCGTCTTCCTCCTCTTCGCCCCGCCCCCCTCCTTCCACCGCCGTTTCGGCCCCAGGGGTCCGGCTCTGACGGCCGCCCCCCCTGCAACGCGGGGGCAGGGAGTGATGGCCGCGGCCAGCAGCAGCAGCAGCAGCCCATTGGGCCCCGCAGCAGCGGGGCCTCGGGGCCGACTGTCGGCAGTGTTTACAGCGAAATCTGGGAAGGTTTGGCGACCTGCGGGTGGTCAGGCAGAACCCTGGAAGGGTCCTTGGGCCCTTGTGCCAGAGGGCGCCCCCGCAGCAGCGGGGGCTGTGCCGCCTGGCGTTTCAAGCTCAGCAGCGGCGGCGCGATCAGAAGGTTCTACGATACGCACCCGCCCAGGCGACTCGGTGGTGGATCCGAGCGATGACGAAGAGCCTCAGGAAGAGCGGCGCGATCAGCCGGCCTTTGGGGGCTGCGCGCCGCCCGACGACGCCGAGCGGCGCAAGTGCGTTCTTCGCGACGCCGTCCCGCTCCAGTTCTTCTGCGAAAGAAGAGCGGCTGACGTGAACAGGCAGCGGAACGACAACGTGGGCAACCTTTCCGTCCTGTTCGGGAACTGGGGCTCCATGCCGAGCGAGACCAACCACGCGGACCAGCGGCGGAGACTTGAGTTGCAGCTGCGGCATTGCCCTGCTCTCGTGGCGTGCTCTGCGGAATGTGAGGAGCAGATGGAGGCAATCCTACAGCGGCCAGGGAAACCACCGCCGCTGCAGGCGGACGCCCCCGCAGCAGCGGGGGCGTCAGCAGCGGAGGGCCAAAGCAGCAGCAGCGGTGGGCCTTTTGTCGCCCCCGCAGCAGCGATGGCGACAGCAAGAGGAAGTCGTGCTGCGAGTTTTGGCGATTGCCAACAGCTCCAGAATCGACCAGAGTACGAATACTTGACCCTGCGCGGGCGTGAGGACAAGTCCTTGTGCATCGCTGCGCGCGCAAATCTGTGTTACGCAATGCGGCTGCTCCACTGGGAAAGGAGTGTCGACGGCCACTACAAAACTGCAAAAGGGAACAAGATGGAAGCGTTCTCGAGGATCATGGTGGTTGAGGTCTACTTCGATCAAACCTACGCCCACTTCGGCTCGAAAGTGCGGGTGTGCGCGGTGCACCTCCACCGCGACACGGCGAAAGGTTCCAAAGGCTTTAAGGAGGCTCACAAGACGTGGTGGCGGAGGCTGGCGGCCATCTTGCAGGACAACAACGTTGACATCCTTTGTGGGGATTTCAACATGGCGCTCACACAGACGCTGCCGAGTCTTCGGGGTCTAGGCATGCGATTGGAGACGGCAGCAGCGTACTTCTGGCGCGGATTGGACGGCACTCCGTGCTTGGACAGCTGCGGCATCTTCGTTCTCAACAGGCCTGGCGAGTACACCCTGTGCTGGCCGCTGAGCGCCGTGCACGACAGAGACGAGACGGGGTTGCTCTTCGCACGCAAGTCGGTGATCGGTGAGATCGGGCACCGTAACAGAAGCAAGGCAGAGGCCCCCGCAGCAGCGGGGGCCTCCACCAGCCCATTATCGGAGCCGACGCACTGGCACCACTGCCAGGACGGAGGCCCTGGGATGCCTTACGATCGCTACTACCCGAAAAAAGACGCCCGCGAGCACCTCCAGGATTCAGAGGAATGCCAACGCAAGATCCAAGAGAAGGAGCGTGAGAAACTGAGGCGCGCCGAGGCTGAGGCTAGAGGGGACCGCCGCTTCTCTAATAATCGCGAGGTGGCCCTCTTCCGCGCGTTGCAGAAGACGTTCCCGCCGGAGACCGTGGAGGTGGAGGGGCGCTGGCACGGCGGCGCCCACTACCCTCTCCTGTTCCAAATGCGCATGGTCAGCTCGCGTTCGCAGGGGAGGAAGCAGGAGAGAAACAAAGAGAAGAAGGACAGGCGCGCCCAGAAACAGCAAGCAGCTGGGCTCCAGGGCGCCGCAGCAGCGGCGCCCGAGCAGCACGGGCCCGAGCGCCAGGCACCAGAGCAGCACCGCGAGAGGGGCGAGCAAGACGAGCGCGCCCAACAGGCGTGGCGCCCACCAAGATGGGCAGACGAAAACGCGGACGACGGCCGCGACTGGCCCGCGGCTGGCGATGGAAGGTCGCGGCGGGGGGTTGAAAGGGGGAGGGAGGGAGAGGGAGGGTGGAGCACGGGGAGGGCAGGGGGGAGGAGAGGGAATGAGGAATAGGCTGAGCAGGACGAGGGATGACATAAGGAAATGAGTGTCGGGAAGGGGCGGGAGTTGACAGGGAGGGGATACTTATAGAAATAGTTACTTATCACCCCCAAGGTGGCAGCCGACCCCGCAGTGGCCATCTCCAGGGCCTGCGCCGCTGGAGCAGCGAGGGCAGCGCGGCGCCGCCAGCTACATCTGGGACGCGATCGCTGCCCTCGGCCACGAGCCGCCAGAGCCCCCGCAGCAGCGGAGGCCGCAGACGCCATGGCAGCAACCAACAGACGGGGAGTGGCGCAGGGATGAGTGGTGGCGCACCAGTGAGGGCGAGGAGCGCGAGTGGCAACAGCCGAGCGGCGAGGCTTCCTCGCTGCAGGACCGCAGGGTCGACTCCGCTTGGCGCGACATGCAAGTTGCATTCGGCAGCGACCAACGCCCCAGTGACTGGTGGAGCAGCCACAGTGGGTGGAGTAGCGGCCAGGGGCACTGGGAGGCCACGAATTGGAGGTGGGTCGAACACCCCCCCGAGACCAATCCCTGGGAAGAACTTAGCTGAACCATCGCACAGGAGCCGCCCCTCCGCAGCAGCGGAGGGAGGCCTCATCGGCCGAACGTCGACCCTCCGCAGCAGCGGAGGCCTTGCCAATGCATCGTGAGCGGCGGCGACTCGCGCGCGCCGTCGTGCTCGGCGACCGCTGCCCGAGCGGAGATGAAAACAGAAACGGTGCTTTCATCGGTGCTGTCGTTGCCTCCTCTCCTTCATCGTTTTCTTCTCCCTCCCCCTCCAATCCCCCATCCCGCCATCGCATTTTATCGTCTCCAATCGTATCGGGAGCTCCCGTGGCAGAAGAGCACCCAGAACGAGGTCCTCCGTGACAGAGGGGGGGCATCTTAGACCCCCTCTGTGACAGAGGGGGGGCATCTTAGACCCCCTCTGTGACAGAGGGGGGGCCAAAAAACAAATGATCATTTCCATGCGGCTTCTGGATTACACAGTCGTGCCATGTATTTTCTCAAACCCTTCCTCCCAGCACGATAATTGTTTTTTCACGTCACCATTCCCCGAAACGAGTGCTAAATACTCTCCTCTCTCCCCTGGCAGCGTCGTCGAAGTCTCCCGCCCTCTCCGCTTATTGTTTTGATGCACCCAGGTGTCAAAGGCTGGTTTCCGTTCGCACAGCTTATTTCAATCGAAGCGTTTACGGGGTTTCAACATGCTGCCTTGTTCCCGTCATCAAGAATGACGCTCTCGCCTCTGTGCGGGCCGCACTTCTGGATCCGAGTGCTTCCTTTTCGCTGTCGCCCCGTCCCGTTCCACCCCCCCGCCTTCCCCTAGTCCTCTTGCTCCTCCCGCTCCTCCTACATCAGCTGTTCCTTCTCGTCCTCCTCCTGCCTCATCGTCCTCCTTGTCCTCCTGCTCACCCTCTGGCACCTCCGCCGCCTCATCTTTCAATGTACACAGCTATATACTGATTGTCTGGTTTCGCAGAACACGATCGCTTCCAGGGATCCAGATCCGCTATGACATGTTCGGGACCACTCTTATGCCAAGCTTCTCTGCTCCTCTGGAGGTCATTGCCATTAACCACGACGGCAAATACATTCCTCCTCCCATCCTCGCAGGAGTACCCGATCCCAGGTTGCTGTGAATTGTAGTACCGTGCGGCAGTGGAGCAGAAGTCGGGGCGCGCCCAGAGATCATGTTCACGCTCGTGCTCCCGACCTTCATCCTCCCTGTCATCTCTCCCTCACCCTCATTCCCCACCTTATCCACCTTCCTTCGTAGCATCTCCCTCCTTCCCCTGGGCAGCGTAGCAAACACGTTTGTATAGAACATGGATCCATCTGGGCTTCGAGAGATCGCAGTGTTTAAGCGCTCGTGGCATGAGTGCGGCCTTGCGAACTGGAGGGGCATATTCATGTACGTGGCTTGGCGCGTTCGTCCTTTTGGGTTCCCTGTTCTATCCCCCTCCCGCAGGGACACCAGACCGCTCTGTTGAGTACACAGCACGCGCGGCGGCTGTACCGTCTTTGCACGCCGAGGCTTTTATGATTAAGCTGTCCCGTTGCTGGCAGCTCGCCCAAATCCTCCAGAGACGACGTCGGGCGTTTTCACATGGGGTTGGGCGGAGGGGCTCGCAGGAGCTCCAACAGGATGGTTCTGTCGAGCTTCCACAGCATTGCGGCCTCTCATTGCCGGCAACCCAAGGGGCAACCCAACAGGGCAAAACCCGATGACCCACGAAGCCTCAAGAAGGTAATCCGATAGCTTCCATTCGCACGACTGGCCTCCCCAAGCTTCCAGCTCCGAGGCCCCCTCTGAGGCGCTTGCAAGTTCATGGATGCTTTCGGCGACTGGAAGTGCAGCCCCCCTGGGGGCAGTTTTTCGTCCAGGCCCCACCGATCTGGGGCGGAGGCCGAAATGGAGAAAACCCATCCCTGCGACCCACACCCATGTTTGACGGCCCCAATGACAGGCCCCAATCGCAGAAAAACACCCAGATTTCCAAAATCATATCGTCGGAGATTTGGGTCTGTTCCGATGCTGCCGTCCGACCCGGAGGTGATCCGCCAGGCAGAGCTCGACGGCCTCGACGCCACCGCGGCGAAGCTCGCGCGGGAGGAGCTGCGCGCACGGACCGGCAGGCCGCCGCTCGCGGAGGGCCTGGGCAGAGGCGCCCCGGGCCCGGAGCCGTATGCCAGCCCCTCGGCCAGGGCGACCAGGTCACATGAAACGGCGCAGTCGGCAAGGCTCCGGGTTGTGCGCAGGCAGCTCCAGGTGTAGCCCCGGCCGGCCTCCACAGGTCCCCTCCAGACTGCCCGGGATCATTGGTACGCCCCCCCCCCCTGGACTATTGGTATGACCACCCCCAGGCTATTCAGACCCCCAGTGCCGCTCCCCCCCGGACCCCGGGCTACAGGTATCCCCCGGACCACCCGCGCCCAGGGCGGGCTCAATTTCCTGCGGCGAGGGTTGAGGTGTTGAGACCGCCCCGTGCCAGCTGGATTTACTCGGGGGGCCTGTTGACTGTTGAGTGTTGAGGCTACCTGGAATTACCCTGGGGGGAGCCTGTCTATGCGCAACCCGAAGCCTCACCAACGGCGCAGGCAGAAATAGTCGGGGCTCCGTGCGGATCTCCTTCGGACAACGACAAGTAGACATAATTTCGGGCCCAGGGGTCTACACCGATCCTCGGCCCAGGATCGGCCCAGCCAAAATCTTCGTCGGTGTATGGTTGTTGTCGTCCTACTCTTGGGTCGGCGCTGATCCCCCCTCCCTGATCATTGGATGCCCGAGCTTTCTGTCGCGACCGACGAGGTCGATCGCTATCGGTTGCTTCTGGTATCGGTCGCGATCGGTCGCGACCGATTTGGGGTGCCGATCGGTTGCTACCGATCGCGACCGAAATCATCCGGTATCCAATGATCTGGGTCCAGGCGAGGCCCCCGCGCTGGGGATCCTACGCCGAGGGCGGCGAGGACACCACGGGGGGGTTCCAAGAGAGTGGCCCCGCCTCCGAGGGATCGGCAAGGAGCTGGCGCCTCTTCTTCGGCGGAGGGCGGCGCCCCGCGGAGGCGTGCGGAGGCAGAAGGAGGGCCATGTGCTTGCCAGAGAGGAGTCCCTGACCCAGGGTATCCCCAGGATATCCAAGGAGGCTCCCACCGGTGGAGTGCCCTTTGCTGCGGGCCAACATGCACCCCCCCGGCATTGCCCCCCCCCACCGGCCTCCTGAAGACGCGCACCAGAGGTCACTCCTGCACAGGGTCACTCTTGCGTGCGACTCTGGAGCACCCCTCATGAGGCCCAGAGGGCCCCAGGGGCTCCGAAAGATAGCGAAATTGCTGGCTTCCCCACTGACGGAAGTCAAATCCGCTGCGCAGGCGGGCGTCTGCTCAGGGATAACCCTGCGCCAGCTCACACGATTCGGAGAACGACGACGACGACGAGGACACGAGCACAGAGGGGAGAACGAACGGCGAGGCGACAGGAGAGATCTGGGGGCACCCTTCGGCACGGACACCTCGAGCGGCCCATGGGACGGGTGGCTCCGCCCGCGGGCGCCGACGGAGTGCCAGCACAGGCAAGAGGTGCGCCTCCATGAGGTGAGCATGTTTTGTGACTCGGGTGGCCCGCTTGCTGCAATATTGCGGTTGCGCTTTATTTTGCAGCGCGGCCGTCATTTATTTGCGGCGTCGAATCCCCAATCCCATAAACACCTAGCCACGGCCTGTGGTCTGAGTAGAGAAGGGAGAAGAGGCGGAGGAGATAGTGGTGGCGACTGCTCCCATTCGCCGAGTGGCTCACAGCCGCGCAGCTTGCACTCCTGCACGTCCAAGCAATGGAACATGGAAGCCAGATTCCAGTTGCTGCTTACCACTGTGCTGCCGAACGCTGCGTTACTCGTCGACGGCCAGCTGCTCACAGCCTTGCTGCTCGCCGCAGTGCACGCTGCATTCCAGGACGTCCGAGTCGCGCTGCAGCTCCTCATGACACAGTCGGACCGCGTGAAATGTGGTGACGCACGCAGCAACGCTCGATCGTGGATTGTTCCGCGGAGGCTCGTTTATGCCGAAACCCATGGAGACTACGCAGCGCATGTCACACCGCGTGGACTGTGCCACCTGTGACCCAACCCGTGGCGCGGCCCATCGGTGGCGAGCCCCCTGCCAGTTTCTATGAGCTACGCCCGATCTGTGATCGCCGTTGGGGCTGGCGGCGGGGCTCAAGTGGCCAGTAGTCTTGTGTTTTGTTGTTGACTTCTTGACGCTTCGCTTATCCCCACTGGCCTGCCTAATTAGTCTCTGCGTAGCCCGATTTGACCTGACTCGCCGCCGGCGCGCTCGCCCGCGGCCGCTCACTAAAAAAGTGCCCCCACTGGCCCACCGGGATCTCCACGCCACCGGGTTGGGAGTGTCGTTTCTGGTTTTTCTTCTGAGTGCCTGCCCGCGCGCTCGCTTCGCTTGCCTCTTTTTTTTTGTTGCCTAGTCGCGGCCCGACTAGTGTTCGGACGGCTTTCGACCTGCTTCGCGGACCCGCAGACCAAAAACTATCCCCACTGGCTGGGCTGGTCTCAGGCGGTACTGACGTGGGCACCCACGTTCCTGCGGCTGTCAGCCGCCTCCCCCTGAAGCTAACCGAGTCCCCGGCGGCTATCAGCTGCCCCTCTCCGTCGGGCACCTCCGACCCCTTTGCTCCCCCCGGGGCACGCGGGGCGGTAGGTCCCCCTCGCCCTGTCGGCCTCGCGGTGGCATTGGAGACGGCCGTGGGTACAGCTACTTGGTCTTCGGTGAGGGCGTTGTCGAGCTTCCTCTGGCACGTGCTGCCGCTGTCCACTCTTGGGCTCTGCGGTCACCTTGTCCTTACGCGAGGCTTCGGCATCCGTCGGCTCGATCGGTTTTGAGTTCATCTGTCGCCTACTTACGGCAAGTACACGGACCTCCTGCTTCGCCCGCGGTGCCGCGCAGCCGGCTCGGCGCAGCGGCTCCTCTTTTTCCGCGCGATTTTATGACGCCGCGCGGGTGTCCGCTCGCGGTCGCGATCAAACAAATATCCCCGCTGACTCATAGCCCCGGCTGTTAGCCGCACCCCAGCAGAGCATCGTCAAGTCTTAGGCGAATCCCTTTCCTACCAACCCGCGTCTGTCAAACGTACCCCATCCGAGCATCGGCAGGCCTCAGGCGAAACCTTTTCCGGCCATCCCGCGGCTGTTAGCCGCGCCCTTGCGAAGCATCGGCGAGTCTCAGGCAGGACCATTCCCTTTCATCCCGCGGCTGTTAGCCGCACCCCAGCTGTGCTTCGGCAGGTCTCAGGCGGCACCGCCCCACCTTCCCGCGGCTGGTAGCCCCCCCCCCCTGCTGGTGCATCGGCAACTCCAGGCGGAACCCTTTCCCATTTTGTTGTGGCTGTTAGCCGCACCCAGCCAGAGCGTCGGCTGGTCTCAGGCGAACCGTCTCCTACCTGTCCGCGGCTGTTAGCCGCACCCCCGATTGGCCTCTGCAGGTCTCAGGCGAAACCTTTTCCTACCACCCGCGGTTGTTAGCCGCACCCCAGATGTGCCTTGGCTGGTCTCAGGCGAAACCTCTTCCGAACATCCCGCGGCTGTCCGCCGCACCCCGGCTGTGCATTCTCCACCATTCAGCGGCTGTTAGCCGCCACGACATCGAAGATAACTGAAGTTCCCGCGGCTGTGAGCCGCCCCCCCTCAGCTGGGCGCCTCGGGCCCTCCGCGCCCCCCCGGGGCACGCGGGCCGGTAGGTCCCCTATGCGCCTGCGGTTCCGCGACGGCCCTGGAGGACGGCCGGATGGACAGCTCACCGTACCTCGTTGCGGCCCGCGGCTGGCGCCTCCATGGGCTTCCCGGGCACGTTCTCCACTGACGCGGGCCTTCATCTGGGTCTCCTGCCCGCTGGCTTATGTTCGCGATCCTCGACGCTCGGGTCTGACAGGTTCATGGCCTTCGGCGTCTGGCTGCTGACGACGGCTTAGACCACGCGGTCGTCTCACTCGCTGCGCACGTACCTGGAGGATGACGTGTCCCTGACGTTGACCGACCCGGCCCTCCGCCTCTGAGCGGCGCCGCGTGAGTTTCTTTGTTTCCCTCCTTTCGTCGTCTTCCCGTCTTCTTCGTTTTCTTCGTCGTCTTCGCTCTCTCCCGCTTCGCTCGCGGTACCGCGGTGCGTCGCTTCCCCGCTTTCGTCTTTCAAACGCAGCCTCTGCGTAGTGGCCCCGTCCTTTCTCCGCGTCTCGCCGGCGACATCAGCGCTGTGTTCTTGCACCGATTTACGCTCTTCGCACGACCTCGCGACGCCGCGCGGGTGGCCGCTCGCGGTCGCGATCAAAAAATACCCCCACTGGCTCATCAGGGGAGCGATTCCGGAGCGAGTGGCCGTGGTGAGGGAAGTGGAGAAGCGTTCCTTACGTTATGAGAGACAGAAGGGGCACATCAGTCAAACCAGAGCGGGGATCAGTTCAAACAGGACCGACTGCCTCTCCAACGCCTCGTGGAGCAATCTTGGGGCACTTGCAGGTCCTTGGAGCCTTTGGGGGCCCTGCTGGGGCCGTGATGCAACTAATCGAAATTCAAGATTATGTGAGTTAGCACTTGCGATTTCGGCTTCCCGGGGGCATATTGGATAGGGTCCAGAGAATCCAGGCCCATCGTGGGGCTTTCTCGGGGCCCGATCGGGACAGACTGGAGCTCTCCGAATCTGCGTGTCTCACCGCTTCGCTGGACCCCCGTGGGGCGCAAAACGGCGACGACAGCTGCACGCCTGCCGGCATCCAGGAAGGGCGAGGGGTCCCGTCGGAACTGCTTGTATGGCACGACCCCGTCCGGGCGCGGCAGAGCGACAAGCGCTGCAAGCCTGGCCGCACCCAGGCGGATAGCGATCTGACAGCGCATGCGTGGCTCACCTTTCCATGTGCCTCCCCCCAAGGGGTGGCAGGAAAGCGACTGCGAGCGCTGGACGCCTGGCAGCGCCCAAGAGAGGCGAGGGCCGCACCGCCGACGGCCGCGCGCCTGGCAGCGCCCAGGAAGGGCGAGGCCTGGAACTGCAGGCATGGCCCACCGCCCCGGTGGACCCCCCCAGGCGGGCAGGAACGCATCGACCAATTGCGCGCCTGGCAGCACCAAGGAGGGGCGAGTTCCCGCCACGTCTGCGCGCGGTTTCAGCCCCGCCATTGCCCTTGAGGGGCGCGGGAGAGCGGGAACGGCTGCACGCCTGGAAGCACCAGGGGGGGGGAGGTCGAGAGAAAACAGGAAGCGATGCGAGAAGCATGAGACGCGGGGAATGAGAAAGGGATACTTGGGGAGGCAGGAGGAGGAGGAGGAGGAGGAGGAGGAGGAGGAGGAGGAGGAGGAGGAGGAGGAGGAGGAGGAGAGGTGAGAGCAACCATACCCTTGTTCAAAATGACAGTTAAGGAAACATTCCTTTTTTCCCTTCATGAGGTGTGGGCGGGCGGGGTGGGGCCGAGATCATGGCCCCACATGGCTCCAGAGAGCAAGCAATTGCCTCCAAGGCGGAGGCGGCCACGGGGTGATGAGCCGCGCTCATCCATGGGGCGTCGCCTCTTCTGGTGGTGTTCTTCGCACTCGGGGGCTACAGCGGAATGGCGCCATACGCAGCCCCTTTAGCGTGCGCCCCTCCTGGGTCTTTGCCCCCCCTGAGGGGTACAGCGGGATGACGTCATCAGCTCATCCAATGGAACCTCCCTCCTCCTGGGTGCACCTGTCGCCGCAGTCACACGGCTCTGTGGTGTCCTGATGCATCGATGCTGGCCAGACCGAGTCTGGGCCCAGGATCTGTGCATCTGCTTCCCCAGCCGAGAGGAGATCGGCGCACCATACCGATCCTTGTTGACCCAGGATGGGCCTGGCCAGGATCGGTGCAACTAGGTGTATAACTACCTGGAGCCCTCCGAAACAAGGAGGGGCGGGTCTAGGAGCCCCAGCGACACGCTATGCTTGTCGAGCGGATGGAGCTGTGCCCCGCTCCGTGGGGCGGGAGGCCGGGATCGACGCGCCCCGAGGCATGGCGGAGTGCCGGCACACAAACACATATACACGGGTCCAACGGACCTCGCCTCTCTTTGGTGCTGAGCAGTTGTCACCGCTGTTCTGCCCCCCCGGAGGGCTTTGGGGATGTATCGAAGCGGCGCCCTACGCGTGGGGGCGTTGGTTAAGACGTGTGCCCAGGAGGTTTCAGGCCCTGGAGGACTTCCTATCTGATGAGGGAAGCGGGAATATCCATGGCCAATCCACTCCACGGTTGGAGTTCCATGGGCATCCAGACTCTGGATTCTTATCCGAAGGTTCATTGTGCAATGCCCTCACCGTATTCATCCCTGGGTGTTGCCGAGCGTCTTTAGGTGAGTTTAGTATGTCCCTGGGTATTGAAGAAGCTTGTATGCCAAGCCATCTTCGCACAGAGAGCAGGCGGCCGAGTCTCTTGCACGGGCGCCGAGATGCGGCAACGGTGCGCGCAAGAGCCATGAAGAAGGCGTGCCTCAACCCGCACCCGCTCTCCTCGTGGCCCCAATCTCGCACAGCATAACAGTGCCCCGCTCGCGTGATCGGGCTCGACCTCTTGCGACACCTCTCGAGGACGACCTGGGCGATTTCGCGCGCCAGCGCGAGAGGCAGGCGGAGTTCGAGCGGCAGCAGGCGAGAGAGGAATTCGACCGCATTATGGCAGAGAACCAGCGGCGCTGGGCTGAGGAGCGGCGAGCGCGAGAGCAGGAGGACATCCGGATGGGCAACGGGTCTACTTCGGTCAGTGCCCCCGACCTGCCCACGGTCAGGATCGTTTGCATGTTGCGCACTCGATTCTAGCCCACCGCGCTTCGGCGCGACACGCCATCCACGTCCTGGTCCCTGAGCATCAACTGTCCGAGCCGTTCCCAGCTTCCCGTCCCGCGGTGCGGAGCGACACTCCATGCGCTCGCCAGGCATTGCGTGCTGCCGTGACACCTGGATCCGTCCGTCCTTGTTTCGGATGGTGCCAGCTAGTTTTACACCTAGTTGAACCGATCCTGGCCAGGCCCATCCTGGGCCAACAAGGGTCCGTGTGTTGCGCCGGTCCTGGCTCGGCCCGGATGCACCGATCCTGGGCCCACACTCGGTCCGGCCAGGATCGGAAGGGTACGAGGGACATGTAAGGGGGCGGACGGTTTGGAGGCATATGTCGGGAAGGGAGCGACGCAGGGGGAGAGATGCGAGGCATATTCGCATGTATAGCGAACGCCTTACGACTGGTGCCGCCGACCCTGAAGGGGGACGATGATGACGACGACGACGACGAGGACGAGGACCTGTTTGGCCTTCTGTAGTCTGTTGGGGCTCTCTTGGGACTATAGGGTGCATCTTGGGGGCTTCTTGTAGGCTCTTTGGGCGGAAGGCGAAACAATTCGGTTTGTGTTCCCATTCCTGGGAGCCTCTTAGGGCCCTCTAGGGTTACGACGATCCAAGCTACTTTAGCCTTGATCACAAGAAAGAGTTTCGAGCACCATCCAAAATACCGAAACTTGAGGGTTTTCACGAGTCGGACTCTGGGAGGCGATACTCGTACGACACTGTTTCGATACTTTTCTGGGTGCTCGAAATTATTTCTGGGATGTGGTCCTTAAGTACACTGGGTATCTCTTGGGCCGTCTTGGGGGCCGTCTTGGGCCGCTTCAGGGCCCTCGTAGGGGGCCTCTGGGGCCGTATTGGGGCGATCTTGGAGTCTTCCTGGGCGGTCTGGGAGCGTCGGAAGCCCGGAAAGGCGAGAACGCGAAACACATACAAAGCTAAAAGGGAAAGTATTGATTCTGGCTTCTTGGGGGCCTCTTGTAGGTCCTCTTGGAGTCCTCTTGGGGCGTCTTGGGGTTTGAAGCGCGGCCGTCTTGGAGCGATCTTGGGCCGTTTCAGGGCCCTCCTGGACTGTCTTGGACGTAAGTTGCCAAAACGGCGCTGAATGGGGCCGAAACTCTTTCGACAAGTAATAGGGAGGGAGCGTATTCTGATCGGAGACCCCCCCCTGGGCCACTTCCCCATTCGCTGGCGGAGAAGGGATCAAATGAACGAGGCTTCCCGTCGACTCCAGAACGACGTTTCTCCGTTTCCCTTTGGCTGGCGCGGTCGAGGAGAAACCCTGGGAAAGGGGGGCTTGCGCACCAGAGGAGGAGAGCCTAGGGAAATGGCGGGGACAGCGTCGACGACCTCGACGACGCCGACGACAGAAAGAGCGCCTTCTGTGGTCGCTTGGAGGGGGGGGGGCTGGAACCGCACCTCCCACCCCCCCTCCCTTCCCTGCTTCCCCTCTCCTCGGGCCGGCGCTTGCGTCGGCGGCGGCGGGGACGACGATTTCCTTTTCTGGGCCAGCGCCGGCGCCTGTGGCGGCGGGCGGCGGCGGTGGGGAGCGTCGACGAGGACGACGGTGGTGGTGGTGGTGGTGGTGGTGGTGATGGTGGGTTGTGGTGGTGGTGGTGGCGGTGGTAGTGGTTGTGGTGGTGGTTGTGTGGTGGTCTGTTGTGTTGGTGGTGTGTGGTGGTGGTGGTGGTGGTTGGTGGTGGTGGTGGTGGTGGTATTGTGGTGGTGGTTTGTTGTGGTGGTGGTGGTTTTGGTAGGTGGTGGTGGTGGTGGTGGTGGTGGTGGTGGTGGTTGTGGTGGTGGGTTGTGGTGGTGGCGGTGGTGGTGGTGCTGTGGTGGTTGTGGTGGTGGTGGTGGTGGTGGTGGTGGTGGTGAGTGGGTCTGCTGCTGGTAGTGGTGGCTGTTGTGGCGGTGGTGGTGGTGGTGCGGTAGATTGTGGTGGTGGTGGTGGTGGTGGTGGTAGTGGTGGTGGGTTTTTGTGGTGGTGATGGTGGTGGTGGTGGTGGTTGTGGTGGTGGTGATGGCTGTAGTGGTGGTGGGTTGAGGCGGTAGTGGTGGTGGTGGTAGTGGTGGTGGTGGTAGTGGTGGTAATCGTCGCTGCGTCCCCGCCGTCGCCGGCGCCAGCGCCGGCGCTGCTGGCCGCCGCCAGCGCGGGCGCCGGCACCAGGTTGGGGGGGTTCAACCCCCCTCCCCCCCCTCCCTTGGGCTGCCTCTGGTCATCGTCGCTGCGTCCCCGCCGTCGGCGCTGCTGGCGGCCGCCAGCGCCGGCGCCGGCGCCGAGGGGGGGGGGTTCGGGAGGGGGGGGTTGGGGGGGAGGAGAGTCCCCCTGGTTTTGATCGACGGCGCCGGGTGTTGGGGGGGGGCCTCACCCCCAGGTTCGAAACGCGCCTCCGAACGTTCCCAAGGCAAGCGCCCGTGAAACGCGTTCTCTCCGACGACAAGGTCGGCGGAGTGTGAGGGGGGGAGGGCTGGGAGGCAGGCGGGGGGAAGGGCGCGAGGCAGGTGGAGAGATGCGAGGCATACTGATGCGTACTATGCGGTATGCGATTGTGTTTTCCTATCATGTACCATATAGTTGGCGTTCAGGCCCTTCACTTTTCAAAGCTCCCCCCGCACACACGCACACACACACACACGCACACACACACACACACACGCACACACACACACACACACACACACCGCAACCCACTTGAGCCCCATGGGGTGCGGGGTCGAGGGGGATCAAAATCGACCCCGAGGACGATCAGACGGCCGTCGAGGCGGTTCGCGACGGCATGGAGGGGTCTCTGACAGCCCGCGAAGCGTCGCAGACGACCTAAGAGGCCCCCACGATCGCTAAACATGCAAGAGGGCCACAAGAGAGTCTCTCCACTGGGGGAATCCACACTCTTTAGCATATTCGATTTGGCCTTCACTCCGTCCAAGACGACCCCGCAAGCCCCCAAGACACGGTCTAAGAGGAGCCCCGCGCTGTGGAAACCGGACTGATGTTTCAATCCATTCGCCCCGTTCTGACCCCCGAGGCCGTCAACGGGGCCTCAGAAGGCGGATACACACCCACCCAGGGAAACGAGCAAACCCCAGGAAACGGTGGCACCATCTTTGGAAACACGAGCGCCGACCCAGGAAATCGTTGAGGGTGGCAGCTTTGGAAGCGAGGATGGTTTCACGACGCGAGGAGAAACAAGAGGAGGAGGAGGAGGAGGAGAAGGAAGAGGAGGAGGAGGAGGAGGAGACGGCTTACGAGGATAATGTGTGGGGAGCGAAGAGAATGGCGAATCAGAGGATTCGAAAGTTCGGAGGCTGCGTGCGAGGAAGACGAGGAGAAGGAGGAAGAGGAGGAGGAGGACCAGTGTAAACCCAAGAGTCATCAACGATGTTGGAAGCAACCCTCCCTCCAAGCTCCCTCTTCATAGGCCCTTACAGCGGTCCATTGCCATTGAGGGAACCGCCTCGTTGGAAGACAACCTTGAAGATGCTGGAGCGTGCCCAAACATTGTTCTCGGGATTTCAACGCCACGTATCATACAGACATCTGCGTCTTGACGACCTGGAACCGTGCCAGAACGTCATCTTTAGGATGTCAACATCGCGAATTCGCATAACTGTTGCGCCCGCATAGTCCTGAACCCTCCCAAAACACCGTTTCTGGTACGCTGATCATGGGAACCCGTGAAACTCTTGCAAAATTTGAAACCGAATGTGCGCGGTGTTAATGCGAGAGCCACAGTGTGAAAACGACCCGCCTTCAATCCGTGAGGCTCGTGCACGTGTTTAAAAAGAATGCGCGCGGCGTTTAGGTGAGAGCCACATTTTGAAAACGAGCCGCTTTCAAGTCGTGAAACTCTTTGCAAAGTTTGAAAACGAACGCGCGCGGCGCCAAGGCGAGACCCACATGTTGAAAACGACCCGCCCTCAATCCGTGAAATGTTTCCAGCAACTGTTGAAAACAAATGTGCGTTGCGCTAAAGCGAGAGCCACGTTTTCAGAACGACCCACCCTCAATCTGTGAAGTTCCTGCATATGTTCAAAACGAATGTGCGCGGCGCTAAAGCGAGAGCCACAATTTGAAGACGACCCGCCTCCATCTGCGAAGCTGTTGCCACTTTTTCAGCTTCAGGATTATACATGGTGGGGAGGTCTCGAGCGAAACGCCCGGCCCGCTCTAAAAACTGGCCTCGGGGTGCGACAGGGAGAAGTTATATATATATACATAGAAAGGACAAGGAATGGAGGAGGAGGAGGAGGAGGCGGAGGAGGAGGAGGAGCAGGGGGAGGAGGAAGAGGAGGAGGAGGAGGAGGAGGAGGAGGAGGACCAGCGTAAGCCCTAGAGTCATCAACGATGTTGGAAGCAACCCTCCCTCCAAGCTCCTCTTCATAGGCCCTTACAGCGGTTCACTTCCATTGAGGGAATTGCCTCGTTGGCAGACAACCGTTTGAAGATGCTGGAGCGTGCCAAAACATTGTGTTCGGGATTTCAACGCCACGTAACAACCAGACTGCTGCGTCTTGACGACCTGGAGCCGTGCCAGAACGTCATCTTCAGAATGTCAACATCGCGAATTAACATAACTGTTGCGCCCGCATAGTCCTGAACCCGCCCAAAACACCGTTTCTGGTACGCTGATCATGGGAACCCGTGAAACTCTTGCAAAATTTGAAACCGAATGTGCGCGGCGCTAATGCGAGAGCCACAGGTTGAAAACGACCCGCCTTCAATCCGTGAAGCTCGTGCACATGTTTAAAAAGAATGTGCACGGCGTTCAGGTGAGAGCCACAGTTTGAAAACGGTTCGCTTTCAATATGTGAAATTTTTGCGAAGTTTGAAACGAACCTGCGCGGCGCCAAGGCGAGACCCACATGTTGAAAAGGCCCCGCCCTCAATCCGTGAAATGTTTCTAGCAAATGTTGAAAACAAATGTGCGTGGCGTTGAAGCGAGAGCCACATTTTCATAACGACCCACACTCAATCCCTCAATCCGTGAAGCTGTTGCATATTTTGAAACGACAGTGCGCGGCGCTATGACGAGAGCCACAATTTGAAGACGACCCGCCTCCATCTGCGAAACTGCTGCCACTTTTTTAGCTTCAGGATTATACATGGTGGGGAAGCCTCGAGCGAAACGCCCGGCCCGCTCTAAAAACTGGCCTCGGGGTGTGACAGGGAGAAGTTATCTATAAGGAGAAGGAATGGAGGAGGAGGACGAGGAGGAGGAGGACGAGGAGGAGGAGGAGGAGGAGGAGGAGCAGGGGGAGGAGCCGAGGAGGAGGACGAGGAGGAGGAGGATGAGGAGAAAGAGTAGGAGGAGGAGGAGGAGGAGGAGGGTGAGGAGGAGGAGGAGAAGGAGGAGGACAAGGAGGAGGCGGCAGGCGAAAAGAGGCGGAGGGATCCTGGGAGGAGCGAGGAGGAGGTGATTGACAAGGCAGCGGTGGCAGAGATCGACGAAGATGTTCCAGAACGATGAGGACAGGAAGGGAGAGGAGATAGGAGGCACAAGGCAGGAATGTTGGGTGTTGAGCGGTATCGGTTTCGCCCCCCCCCGTTCCCCCCAGGCGTTGCCAAGCGACTGATAGGGAGGCGTCTTACCTGTTTCCGCGGCCTTGCTCTGCCACGTGACGAGCAAGGTGGAATCGTAAACGGTTCTTGGGCAGGGCTGCGCGTCAAGCGTAAACGACTAGTATTTTCTTCGCGCCCACGCGCTGTTGCGTGGCAGGTAGTTCACATTGGTATCCCCCTCCTCGAAAGTGAGGTTCTTGTGTTCTCTGAACCTCTTCCGCAGGGACTAGACCAAATACAGACCATCACCATCACAATCAGCATTATGTCACTCACTCACCCCAGCTGTCCCCCCTCCTCTTTTCACACTCGTGACCATCACCATCCCCACTCAACACCAGAAGCATTTATACCCGCGCAGGAACAGGAACAACGCATGCACGCCACCATCAGCATCATCGCCATCCCCATCATGATCATTCACTCGCTCCCTCACTCAATTCACTCACCCCTGCACGCTCTCATCCGAAGGAAGACTCGGGCGGGAGCCTCGTTTGCGAGCAAATCGCGAGGAAGTCTTGCGCGGGGGCCCGTCCCTACAGGGTCGCCACTCCCACGCTCGAGCCCGAGGCGGCCATCGGGAAACCCTGAAGACAAATGCACAGGTTTGGCAACACCTGGGAGCCTGAATCCAGAGACAGTCTTCAGCGGGAACCTCGTCCGTGAGTGAATCGCGTCCAGGTGTCGGGTGAGAGCCTTTTCTTATGGGGCCCCCATTCCACGTTCAAGCCCGACGAGGCGGCCATGGTAACACTCTGTGCGTTCGTCTGACGGGAAGAACTCCACCTGAGAGTCTCCTTGACGTGACTCAGATTCGCCCTCACCGATTACGAGCGATGACGACGATGGTGGCAACATGCGAGGATACCAGTGCCGTGTGGGACGTTTGAAGCATGTGACACCCGTGGGAATTGTTCGTCGTGTGGAGTTTGCTGGATTTGCGGGGCCCCATATAGGGGGGCGCCTAAGATTTCCTCACGCTTCACTGACGAAGGGCGCCCCCGCTCGAGACTTCCTCACGAGTTGCGCCGTTGGGGCGCTCAAGTGCTACACTGCGCCAACGACCCCCTCGGATTGCCAACGAGAGGTAGAGACCCCATACGGGGCAGTGCTCTCGCTCGAGACGTCCCCACGATGTGCCCCCTTGGGGTGCTCAAGTGTTTTGTTTGCTTGCTACAGTAGGCCAGTGGCCCGCTGGTATTGCCAACATGAGGCGGGGACCCCATAGGCCCATAGGGAGAGGTTTCCCGCTCGAGGCTCCCCCTCGATTCGCTCACAGACGGGGCTCCCGCCCTAGACGTCCCCACGATTTGCCCACATTGGTGTGCTCACGTGCTATGGCCGCTACACTGCGCCAGTGACCTGCCCGATTTACCGACATGATATACGGGCCCCATGCGGAGGGAATTCCCACCGGAGTCTTCCTCACGATTGACTCATGAACGAGGCCCACGTTCGAAGCATCCTCACGATTTGCCCCCCGAGGATGCTGGAGTGCAGTGCCTGCTGCAGTACGCCAGTTACCCGTTCGGACTGCAAACGTGAGCTGCAGGCCCCATACGGAGGGAGCTCCCGCTTGCGACGCCCTCACAGGTTACTCACAAACGCGGTTCCCGTCCGAGACTTACGCCATATGCAGGACTGAGGAGCCCAAGCGCGAAGACAGGTACAGGTTTGAGGGTGCCCCCCCTGGGATTAAAAAGCATGATGTGTGGGCCACATACGGAGGGGACTCCCGCCTCACATGGTTTCGCAACTTACTTACAGACGAAGCTTCCGCTCGAGACTTCCTCAAGATGAGTGTGAATGTGTGCATCTGTATCAGTGAGTGCGAAGCCATGATGTGGTGGTGTTGATGATGTTGTGGTGATGGCGGGTGTGAAGACGAGGTGTGGTGATGATGATGGTGACGGCCGGTTGTCCTGGTGGGATGGTAGTAGTGTTGATTGGCGATGGTGATGGGGTGATGATGGGCACGATGGTGATGTGGGGGTGTTCTTTGTCCTGCGCGGGGGGGTCCAGAGAAAACGAGAACCCCATTCAGGATATGGGAACCAAAACGCAGGCTTGGTGACAGTAGGGGGCAGGGCCCCAAAGAAGTCTCGAATGGGAGCCTCGTCCGTGAATGGATCGCGAGGAAGTCGTGAGGGGGGTGGCCTCCCTGTGGGATCCCCAGTTCCATGTTCGACTCCGATGCGGCACCCATATAAAACAGTACAGGTTTGGTGACACCGGGAGCTTGAATCCCGAGGAAGTCTTTAGCGGGAGCTTCGTCCTTCAACACATTGAAGCGGTGTCTCGGGCGTTCTTTCGTCTTTCGGTGAATAGCGAGGATGTCTCGAGCGGGAGCCTCTCCGTATGGGGTCCCCGCTTCCACGTTCGAGTCCGATGCGGCCACTGGGAATTCAGACCATGTCTCGGGCGCTCGCGTGTAAGTCACTCGCGAGGAGCTCTCGAGCGAGAGCCCCTCCCTTCGGGCCTCTTGCTCCATGTTATTCGTCCGAGGCGGCCGTCAGGAGTCACGGCAAGCGTACAGGTTTGCTCACACTTGGGGGCCTCAATATTGAGAAAGTCCCGAGCGGGAGCCTCGTTCCTTTGTCGAGCGTCTTGCGTTATCAGAGGCGGTGATCCCCTAGCGTACAAGCGCCGGCAAGGGCCAGCTGATACCAGACAGGAAGAGCCTCCGTAGGCATAAGGGCGACGATAAGGATTACTTCCAGATTGGGTTGGAAGATTCTCAAGTCGGAGTACTTTGTTTGCGGAGTAATTTGTTTGCGCCCCCCCTTCCCTCGCGTTGCCACGCGAAGGGTGCCGTGCAACTGTGTAATTTCCGCCCCCTTGCCTTGTCATTTCGCCTCCCCCCCAGCTGCTGCCACATGGCGGACGGAGTCGCGGGCGGAGTCGACGATCGACGTTTTCCGAAGGGCGTCAAACAGAGCCTACAACTCCCTAGTATTCTCACACGTGTTCCACGCATGAGGATTCAGTTTGGGATCCTTAGGAATATCGGAGGGATGAGGGTTTTTGTTGCGGCCAACGCATGGGCCGCGAAGAAGGGGGAGGAAGGGGGAAAAGGGGGGGGCTCGGGCTGGGGAGGTCCAGAGGGAGAGGGGTGAGGGAGGTTGGAGCCGACCTGATATTCCCCGAAGTTCGACGCCAGGGGGTGGGGGGGCGTTGCTGGAGGAGCGGTGGGGGGGGGGGAAAGCGAAGAGAGGGAACGGACGAGGGGGAGGGGGCTCGCGTGGCGGTTGCTCCCCTGCGTTGCCGGGTGCCTGGTAGAGCAGGGTGTCAGTTGTTTCCGTCCCCTTGCGCTGCCAAGTCACGAGGGGGGTCGGATCAGATCGTTTCCGTCCCTTGCGATGCCGCGCGTTCAGTTGAATATAATAGCGTTCGTCAGCCACCTTCCTGCCGAGGCGTTGCCAGGTGGCGGATGGAGCGTGATGTTATGTTGTTATCTGCCGCCTTGCGTTCCACGCGGCGAGCAGAACATGCTGGTATTCGTGTTGCCCCCAGGCGTGGCCAAATGACGAGTAAAGCACCGTGCGATTCGTTTGCGCCTTAATTCGTGGGCGCGTCACGAGCACAGTATAGTGGTATTTTCCGCTGCCTTGAATTACCGCGTTCCGAATATCCCAGAGGCTTGCGCCTATCCGCCGACCCCAGAAGAAGCGAGAAGTCCGAGTGAGGCCGTTGGGGGCCTTTTGGACACCGTTTGGGGGCCTCTGGGGGCGTATTTGGGATTTCTTGAGGGCCTTCTTGGGCCTTCAGGGGGGTTGGGGGGCGCCTGCTGATGGTCTCAGTGACTTTCCTGGGTCGGAGGGCTCGAAATATTGGGTTGGGTTGCCCCTCTTGGGCCTCTCTTGGGGCCCTGTTGGGGCCATCTTGGGCCGCCATGTGGCCCTCCTGGGCCGTCTTGGGGCTCTCTCAGGGGCTTCTTGGGTTGCCTTGGAGCAGTCTTGGGGGCTGCTTGGGCCGTCTTGGACGCTGTTTAGACAAAAGGACCGAATATGCTGAAATGGCATGCTTTCCTGAGGGAAATTGTAGACGCTTCGCGTAACCCCACCAGCCCATCCAGAAACGATGCCCAGAGGAATTGCCTCGATCAGGGAAGTGGACAGCACACACAGGAAGGGTTCCCCAGTGGAGGCCTCTTGGAGCGTCTTGGGTGCCTCGGAGAGCGTCTCTTGGGAGCATCTTGGAGGCCTCTTGGGCGCCTGTTGGGGCCTCCCGGGCGCCTCTTGGGGCCCTCCTGAAGCGCTCTTGGGAGCCTTGGGAGCGCTCTTGGGGCCATCTTGGAGGACATCGATCAAACAAGCAGCGAGCATTAGTTAGCGTTGCCCCTCGGGAGCCCAACGCATCGCCTCTTGCGGCGCCCTAGGGGCGCTCGTGGAGCGCTCTTAGGCTCTCTTGGGGCCGTCTTGGGGCTCTCTTGAGCCTCTCCTGGAGCCCTCTTGGGCTATCTTGGAGCCATCTTGAGGCCTCGGATGGCCATTGGAAGCGAATAGGCGAGACAGCCAAACACATATATGTTCCTAAGGTTGTGGCCTCTTCGGGGCCTCCTGGGGGAGCTCTGTGGCCACTGGGAGCCGCCTTGGAGCGGTCTTGGGCATCTTGGAGTATCGTGGGAGCCATTATGAGACATCTTGGGATATTTTGAACCATCTTGGAGTCATCTTGGGCTCTCCCAGGCGCGCTTGGAGTCATCTTAATCAGTGCCCCCCCAATAGGCCAATGTGTGGATAAAACCTTAGTAAACTCAATGCTTTGGTATCATCGCCGAGGCCTCTTGGAGCATCTTGGGTGTCTTTGGGGTGTCTTTGGGGGCCTCTTGGGGGTTTCTTGGGAGCCTCTTGTGGGCATCCTGGGGGCCTCTTGGGGCTTCCTGGCCACCTCTTGGGGCCCTCTTGGGGCACCCTTGGGAGCCTTGGGGGCCATCTTTGGGCCATCTTGGGTGAGACCGATCGGAGGAGGGGGGTGTCTAATTAGAGCCCCCCCCTCAGGAGGCCAAAATGGGGCCAACACCATAGTACAACCAATGATTGTTGCTTCCTCGCCGAGGCCGTTTTGGACGCTCCGACACCTCGCGGAACCCCTTTGTCCAGGTCCAGGGGAGGGGGTACAGGGAGGGGTAAACCCCTCCCCGAAGGGGAAGAAGGAGGGGTGGAAGAGGAAACTTCCTAAACCACCGACGCCACGAGGGCTGGTGGGATTTGCGTGTTTTTGCTGTTGGGGGTCGTTGCCAAGAATTTCATTCGCGTTTTCACCCCAGGCAGGCGGGGGTCGGCGGTGAATCGAATCTGTCGGTTCTTCCATTGGGCGTTGCCATATGATGGGCAGGATCGACGGTCTATGACTTTCGCAGGGCTCCGAACCGACCCGACGGATTCCGAGAGTTCATGGGTTCTTGATGATGCTTTTTGGGGCTCGCTGGGGGTCCTGAGGCTTGGGGTTCGCATGGCGTCTGAGGGCTCAGTGTCAGAAGTGGGGAGGCAGGGGGGGGGGGGGGGGGCGAGTCCACAGGGAGAGGCGTGGGGGAGTTTGTAGCCACTCTTTCGATTCCCCGCTTTCTTAGAGCGTCAGGACCGCTCAGATTTCCAGAACACGACGGGGAGGAATTCGAAATAGCAAGGATGACGTTGATGGAGGAGCGAGGCGGGACGTTCGCAGGGGTCTTGGTCGTCGTCGTCGTCGTCGTCCGCCTTCGTCGCTCCCCGCGCCGCTGATCTGCGTGCCCTAGGGCCGCCGAGGGGCTTCGGAGGGTTACCGACGACGTCGAAAACGACGACGTCGACGACGACGACGATGAAGACGACGGCCGACGACGTCGAGGACGACTACCGGCGACGTCAACCGCTGCCTGGGGGCGCGCTTCTGAGGTTCTGGCGGGAGCACTCCCTGGTTTCTGTGGGTCGTCGCGTATCGTTCCCGTGGGTCGTGCCTCCACTGTCCATGTTTCAGTGTCCAGGTTTCCCTGGGTCTTGCCTCGGGATTCTGGGGCTCGTGCCTGCCGTTTCCTTATCCGCCCCCAAGAGGAACGTAAGATGCCCCTAAGATGCCGAACCTGGGCCTTAGGGGTCCCCACGAGACCCAAAAGGGTTCAAACATGTCTCTCAGACACCCGCGACATGCATCCCAGAGTTCGATTTTGGTGCGCAGTTGGCACGCTGGAGCTAATCTGAGGTGTCACGGCTGCCCAGGCTCTGGCTTGTAGAATCATTGTTTCAGTTTCACCTTGGATGCCCATTCAAGAATGCTTCGAATACGTCTGAGACCGCAATTCACACCTTTCTGGTTACAATCACACAGTCTCGACAAGGGCAAGGATCAGCAGTCCAAGGAGTAGAAGTTCGACGCTGAGACGGCTGAGGAGGAGGATTCGAAGGAGGACGCCCACCCAGGTCGTCGTCCAAGCATGTGCCGTCACGATTACCTGGGGGGGCCACGGCTGCCCCTCGCTGTCTCCTAGGTCCTAGGACCTAGGACCGGGTCAATGAGGCCCTAGGACAGCCCAAGTGGGCCCCGAGACGGTTCGAGAGGCCCCCAAGAGAGCCCAAAAACGCACCATGAGTTGCCCCAGAGTGGCCCCAAAGAGGCCAGGACCACCAGCTGGCTTCCAATACTGCTGGCTGCTCAATGCCTTCCCGTCATTGCGGCCGTCGTCCGGCAGCGTCGTCGCGCGCATGCAGCGCAGCAGGTCCAGGATCCAGCTGGAGCGAGCTATCGGCGGAGGCCCCCTCGGGCTCGAGGAGTGTCGCGTGTCCGGCCTCGGTCGGAGCGGGGCAGCGCGGCGCACGCAGGCCGACGGGGGGGCTTGCAGCATAGCGCCCCCGGCATCGGAGCCGCTGGCGAAGGGCCACAGGAAGGCGTCGGGTTCCCGTTGGATGTGGCGGGCGAGTGCACAAAGTGCCGCGGACGACGAGTCGTAGGAGGAAGGAGAGGAGGATGAGGAGGAGCAGGAACGCGACGAAGAGGGCGTTGGTGACCCAGGGGCAGAGGACGCGGGAATTGCAGACGGAGCGTTGGCGTCACGAGGGCCCCGAGGCCTATTAGAGACTGGTCCATGCGGCACTGGCCTGCCCCCGCTTCGAGCGACACGTGGCCCGCTTATGGTCAGGAATTTTGGCTTAGCGCGTCGTGCCGCCAGCTCTGGCCCACCAAACGTCGGTGTGACACACTATCCACGTCCCAGTCCCCGAGCGTCAGCATCCCGAGCTGTTCGAAGCCTCCCGTACCGCTGAGCGGAGCAACACGCTATCCGCTTGAAAGGCACAGCGTGTCGCAAGGCCGCCGCCGCGACACGCTAAGCAATAGTTCCCGACCGTACAGTTCTTGGTAAGAAAGGTGGTGGGCGCAGTCCTCGAAGAGACACGTCACGGAGGAGGACGACGAGGAGGACGGCGAACCTTGGGATCCGACGTCTCGAAAAAGTTGCAACATCGCGAAACATCACGACCAGTGCCCCAGACCCCATCTGTCTGTATGATTATCCGAAACTGGCGAATACGCCCGTTGTAAAACATGCGCCATTCCCAGAATCCAATGGTTTCAATACAGGGTCCTCGGAAGTCCCGAGCCTTTTCCCAGGAGCGGTTTCTGTGCCGAATGGTCCCGGGGCCGTGCAAGTGCCCCCGGAGTCCGAAAATTGAGAAAATCAAGTGTCTCGATGTTCTTCACATCTTGGATGTCTGGGAAGGAAGACGGCGAAGAGGACAAGGAGCTCGGGGGGGTGCCGGGGCGGGCTGCCTGCCCCCGCGTGGCGCGCGCTCCCGCAAGAGGAGCGGGCGCGGGCAGAGGCCCGGCGGCGGGACCAGGAGTCCAGGCAGCGCGAGCGCGAGCGGCAGGACTTGGGCCGCCCCAAAGGGGGCCCAGAAGTAGACACTCACCGCCTCCCTCATCCCCTCCCTCATCCCCTGCCTCTCCCAGGAGAGAGGGGGGGAAGAAGAGGGTGGAGGAGGGAGGGGGAATGGTGGTGGTGGTGGTGGTGGTGGTGGTGGTGGTGGTGGTGGTGGTGGTGGTGGTGGTGGTGGTGCACCGAAGACGCCTACGACGAATCACCGCCGCCCCCTGCCTTTTGGAATCGCCCATGTGGCCGAGCGTTGTGGCAAGAGTTCTGCCAAGCTATCGGACCATGCATTCCCCTAGCCGTTGTGGAAACTCTTCGGGGAACACTTGGGGGAGGATGGCGGGGAAGATCAGGAGGAGGAGGAGGAGGAGGAGGAGGAGGAGGAGGAGGAGGAGGAGGAGGAGGAGGTGGCATCTTGGGAGCCTCTGGGGGCACTCTTGGGAGCCTCCTCGGGCCTCTTGGGCCGCCTTTTGGGGCTTCTCGGGGGCCTCTTTGGCTGTCCCATGGCATTCCTGGCCCGTCTGACGCCGTCGTCGGACCTCTCTGGGCCGACTTGGGGCCTTCTTGGGGTGCTCCAAGGCCGTCATGGAGGCCTCTTGGGCCGTCTTGAGTCCCCTTGGGGCCGTCCAGGGGGCCTCTTGGCCGTGATGGGGCCATCTTGGAGGCCTCTTGGGCGATCTTGGGGCCTCTTGGGCCGTCTTGAGCAGTCGGAAGGCCGAAACGATGCAGATGCAAACATCTTGTTAAAACCAAGAAGGACAATCCATGATGTTGGCATCTTCGGGCCTTCCTGGAGGACCATCGTGGGCGAGCTTGGAGGCCATCTTTGCCATCTTGGAGGCGATTTGGGCAACCACCCACCCCTGTGACAAGCACAGGGGGCGGCGGATGACGGAAAGCGCGCGTAGCATCGCGACCCGTTAGCCGGGAGAAATAACAAGGGGGCGGGGGGAAGGGTAGGCAAAACAGGCGCGGATGACGGCAAGCGCGCGTAGCGTCGCGATCCGTTAGTCGGGAGAAATAACAGGGGGGTGGGGGGGTAGGCAGCCCAGACCTCAGAGATCGAATACCCCAACGTTTCATTTTTGTGGCCCACGACGACCCAAGTCAGCCCCAAGACCGCCCAAGAGGCCTCCAAGTCGGGCCAAAGGGCCCCAAGACACTTCAAAGACGGCGTCGGAGAGGGCCCGAAGCGGCCCAAGAGCGCTCAAAGAGGGCCTAACATGCTTTCAAGACAGCCGCAAAGGCCCCAAGACGCCTCAGGAGGCCCCCGACAAGGACCCCAAAGAGGCACACACCGTCCCATTCCCTTAGGACAGCGCGCATGTTTAGCAGATTCACTTCTTTGGTCTTCACAACGTCCACAACGATTCAGGAAGCCCCCAAGACCGCCCATGACGGCACCCAAGACGGCCCAAGTCGGCGTCAAGACGGCCCAGGAGAGCCCGAAGACGGCCCAAGAGAGGCCCTTGAGGGCCCCAGAAGGTTCCCAAGAGAGCCCCAAGCGGGGCACAGGAGGTCCCCAAGGGGACCCAGGAAGGCCCCCAGAGGGCCCCAAGACCGTCCAAGCCCGCCAAGACGGCCCAAAAGGGCCACAAGACGGCCCACCCAAAAGGACCACCAGGAAGTCCCGGAAATGCAATATTCACAGATTTTCGCAAGGCCCGTGCCTAGATTTCTGCATGTCGCATCGAAGCCTTAACACCAACAGGGCTCCAAGACACTAAGCCAGCGACTTCGCGCCCTCACAAAATAATCGCGCTTTCCGTACCCATGCTGGGCAGGTAACGGGGAGAACGAGGTACGAGTGATGAAGCGGCTCAAGGGCCCCAAAGAGAGCCTCAGATGGCCTCCAGACGGTCTGCGAGAGCCTCACAACGATTCCAGGGGCCTTCCAGAGGGCCCTCGAGAGGCCGTCGAGAGGGCCTCAGGCGGTTAAAAACAACAAATTTCCAATGGTTATTTGAAGTGTTTTCGTGTTCTCGCCTTTTCGGGCCAAGAAGGGCCCAAGAGGCCCCAGAGATCGTCCCCAGACCCAGAGGCACCCACAGGGACCGAAAACAGTTCAAGAGGGCCCCCCCAGACGGCCCAAGATGGGCCCCCAGACGCCCCCAAGAGGGCCTCAAGACAAGAGGGCCCCAAGACGGCCCAAGAGAGCCCCAAGAGAGCTTCACGAGTGCCCCAAGAGGCTCCCAAGAGAGCCTGAAGAGGCGGTGTGGGGACTGGGCTGCTTGTGTGTGGGGTCTGGGCTGGCCCCAAGAGCGCCCCAAGACGGCCCAAGAGAGCCCCAAGAGAGCCCCAAGAGGGCCCAAAGAGGGCCCAAGAGGCTCCCAAGAGGACCCGCAGAGGCGGTGCGGGGACTGGGCTGCTTGGGTGTGGGGTCTCGACTGGCCCCGGGAAAGCCCCAGAGTCCCAAAACGGTCTTTCAGAGAGAGGGCCCCCAGGAGACTCCCGAGAAGCCCCAGAGATGCCAAGTACCACCGTGGCTCCCAACGGCAAACAGTGACGTAAGAAGTTGTAAGAGCGCGGTGACATAGAGAAGGGTTCTGAACAGCAAGCCGCCCAAGATAAGAGCGAGCGGCAACGTAGAAGTCTCTGAGCACCAGGGCTCCCAACAGAGAGCGGTGACGCAACAAGCTCTTAACGCCAAGGCTCCCCAGAGCGAAGGGTGCCATGAGCCATCTCAGGCCAGTTCCTGCGGCGCTCGTTCCCTTCCCATGCTGGCCCAGGTAACGGAGAGAGCGAGGTACGAGTGATGTTGTTTTTGTGAGGGGCGAAGCCCTTCAGGGAGGGGTGTGATGGTTGTAATGACCTCCTGGGGATCCCTCGCATTTTTCCCCAACCATCCTGTGGTGTTGGGTCCTCGTTTTGAAAAGACAGCGCCCCGCATCTCCTCTCCTCTCCTCTCCTCTCCTCTCCTCCCCCTCCTCCCTCCTCCCCCTCCTTGCCTCTGCCCTCCGCATGTTTCCGCTTCGGCTTACCCAATACAGCGCTTCGTGGCCCCTACAGGGAGCTCCACCGACGGCCCCATGGGCAGTGGCAGGGTTCGCATGCAGTTCCACCTTCATTTCGGCGCACCCCTCACGGGTCGTGGCCCGTAGGGGGTTCCACCGAAGGCTCTAGCGGCAGGGTTCGCATGCAGTTCCCCTTTCACTTCGGCGCACCATTCACACGGTTCGTGGCACCATAGGGGGCTCCACCGAAGGCCCCATGGGCAGGGTTCGCATGCAGTTCCACCCTCATGTCGGCATACACCTCACACGGTTCGTGGCCACATAGGGAGCTCCACCAAAGGCCTCAGTGGCAGTGTTCGCATGCAGTTCCACCCTCATTTCAGCGCACCCCTCACACGGGTCGTGGCCCCATATGAGAGTTCCATCGAATGTCTCAGTGGCAGGGTCCGCACGCAGTTCCACCGTCATTTGGCACACCCCTCACACGGTTTGTGGCCCCATAGGGGGCTCCACCGAAGGCCCCATGGGCAGGGTTCGCATGCGGTTCCACCGTGATTTCGGCGCACCCCTCACACGGGAGCTCTACCGGAGGCCCCATTGGCAGGGTTCGCATGCAGTTCTGCCCTCATCTCGGCACACCCCTCGTACGGTTCGTGGCCCCATTGGAAGCTCCACCGAATGCTTCAGTAGCAGGGTTCGCATGCAGTTCCATTTTCATTCCGGCGCACCACACGGTCCGTGGCCCCATAAGGGGCTCCACCGAAGGCCTCAGTGGCAAGGTTTGCATGGCGGCCCCGTCCCATTTCGGCACACCCCTCACACGTTTCGTGGCCCCATAGGGAGCTCCACCAAAGGCCTCAGTGGCAAAGTTCGCATGCGGCTCCACCATCATTCTGGCGCTCCCATCACACGGTCCGTGGCCCCATAGGGAGTTCCACCGAAGGCTTCAGTGGCAGGGTTCGCATGCAGTTCCACCCTCATTTCGGCACACCCCTCACACGGTTCGTGGCCCCATATGGGGGCTCCACCGAAGGCCTCAGAGGCAGGGTTCGCATGGCGGCCCCGCCTAATTTCGGCACACACTCCGCACGCTTCGTGGCCCTGTAGGGAGCTCCACTGCAGGCCTCAGCGGCAGGGTCGCATGGCAGCGTCGCCTCCATTTCGGCACACCCCTCACACGCCTCGGGGCCCCATAGAAAGCTCCACCGAAGGCCCCAGTGGCAGGGTTCCACCGTCATTTCGGCGCACCATTCATACGGTTCATGGCACCATAGGGAGCTCCACCGAAGGCTCCAGCGGCAGGGTTCGCATGCAGTTCCGCTCCCATGTCGGTGCCCCTCTCACACGGCTGACTCGTGGCCCCATAGGGAGCTGCACCGAAGGCCCCATGGACAGGGTTCGCATGCTTTTCCACCTTCATCTCGGCGCACCCCTCACACGGTTTGTGGCTCCAGTGGGAGCTGCACCGAAGGCCCCATGGACAGGGTTCGCATGCTTTTCCACCTTCATCTCGGCGCACCCCTCACACGGTTTGTGGCTCCATAGGGAGCTCCACCGAAGGCCTCAGTGGCAGGGTTCGCATGAGGTTCCACCTTCATTTCGGTGCACCCTTCACACGGTTCGTGGCCCCATAGGGAGCTCCACCGAAGGCTCCAGTGGCAAAGTTCGCATGCAGTTCCCCGCCCCATTTCGGCCACACCTCAAGCGTTTCGTGGCCCCAAAGGGGGCTCCACCGAAGGCCTCAGTGGCAAGGTTCGCATGCAGTTCCCCGCCCCATTTCGGCAACACCTCACGCGTTTCGTGGCCCCAAAGGGGGCTCCACCGAAGGCCTCAGTGGCAAGGTTCGCATGGCGGCCCCGCCCCATTTCGGCACACCCCTCACACGGTTCGTGGGCCCATAGGGAGCTCCACCGAAGGACTCAGTGGCAAGGTTCGCATGCGGTTCCACCATCATTTCGGCGCACCCCTCACACAGTTCGTGGCCCCATAGGGAGCTCCACCGAAGGCCTCAGTGGCAAAGTTCGCATGCGGCTCCACCCTCATTTCAGCGCACCTCTCACACGGTCCGTGGCCCCATATGAGAGCTCCACCGAAGGCCTCAGAGGCAGGGATCGCATGGCGGCCCCGCCCCATTGCGGCACACCCCTCACACGTTTCGCGGCCGCATGTGGGGTTCCATCCAAGGCCCCAGTGGCAGTGTTCGCATGGCGGCCCCGCCTAATTTCGGCACACACCCCACACGCTTCGCCTCAGTGGCAGGGTCGCATGGCAGCGTCGCCTCCATTTCGGCACACCCCTCACACGCCTCGCGGCCCCATAGAGAGCTCCACCGAAGGCCCCAGTGGCAGGGTTCGCATGCCTTCCTCTGTCTATTTTGACACATCTCTCACATGTTCGCGGCTTGGCTTCAATTCCTCCCTCTCCTTTTCCTCCTCCTCCTTCTTCCCCTCCGCCTCCCTGGAGTCGAAACTGTGTTACCGAATCGTTTGCGTTTGGACTGCAGTGGTCATGTGGGTGCCCAGACTGACGAGCAGTCGGGCGATGACCTCCGTGGCCAGCGCGCCGTAGACAAATGCAAAATGTTGTCGACGCCAGTCTGTGCGATGCCGAATGTTGTCGCTCGAGTTGGCTAGTTGCTTGTGTCTCGGGCTCGGTGCCAAGGCATTGTCTTCGTCTGTGCTTTCCCCTCCCTCCTCCTCCTTGTCCGCCCCTTCTCCCCCGTATCGGTGACCCGAGTTTCGGCCACGTTCGCCGGACAGCTTCTGGGCGCTGTGTACTTGCCTGTCTCGTAGCCCTGGCAGTGCACCGACACCAGACGACGTGACAAGTGGTGAGTTGTTCATTCGCTGTTCGCGTATCTCTCCTGCCTCCTGCCCTCCCCTCTCTCCCCAACATGTGCTTTATACATTTTTTCCCAACCCTCCTTGGTTGGGTATCCTGCCTCTTCCTGTCTTGCCCGCGGGGGGCTGCGATCTGTGAAACTGTCGCCATTTTCGAGGCCTGCTGGGGGGCCCAGCAAAGTGAGGACGACGCGCAGATTCAAATTAGACCTCGCCATCCCTGGGGGGGTTACGATCTGTGAAACTGTCGCCACTTTCGAGGCCTGCTGGGGGGCTCAGCACAGTGAGGGCGCCGCGTAGATTCAAATTAGACCTCGCCATCCCTGGGGGGCTGCGATCTGTGAAACTGTCGCCATTTTCGAGGCCTGCTGGGGGGCCCAGCACAGTGAGGGCGACGCGCAGATTCAAATTAGACCTCGCCATCCCTGGGGGGCTGCGATCTGTGAAACTGTCGCCATTTTCGAGGCCTGCTGGGGGGCCCAGCACAGTGAGGGCCACGCGCAGATTCAAATTAGACCTCGCCATCCCTGGGGGGCTGCGATCTGTGAAACTGTCGCCACTTTCGAGGCCTGCTGGGGGGCCCAGCACAGTGACGCCACGGGCGGACCCAAATTAGACCTCGCCATCCCTGGGGGGCTGCGATCTGTGAAACTGTCGCCACTTTCGAGGCCTGCTGGGGGGCCCAGCACAGTGACGCCACGGGCGGATTCAAATTAGACCTCGCCATCCCTGGGGGGCTGCGATCTGTGAAACTGTCGCCACTTTCGAGGCCTGCTGGGGGGCCCAGCACAGTGGGCCACGGCGGATTCAAATTAGACCTCGCCATCCCTGGGGGGCTGCGATCTGTGAAACTGTCGCCACTTTCGAGGCCTGCTGGGGGGCCCAGCACAGTGACGCCACGCGCGGACCCAAATTAGACCTCGCCATCCCTGGGGGGCTGCGATCTGTGAAACTGTCGCCACTTTCGAGGCCTGCTGGGGGGCCCAGCACAGTGACGCCACGGGCGGATTCAAATTAGACCTCGCCATCCCTGGGGGGCTGCGATCTGTGAAACTGTCGCCACTTTCGAGGCCTGCTGGGGGGCCCAGCACAGTGACGCCACGGGCGGACCCAAATTAGACCTCGCCATCCCTGGGGGGCTGCGATCTGTGAAACTGTCGCCACTTTCGAGGCCTGCTGGGGGGCCCAGCACAGTGACGCCACGGGCGGACCCAAATTAGACCTCGCCATCCCTGGGGGGCTGCGATCTGTGAAACTGTCGCCACTTTCGAGGCCTGCTGGGGGGCCCAGCACAGTGACGCCACGCGCGGACCCAAATTAGACCTCGCCATCCCTGGGGGGCTGCGATCTGTGAAACTGTCGCCACTTTCGAGGCCTGCTGGGGGGCCCAGCACAGTGACGCCACGCGCGGACCCAAATTAGACCTCGCCATCCCTGGGGGGCTGCGATCTGTGAAACTGTCGCCATTTTCGAGGCCTGCTGGGGGGCCCAGCACAGTGACGCCACGGGCAGATTCAAATTAGACCTCGCCATCCCTGGGGGGCTGCGATCTGTGAAACTGTCGCCATTTTCGAGGCCTGCTGGGGGGCCCAGCACAGTGAGGGCCACGGCAGATTCAAATTAGACCTCGCCATCCCTGGGGGGCTGCGATCTGTGAAACTGTCGCCACTTTCGAGGCCTGCTGGGGGGCCCAGCACAGTGACGCCACGGGCGGACCCAAATTAGACCTCGCCATCCCTGGGGGGCTGCGATCTGTGAAACTGTCGCCACTTTCGAGGCCTGCTGGGGGGCCCAGCACAGTGACGCCACGGGCGGACCCAAATTAGACCTCGCCATCCCTGGGGGGCTGCGATCTGTGAAACTGTCGCCACTTTCGAGGCCTGCTGGGGGGCCCAGCACAGTGACGCCACGGGCGGACCCAAATTAGACCTCGCCATCCCTGGGGGGCTGCGATCTGTGAAACTGTCGCCACTTTCGAGGCCTGCTGGGGGGCCCAGCACAGTGGGCCACGCGCGGATTCAAATTAGACCTCGCCATCCCTGGGGGGCTGCGATCTGTGAAACTGTCGCCACTTTCGAGGCCTGCTGGGGGGCCCAGCACAGTGACGCCACGGGCGGACCCAAATTAGACCTCGCCATCCCTGGGGGGCTGCGATCTGTGAAACTGTCGCCACTTTCGAGGCCTGCTGGGGGGCCCAGCACAGTGACGCCACGGGCGGACTCAAATTAATACTCGCCATCCCCGGTGGGCTGCGATTTTTGAAACTGTCGCCACTTTCGAGGCCTGCTGGGGGGCCCAGCACAGTAACGCCACGGGCGGACCCAAATTAGACCTCGCCATCCCTGGGGAGCTGCGATCTGTGAAACTGTCGCCACTTTCGAGGCCTGGGGGGGCCCAGCACAGTGACGCCACGCGCGGACCCAAATTAGACCTCGCCATCCCTGGGGGGCTGCGATCTGTGAAACTGTCGCCACTTTCGAGGCCTGCTGGGGGGCCCAGCACAGTGACGCCACGGGCGGACCCAAATTAGACCTCGCCATCCCTGGGGGGCTGCGATCTGTGAAACTGTCGCCACTTTCGAGGCCTGCTGGGGGGCCCAGCACAGTGACGCCACGGCGGATTCAAATTTGACCTCGCCATCCCTGGGGGGCTGCGATCTGTGAAACTGTCGCCACTTTCGAGGCCTGCTGGGGGGCCCAGCACAGTGACGCCACGCGAGGACCCAAAGTAGACCTCGCCATCCCTGGGGGGCTGCGATCTGAGATCCCCGCTTTCGAAGTGGCTAGGGTTGCTCAGGGATTGCAACTCATCAGCTTTATCTAGTCCTTGTCCTGAAGCCAGTTTCCTGCGAGTCTCCCGAATTCCGTCTGCAGGCATATGTAACCGTCGTTCCGTCATCGCCCGCCTTATAAAGTGTCCTAAACTATTTGCGCCCCGCGTTTGCGCAGGGGTTGGGTACGTCGCCAGGGTAATGTTATGTATATATGTCATATATATACATATATATATATATGTATGTATGTATGTATATATATATATAACACATCTCTCATATGTTTCGTGGTTCATAGGGAGCTCCCAGTGGCAGCGCCCGCATGCGTCCCCCAGCCCACTCGGCACACCCAGCACACGTTTCGGGGGTTCCAACCGCGTTGCCCCGTGCTCCATCCATCTCGCGGCGCGATGTCCATGATGAGAAGGTGATATCCTACGTTACTCACAGCTGCATCTGATTGGGTCCTTCGCCACGCTAATTTCCAGTGAAGCAGCTCCTGGGCGGTTCCCATGGCCTGTTTCTTCGTATTTGTTCGATTGAAACGGCAAGAGGGCCCCAAGACGACCCAAGAGGACCCCAAAACGGCCCAAAGACGGCCCCAAGAGAGCTAGCTCCAGATGGTTTCGAGACGGTCCAAGGGAGCCTCGAGACGGCTCCAGGGGCCTTCAAGAGGGCCCTCGATAAGGCTTGAGGAGGCCAATTAGCTTGACGAAGGACCCAACCATATGCAGCTGTGAGCACCGCAGTCGTGAGTATCATCTTCGGTGGAGCTCCCTATGGGGCCACGAGACGTGCGAGGGGTGTGCCAAAATGAGTGTGGCGGACGCACGTGGACGTTGCCTCTGACCCTTCGGTTCGGTGGAGCTCCCTATGAGGCCACGAAACGTGTGAGGGGGTTGCCGACGTGGGTGTGGCGGACGCACGAGGACGGTGCCACTGGGGCCTTGGGTGGAGCTCCATATGGGGCCACGAAACTTGTGAGGGGTGTGCCGGCGTGGGTGTGGGAACGCATGTGGCTGGTGCCCCTGGAGCCTTGGGTGGAGCTCCCTATGGGGCCAGGAAGCGTGTGGTGAGGGGTATGTCGAAATGGGTGTGGCGGACGCACGTGAACGGTGCCACTGGGGCTTTTGGTGGAGCTCCCTATGGGGCCACGAAACGTGTGAGGGGTGTGCCGAAATGGGTGTGGCGGACGCATGTGGACAGTGCTACTGGGGCCTTGGGTGGAGCTCCATATGGGGCCACGAAACTTGTGAGGGATGTGCCGGCGTGGGTATGGCGAACGCATGTGGCTGGTGCCCCTGGGGCCTTGGGTGGAGCTCCCTATGGGGCCAGGAAGCGTGTGAGGGGTGTGCCGAAATGGGTGTGGCGGACGCATGTGGGCAGTGCCACTGGGGCTTTTGGTGGAGCTCCCTATGGGGCCACGAAGCGTGTGAGGGGTGTGCCGAAATGGGTGTGGCGGACGCATGTGGGCAGTGCCGCTGGGGCCTTGGGTGGAGCTCTCTATGGGGCCACGAAGCGTGTGAAGGGTGTGCCGAAATGGGTGTGGCGGACGCATGTGGACGGTGCCACTGGGGCCTCGGGTGGAGCTCCCTATGGGGCCACGAAACTTGTGACGGGTGTGCCGAAATGAGTGTGGCGGACGCATGTGGCTGGTGCCACTGGGGCCTTGGGTTGAGCTCCCTATGGGGCCACGAAACGGGTGAGGGGCGTGCCGAAATGGGTGTAGCGGACGGATGTGGACGGTGCCGCTTGGACCTTCGGTGGAGCTCATTATTGGGCCACGAAACGTGTGAGGGGTGTGCCGACGTGGGTGCGGCGCGGCGGGCGAATGTGGACGGTGCCATTGGGGCCTTCGGTGGAGCTTCCTATTGGGCCACGACCCGTACGAGGGGTGTGCCGACGTGGGTGTGCCACTGGGGCCTTAGGTTGAACTCCCTATGGGGCCAGGAAGCGTGTGAGGGTGTGCCGAAATGCGTGTGGCGGGCGCATGTGGACTGTGCCATTGGGGCCTGGGGTGGAGCTCCTTATGAGGCCACGAAGCGTGTGAGGGGTGTGCCGAATGGGTGTGGCGGACGCATGTGGACTGTGCCATTGGAGCCTTCGGTGGAGTTCAATATGGGGCCACGAAACGTGTGAGGCGGAGGAGGAGGAGGAGGAGGAGGAGGAGGAGGAGGAGGAGGAAAGGTTTCGGAGGTTTTTCTGGTTTTCATTTTTTCGTGTCCGGAAGGGCCCAACACCGCCCACGAGGCCCCAAAGCTCGTCCCACGACGGCCCAAGAGGGCCCCCCAAAGGAGCCGAAAATTGTCCAAGAGGGCCCCCAGACTGCCCAAGAGGAAGTCAAAACAGCCCAAGAGAGCCCCACGGCGGCCCCAAGAGGGCTCCAAGAGGGTTTCAAGAGGCCCCCAAGCAGCTTCCAAGGGGCCCGAAGAGGCGGCGTGGGGACTGGGCTGCTTGGTTCTTGGCTGGTCCCAAGACGACCCAAGAGTTCCAAAACAGGTCCTGGGCTGGCCCCAAGACGGCCCAAGAGTCCCAAAACAGCCCCCGAGAGGGCTTCAGGAGGCCAAATGCATTGTTTTTCTTGTACGACTTTTTCCAGGTTTTTGAGGGTTCTCGCTTTTTCTGGCCTCGAAGGGCTCCAGACGGCCCAAGAGGTCCCAAAGATCGTCCCCAGACGGCTCCAAAAGGAGCCGAAAACGGTCCAAGAGGGCCCCCCCAGACGGCCCACAAGGGCCCCACAACGGCCCAAGAGGGCCCCAAGACGGCCCCGCGAGAGCTCCAAGAGGGTCCCAAGAGAGGCTCCCAAAAGGGCCCGAAGAGACGGTGTGGGGACTGGGCTGCTTGGGTGTGGGGACTGGGCTGGCCACAAGACGGCCCAAGAGTCCCAAAACGGTCGCAAGGAACCCCCAAAAGACTCCCAAGAAGCCCCAGAGACGCCAAGGGACACATGGCTCCCCACAGCGAGCGGTGACGTAACAAGCTCTGCAAACCAAGGCTCCCCAGAGCGCGGAGACGTAAAGAGCTCTGAACAGCAAGGTTCCCAAGAGCGCGCGGCAACGTAAAAGACTGTCAACACCAGGGCCACCAACAGAGAGCGGTAAAGCCACACGCTCCCAAATTCGCAGGCGCAGTTTCGCACTACGATCCGCTGAATGGGAGTCGTAGACTGCTCCGGTGGAGCCCGTGGTTCAGATGCGTGCCCAAACGGCTTTTGGCCGGTCTCATCTTTGACGGAGGGGTATTTTTGCAGTTCAGCCAGAGAAGTTGTGATAGTAAGTATTAATTGTCGTTGCTGAGTATGTCACGTAGCATATGTAGCAGTGCACGCAGTGTGAGCTGGCGCAGTGCATGTAGTTTCATGCCCTGAGCACCGCCTGCCCTTCAGAGTTTCAGAGGACCGCTCCTACGGGAGCCGGCGCGCAGGCTGAACTGAATTGGGCTGAATTGACACGATTCGGTTCGGCTTGATTCACCGGCATCGTCCATGTCCAGCCGAAGCTTGGCGCGGCGATGCGGTTTCGATTCGACTCGGGACGATTCGTTGGCGATCCGATCCGTTTTCGATCCGACCCGATCGGGTCGGTGGATAGCGCGGCATCGCTGATGCATCGGCGGTACAGTAGGCACACCAAACAAAAACTAGCCCGCCAACTGGTGCCCCACGGTGATTTCTCATGTCCTTTTTAATCCTGCAGCGACGGAGCCCAGGGGCAACTCGCGGAGCTCAGAGACGACACAGGGTTAGCCCAGAAATGCCCTATAACAAAAGATATGATCGAATGTGCCTGCTGTAGGGCTCGATTCGGATCCAGATCTTCTCCATCTTCACGTCGCCGTATCCTAAGACCTGGGCGTTGCAGCTTTTGTATTCGGGCCCCGCGGCCATCACAAATCGATCCGGCTCGAGAACTGCCCCCAAACGGTGGGGTCTAAACTCTGGTCGTGATGTTTCGCGATGTTGCATTTTCCGCGGGGTCAGATTTAAGCGTATCGCTGATGCATCAGCGGCAGGGCTCGATTCGGAACCCGAACTTGTCCATCCCAACGTCGCCGATCCTCCGGACCCCACCTGCTCGGACCCTATCTGGGCGGCCCCCGCAGGAGGAGGAGAGCAGCCAGAGGTTCCTGGCGCGCGCTCGGGGATCGTAAGGATGAGCTTTTACCATGGAGCGAAGAGGGGAAAACTGCGCAAGCATAAATTTTAGGAGGTCCGCGCGGACTTTTGTGGTCGTCGCTGGGCTCTCCTCCCAGGCGCGCGGAGCGCTAGGGGGGCAAAGCGCCGGTCGAAGAAATCCGCGCGGACCTCCGAAAGTTTGTGTTTATGCAGTTTGGTGTTCATCTTATGAAGGGGGGGGTCGTGGAGGAAACGGGTCCGGGAGGCTATTCGACGTCTTAATGTTTTTGGTGGCCTTTTCCGGGAGCCTTGGGCCGTCCAGAAGCGGCTCGGGACGGAAAGCCGGCCTCGGGCGAACCCTCGGGGTCCATCGCTTCTTTCTCTGTAAAGATCCGAGATTGCATTTTTATCGCGCTTTTGACAGTTCCGGGGGCGCCAGGAGGCTTCTTGTCGCCACGGCTTGATTCCCCTTTAGAAGTTCCGGTCGGCTTCGGACAGATGCAGGGGCGAGAGGTTCTGGACTGGACAGCGAATCGGTTTATACCCAGATCTTCACAAAGTCGGAAGAGTCGAGGTTGATAGGGTCTTTCAGTTTTTTCGGATTCAGGGGGTCGTTTCCAGGGTCCCGCGGCGGGCAAGGGACGATGCGGAGCTTGTTCCTAATTTGATTCGAGCAAGTTTGCTTCCATGGAGGGTTTGGCGGGCTTCCGGACGTGCCTCTAAGGTAAAGCTGTAAGCCACGCGAGCTCATCGTTCATTGCACGCTGTCCTGCCCAGTACCGAGAGAGAAAGTGGCGACAAGGTAACCCTATAGGGACGGGGTCGAGGGGTCCGCGAGCTCAGAGGCTCAAAAGCACTGGGCTTCTGTCTGCGAGGATCAGGGGCGTGGGGCGCCTCCGGCACCGGAGCCGCTGCTGGGCGCAGCTCGCGAAACTGGCCAGAATGTCAAAGGAAGACAAGATACCGAGACCGCGAATGTCAGACCCAGAATTACGCAAGGAGGGCCCACCACCGTCCTCTCTCAGGGGGGGGCCTCGCTCCCAGAGGCGAAGTCATCACTATACTACGGAGCTGCGACGATCCAGTTTCAGTTGCCTGCTATTTTTCGCGTAATGTCGAGAGACGTGGCTCTGGCTTTCTTGGGTCGCCCAGGCATTTCTCATCCTTGGCCACAGAAGTTATTTAACACTCTTGGGCTCACAGTGTCTGTCCGTCTTCAACACGGCTGGATTCGTCTCTAGGTATTGGTCATAACGCGCCTTAGGAGAGGACAGGGGAGAGTATGGGTACCTTCGTGTCCCCCCAGGATGTGCCCCAGAACGGGGTGCGGCGGCGGGGACCGAGCTGACCCCCCCTATGGTTTCCCCGCATCCCGTGCTTCCAGCGGCCTGCGTTTCTGGAATCTCGCCGCAGGCCTCTCGACCGCTTTTCGCTCCGAGTCGCACTCTGACGGTCTCGGGGCCTGGCTGAGCGGCCTCCCGAGGCCGCGGGCGCAGAAAGGGTGGCCGTCGCGAGGGTCCAGTGACCGATTCTGAGCAGCCAGAGTCATGGTTCCGAAAGCCAGAACACTGCGAACCAGGTTTTGCCTGATCCTGCGGGAGGAAGCGAGGGATGGAGAGTGTCTCGACCCACGGTGGCAGTGATCTCGTGCGTGCCAGTGGCCTTCTTGGCAGAGCCCCCTTTGACGTGGCCCTAACTGAGGTTCCGGCGCGAGAGGGAGGAGTACGAGCGTTGGCGGCAGCGCAACGCCGCCCCGCCGCCTCGTCCCCCGCCGAGCTACGCCTACTTCCGCCCAGGGGTCTTGGGGTGCAACGAAAGCCCAGGCGGTGGGGTGAGGAAGGAAACCCAGAGAGGCGAATGATAGTTGTTTGTTTGAAAATCGGCACGCCTTCCATTGATTTCGGCCCATGTCTCATCCTGCTGCCAAGATGACTACCGCCATCACACCCACTCCCACTATTCATTCCAATGACTCCTTCTACTGCCGATGCTGATGCTCCACGATGCGATACTGATGAGGGGATAAGGAGGAGAAGGAGTAGAAAGAGGCTTAGAGGGATGATAATGAGAGACTCGAGGGGGGAGAGCATCATCAGGAAGAAGAGGGGATGGGAGGGGGCAAAGAGCAGATGGAGTGGAAGGGGCAGGAGCGGGGAGGAGTGCATCCGACTTCTGGCTGATTGTGACTCAACGCTTGTGCTGGAGGGCGTCTCAGTAGGCCTTCAAACTTAACTACCTCTGTGGTCCATGCACGGCCGTCGCCACCAATCTAGAAATTGAGTACCACCGACATTTCGCGACACACGCCGTGTATACATTATATAATCGCACATGCACGTGTGCATGTAAGCATGAGTGCATGTGCATGTAAGAATGCGTGTCCACAAACACGTGTTTGTGTATATATACACACTTTTTTGTATCGGAGGCTGGGGGTGCGGTCGAAGTGAAGCAGAGCCCCCCTCGCCAACTGGTTTCGGATTCGTGTTCGTGTTTTTTTTTGAACTCCACGCTCTGTCCGCCACGTTTAGCGAGGCACCCTACGGCGGGGGGAGAGCGCCTGCAGGCGGAAAAAAGGTCCGCCACGGCAAGCACCAGGGCCAAAAGGGGGCGGCTTGGTGAGCCGAAGGGCCAAGGACGGGGAGGGCAAGTTGCACCCCGTGCCCTGACGCGCAAAACCAAGAAAGAGAAAAGAAAGGGCGACGCAACGCAGGGCGACGGTCAGGGAGGCCTTGCCTCCCCCGTGTCGTGGGCCGCGGCAAGCAGGCGTTGGGCTAGCGCTGCCTGGCGCCTCCCGCGAGCATCCTCCACCTCCGAGGACGGGGGGGGAGGCTCAACCGAGGGAGCGGGGACCTCCTCCACCTCCACGTCCTGTTGCACGACTCGGACTTCGTCCGCGGGGCCGAAAAAGGCTCATGATATTGCCAGTGTGGACCCGCACCTCACGCTTGCTATACTGTGGGTGGAGGTTTCTGTTGCACAAGGTTTTCCAGCCCGATCTGGTGGTTCTCGCCGGCTGGCCAACACATTCGAAAGATTAACCTCGGCCCCTCTGTCCCGAGGAGTACCAGTAGCAGCGCACACAGATAAACAAAACACTGAGGTCCGAACAGTCGAAAGTTATGACCCGATGCTCAAGCGCCGTGAGGCGGCCCTCATCAAGTTTGCTGCGACCACTACACGAACCAGGAGGGGGCTCAAACAAGGCCTTGGCGCCCCTCAAACAAGCCTTGCACCTCCACGCTCCAGACCACGGTCTCCAGGCATGTGGTAAAGAAGCAGACGCGGCAGAGGGAGCCTTGATCAGCTCGACACCTGACAAGTCGATGGGGTCCCACAGCGGCAGAAAACGGGCCGCGAGACGCAAAGTACAGCGGCCCGCTCTGATAAGCTGGTCGGCGGCCTCATTGGCAGCAGCCGAACTGGCATGCAATCCGATGGCGTGCTTAGCTACTACGTCCGCCCATTCATTGCCCTGCCTGCGCCAACTCTCTTTACTGGAGATGCCCTGCTCGTCAATATCCTTGTGAGCAGCTACCTTCTGCACTGGAAGGAGAGAGGAGGATGTGGACTAACACTGAAGGAAGGCTCCAACATACACACGCTTGCCCGAAAGGTGGGCATCTTTTGGCAGGCTGGCAAGCTTGACTACATTATTACAGTCCGACCAGGCACTCGCGTGTCCTGGGGTGCTGAGCATGTGGGCCCACGTGTAGGCCGAGAACTCCGCGCTCTGAGGGGTCTGGGGATATGGGGCCCAGACAGGAGCTTTTCATTCAGCAACACACCTACCAGCCCGATCCACCATCGCGACACACGAAACAGCTCTGCTTAACTCGCGAATGGGGTGTCTCGTGCACGAGCCGTCTATGAAAAGGTCACCCCAGAGCTGCCTGTCCAGGGGGCCTCCAAGAGGGGAAACCTGATCAGTATCGTGCCACACGATGACAGGACCATCATCCGCATCGGTCGAGGGCCTCGGGCAGGCGTCGGCGGGATGGGCGACAGCCCCCGAGATGCAGGGGAGAAGCGACGCACGATCTCCACCTTCAACCTCGAGCGCCGCCGCAAGATCTTCTGGCACCACCTGGGAGTTGCGCACAGACGCGACACAATTCGCCTGACACTTCCAACGCCCGTGGAAAATGCTGTCTGGCTGCCCGCAGAACTGCCAGCCAACATCCATCTGGTAGCCCAGCTGGAGCGCACGCTCCATAGTAGGAAAGGCTTCGGTGGCGAAAGCTCGAATCCTACCTTTCTCCAGGGTGCTGAACTTCTTGCTCGATGGGGCTTCCTTGACAATATCGTAACACAGACGGTGATTGACCCCTCTCTTGCTGGCAGAATCGCCCTGAGCGCCCGACCAGCCGTGTAGTCAACGTCTAAGTTGACAGCCGAAGAAACAGGATGGGTCGAGAGCTCGGCCAACTGAGACGACACCTGCTCACCCACGGATCGAGCCGAGGCAACGATGCCAGTCTTGTCCATGGCGAAGCTGCAACCCAAGACATCTTCCACAACACCCTTCAACTGCCACGCACAGCTCACAATGGGGGCGACGACCTTAGAGGGGGGGCCAGCGGAGGAAAGGCCGAGATCGTCAATGTAGACGTCAAGTTCAAGGATGGGCTGCCGAATGATACTGCCATGGCCCTCCATGCCGTGAGCTCGGATGAAAGTGGCGGCGAAGCTGCGCCAGCCACGACCCCGCTCGAAGCAAAAAAGGAGCCTTCCACGATGCCGGCCAGGCTGAGGAACCGCCCGCAACGGTAGGCGCCGAGAGCAATTCGAGCAATGACAGACGGAAACTTGCGTCGCTCGCATCTCCCTTGAAGGGCAGACAAGGAGATGTGCTCATAAAACTTCCTCAGATCAAATAGGACATTGCATGACACTTCCGAACACTTCCCCCCTCTTGACACCGTCTTCCGACCGAACAGCCTGTCTTCAAACGACATCAGCCGCGCCTCGACGCTTGCCCGCGGCCCAGTGCCTCCTGGGGCGCTGCTGCCCCCAGTGCTGGGCCAGGGGCCGTCTGAGACGACCGCGGACCCTGCGCCAAGGGCAGAACGGCCCAATCGGCCTGTAGCCGCCAGCTGGCTTGGAGAGGAGGGCGAGGAGCACCGCAGAAGTCTGGGGCGGCAGACGCCCCACCGCCTCGACGAGAGCGAGTATCATGCTAGGATATTCAAGCGCTGGATCTCCCAGGAGCGAAAAATGGCGACAGTGAAGCCCATCCAGGGACACCGCGACAAGCCGGGCTTGCACCGCTTGGAGGCGGATCGGACGTCATCAGCACTGAGACGAGGGAGGGGCTCCAGGATCTGACCAGAGGGCAAAGCCCCTGCACCCTGACCCCACGCCGCACTGAACCGAGCATCTTCAGCCTTAAGAAGCGAGAGGGGATCGGCCACAGTGCTCCCTTTAGCGCTAAGCGTGGTGGTCGGGGTCCAGGGGGTGGGACCTCTGGCGACCTGGTGAACCCGTTTCGACCCCGAAGCAATGCCAACATGCAACCAAGCAGACCAGTCCATGCGCGACTGCTTGGCGAAAAACTTGCCGGCGGCCCCGAGCTCCTCCTTAACTCCTTGCTCGAAATCGACTAGATCTTCGGTCGACTGATTAGAGGCGCCAGCAATGCGAGCAGCTCGAGAGAAAATGTGGGAACTGGCTCCCGTGTGCTGCGCGATGTGCACCCGCGGCATGCGCAGCAAGAAACCTAGGTTGTCCGACAACTGGTGGTCGCCCTCGCGGCGAGCAAGAACTAAGGCACGCCACTGGGCCGCCAGCCAACGAATAGCTCGATGCGCCGGGTACTTGCAGCGGCCGTCCGCAGCGAGGAGCGAGCGCTAGGCCCCGACCATCTGCGGCCCTTCTCTTGGGCAGCTCAGCCCCCAGAACCGGCGCCAGGTCAGACTCGGCTCGGTCCGCCCAGGCCTGGCGCAGCGGACCCGAGAGCTTGCGTGCCCCCTCAGAAATCTCGATTGGCCACCTTGTCCAGGGCCTCCCCGGCAAGGTCGAGTTCCCGAGTCCACGAGGGCCCACAAGGACGGGGGCCGAAGACCACCTCCACAGGATGCAGGGGAGCTTTGCGGACAGCCAGCGCTTGCAAAAGGGCGACCTGAGGGTGCAAGACCAAATCAACTGGTCCATGGGGGTCAGAGACGTCGAGAAATCCACCGCACACTCTCTCACTCCTTTGGCCAGAGACAAAGTAATCAAAGACGGAAGGCTTCCCCGCAGGGAAAAGAGCGCACGAGGCAGGGACCGCAAGAACACCCTTCAACTCTTGGACAAAATCCGAGTCTTCAAGGGGCGGGGGCTCAAAATAGTGGCTTCTTCCAGCAACGAAAGGCAATTCGCAACTGGCAAGAAACATACCAAGCCGAGACAGAATGCCAACGCTGCGATCTGAGAGTTCTTCGGCATGGCAAAGGTAAGAGGACGCGACAATGATAGGGGGGTGCCAGGAAAGTGGATGGACCCCGCAAGACATCTACCTGAAACAATCTCTCCTCCCGGCAGCGCCTGGAGGCCAATCCAATCCTTGACGAAGATCGCAACTCCAGCCGACGTGTCAGCCTCAGTCTTCCCCGCATCTGACCAAAGGGACTTCCAGCCCCTCTTGATGCACCGCGCGTTAGCAGCCTGCACATCTTCGCCTCTCAAGCGGTGCTCCTGACACGACATGGGCGTGTGAGATACTCTCCAGAAGGCCTTTCATCGTGCCCCAGGAGTTGCAGTTGATGGTATTGACACAAAGCTCAACACTGGTAGGATCAGGTCTCACTCCCCCAACCTGGTCACAAGCCAGCTTGACAGAGGGTCTGGTCTGTGCAGGTTGCGGATGCGCCGCAGTGCTGACATCCACGTTCCGAGACCTAAAACCGAGACAACCGTGCAAAAGGTGGGGGCAGGCAGGATGGCGGATCGGAGGAGGAGGTCGTGCCAACATCTTCTCCTGTCCAAGCTCATCCTGCCTAGAGACATGCAACCTACGCTCGTGGAGAGGGGATTCGAACTTGTCATCCACGCCTGCCATGGAATCTGAACCACAGTGACAGAGGGGACAGACTTGCCTTCTCCTGCCCCGAGCTACACAACTGGATAGAGCAGGGAAGGCCGAGCGAAATCGCAGGCGGCTCTGGAACACGTCCTGCCTGGCCTGGTGTCCAGCTGCCGCGAAGAGGAGGGCGACGCAACCGCATCGGCACGAGCAAGCAGCGACGACCATCGCGACCGAACCGATCTTTCCTTCGTCTGGACACCAGGACTTCTTAAGCAGAGTGGGGGACCCCTCCTCCTCCAGAGGCAGATGCGAGCTAAATGAAAGCAGTCTGGGGTTGCCAAGTCATCTGGGCGCAGCTCTGGGGGCATGCTAGAGGAAAAACTCGCGAAAGACAGCAGGGATCCCCCCTGAAGGCTGACAGGCCGGCAGCACAGAAGACGAACTTCAGGGCTCCATGTGCTCTGCTTCTTCAGGGGGGGCCGGCCTGCGACGGTGCAGCCTGGGCGATCCTGTCAGCACGTTCGCGTAGATCCGCTCCAGCCCATGCTGCATCTGCATCGCCTGCGCCAGCTGCAGCGCCCGCTGGGCCGCGCGCGGCCGCGGGGGCGCGCGCAGGCGAGGGGGGTGATCCCGTCGGTGCTAGCGCGAACTCAGAGCAATAGAGGCTCCTCCGTCTGGTGGTCAGGTTTTGGCCTGCGGTTGTTC